>WEIU01010842.1:596597-704484 GCA_013389925.1 Aegithalos caudatus | reverse complement strand
TTTTTTTTTTTTTTTTTTGTCTAACCTTATTCACACAAAATCCACTTTATCTTCTGATTATACTCCTTAGCCTATAAAGACTCTGCACAAATACAGTCCCTACTAGTAGGGCATAATATTAACAGCATGCACAACCTTGCCCAGAACTGAACTGCTCCATCACAGTAATTACTGACACAAAAGTGCTTGATCTAGTTGAATAAAGTCCATGTACATTCATCAGGAACAGAAATCACAGCTGCTAAAAGTCAGATGCATAAAAGCAGCATTAGGGGGGAAAAAAATGCAGATTTGTGGAGAGAAAAAAAAAAAAAAAAAATCTATTGTTGCTGATTTACCCATGTACCAATCTATTTTTGCCTCTAAACTGAAAGAGGGTTTTGTTTGGTGACTGACACGTATTTGAGTCACATCAGAAGGGAGAGAATAATCCCCACCTGCTGTCATATTGTTCTCCAGCTGATTGTCCTCTTGATCTGTAGTGCTCATATCACAGCAGGGAGCACACGGAAAAGGGGCTTGGACAGGCAGGAGAGATGTGCTGGAGAGAACAGTCAAAAATGCACAGAATGGCCTAATCAGCAAAGAGAAAATCAGGCTGTTGGCAGGAGAGGGGAAAAAGAAAATGAAGAAAAAAAAACAAAAGAAGAAAAATTTTGTTGTGTGGGACACAACAACCAGAACCCCCCCAACCTCATGGACACAGCCCCTGTGCCCCCCTTGTAACCCCACATCTGAATTTCTGTGAGCAGAACCCTTCTCCACCAAAGCCATGGCAGCTCATTGTATCAGACAGCCCAAAAACTCCAGGTGTGAGAGACACAAAATGTATTTTAGGCCAATTTTCCAAGCTCTTTATGCTGCTGTTTGGGCAATCCTGACCTGTTCCCAGCACTGGGAGATCACAGCTGCCCCAGCACTCCAGGGTGAAAGATTTAAATGCCTCTGTCTCCAAAGCAAGAGATGCCTTTGGGCCACATTTTCACAGTTGTCTGTACAAGAGAATTTCTTTTTGAAACTCCCTGGTCCCTCTGGGATCTCTGACACTGGATGTGATCCCAACTCTGTGCCCAGCTGCAGCCCCCAGCCCCACTGCTGCCACAGCCAGAGCACCAAAAACACTGAGCTAAAAACCCAAAATGTAAAATTCCTGTTCTCCCTGACTGATTCAAGCCATGTCTGACAGAAGTCTGGGCTCCATCACAACATTTCATCCATCCTGAGGCCTTTAATGAGGAAGACTCATTAGCATTTAGCCAAACTCAGGTTTGCCCATCCCAACCTGCTCTGTTACCTGTGCACAGCTTCTCATTAAATATGGCACAGGTTTGTTACATTGCTGGGCTGGCTGTAAATTGAACTTGTCATAGTGAAGTGCATGTTTTCCAGTTCTTCATCTCTTTGGTTCCTGTTGCTATAGTGACCATCAGAAATCAGAGCCTAAAAGGCAAAGAGAAAGAAGATTCTTTCTCTGTTTAAATAGCACCTTCCATCTCTAACACTGGCAGATTCTCTCGTTTCAGCTTTACTTGTTAAGATAACCACACAAAAGAGCTGAGCTCCTCCAGGTTTCAGGGTCTCATCCAAATCTGATGAAGCCAAAGGCAGCATTTTCAAAGGCTTCAAGGAGCTCTAGATCATCCCTGTATTGCCTCAAAGATGAATTCATACAGATTTGCAGCACTTTGCAGTTCATTTTAGCTTAAACTCCTCAGTGAAGGAATATGCTGATGGTCCTGCTACAACAGTGCCTGATGCCATGAGCAGAATGGGACATCCATCCATCCATCCATCCATCCATCCATCCATCCATCCATCCATCCTCCTCTTGGACAAAGCCAGTGCTGACTCTACCTTGTTATCACATGCCCTTTTCTTCTCCTGAATTTATGTGCCATTTCTTTGTTGAAAAGACAGAATAAGTGCTCTTTGATGGTGGGTATTAGTGCTCAGAGACAAAAGTGAGCCCAGGTAAAAACATTGGGACTGGGTCTGAAAGTGGAATTTAAAAGGGAATTAACTCCCTCTGCAGCTGGGAACTCCCTGCACACACCCACACTGACTCCAGGCCTGAAATCAGAGAAATCAGAGTTATCCTTTGGCTCAGAAATAAACTCCAAGCCCCTGAAAACCTGGCATTATCCCCCCCTTTGCCACAAGAGCAGCTCTTCCTTCTCCCCCACAGGCTCCCACCAGTGCTCCAGCCCAGAGCACAAACAGCAGTCAGAAACATTCCTGAGTCATGTTGGAAATGCTCCAGCTGAACCAACATCTGCCTGTCTTAAAGTTTGTGTTTTAATGCTTTGGGATACAAAATCACAGACAGAAATTCCCTTGTTGATGAGCCCTCCACTTCCCCACATCCCACCTGCAATAAATGCAAGCCATCAACATCACACCCTGCAATTTACCAACACTTGCAGTTTATGGATGTATTAAACATGAAATGCCAAACAGATGTTCAACAGACCTGCTATGATAAGAAAACAAATTGGAAGTTATGAAACTGATGTCTTCTTAAGGGAGGAAATGCAAAGAGCTTGAAACTGAATAAGTAAAAAATGTGGAAATTAAAAATTGTAACTTTTTAAAAATTGGTCAGAATCACAAGATTCTGCAGGGAAACACCCAATTCCTTGTCTGATAGCAGATGGCAGCAGGATTCCCACCACAAACTCCAGATTTGGAATGACATCCCCTACATCATATTTGAGCATTCATCTATGCCCTGAGGTTGTTTGGTGAGTGAGCTGACAGAAATAAACCTGGGCTGAGCACATCTGCATTTCCACAGCTGCAATCCACTTAGCTGCCAATGGAAGCTCACAATGCAGGAGCTGAAAATATTTGGTGTTTAACATTCATTAGTAATATCACTTTTTGCCCATTACAAGCCCAGAAATTGCATCAAACATTCAAAAATCTCTGTTGCTGTTACATCACAGCACTCAGTGTACAGGCCTGAGAAACCTGGGAATCTAGAGGTGAAATATTTCCATCAAGTATCACAAAAATATTGGAATTCCTAGAAAATATGAGAAACTGCATTCTGTAAGCCTGAACCCAAAACTGCTTCAGGAAATCATTTGGAAAAGGGATGCACAGAGAACTGAGATGTCTCTGATAAAGCATCACGTGCTGGGCAGACTGGCTCCCACTAAAGCCTTATTGAATTTAGGACTGCTGAGAAAAAAGCAGGAAAAAAAATCTTATTGATGATACAAGGTTTTGAAACACTTAAAGGAAACCTTTTTCTTATTTATTCCACAATGTTACTCATGGAGCAAGACAAACAGAACTGAGGGAGATGATTAGTGATTTGTTAACTGAAATGCAATTAAAGAAAAGACAAAAATGCATTAAAATGTTGTGGAAGTGGGTTTCTTTTATTATTTTATTTTTATTTTTGTACTTAGCTCGTTTCTTAGGCTTATCCTTCAGAGCTGCTCTAAGTAGGGAGGAATTGTAGCACGAATGGGAACAAATGGGGCCAGCTGGATGGAGCAACAGGAATTAAAGGACAATAAAGGCAGAAAAAGAGGGTTGGCAGCCATGGACAGCAAACTGTGGCACAACTGACCAAAAGCTTGGGAGAGACCCCAAATGCTGACCCCAAACACACTGTGGTGAGATAATCCCAAGGTTTGAATGAAACCCATGGAGAATAGAAAGTCTGAGGAGCAGAAGGCCAGGGAGAACTGGCCCTCAGCAGCTTTGACAGAAAATATTTGAAATTACTTAAACCTATGAAGGATTTTGTGTTTTTTTCTTAAATATTATTTGCAGGCTTAAATAAAAGGAATTCCACCAAGGTAATAGGCAATTCCCTCCTCTGTCCCCCTGCTTCTAAAGGATGAGATCCAAGCCATGAATATTACAGTGACTTAGAGATTAATTTACACAGTTTTACTGCTTTGGACAAAACACAGCCACTTTGCAAGCCTGATAAAATATTGTTATCCACATAATTCAATTTGTGCAGCTTCAGCAAGGCATTTGGATTTGTGGCTGTTCCCATTTGGGGGTGAAATTGAATTGGAAATTCACGTGTGAGCCACGTGGACGAGGCAAGTCTGAGGATCAGGAAAGCATCAATTAAATTCCCCTTATGCAAGAAATAAAATCCCAATGGGGAGGCCTTGGAGAAGATCCCCACTGCTGGGACAATTGAGGACAACAGAAAGAACTCAAGCCAGAGGTGAACACAAGCTGGTTTCAAGAGATGATAATGAAATTTAGATCTATTTTATTAATAGTGTGAGCGTTGATTGCCGTGCACAGTAATGGGAGGCAGCAGAGCAATTTATGCTTTAGCCTTTGATAACATGGACTTATTAAGGATGTTATTGATTAAAGGTAAATTAGCAGCTTGCTGATTAACTCATCCCTCATCTTCCCATTCCTGTTGTAGCAAAGACCAAAGAAGAACTCTTGGGTTGCTGGTTCTCAAGTCTGACTCTGACTTTCAATAAATTTGGATTTTTGGACATTTTCAGAAGCTTTGTTTGAGCAATGTCCAAGTGCACACATTTTTTCTGGAATGTGTTATCCCACCTGCTCCTTACACAAATGCACACTGGAAACTTGCTGGGAATAATAAGAAAAACCCAAAGGAATCCCAAGAGCTGTTCTGCATAAAACAGTGAGTGAAACAGGCACAGCAAATTCAAAGTTTCTCATCAATTCCACAAGAGTTATTTCATCCCCATTCCTGTACCCCATTACCTGTAGTAATACTGACTGAGGAAGTACCTAAGGAAACAATTCAGAATATAACTAAGATGCAAACCTGGAAGATATCAGATTAAATGGAGGAGGAGGATGTGGGGCTCAGGTTTCTACCAAGGTTTCCACACATTGCCTGTGGCAACAGCTTGATTTGTTCTCAGGGTTCACTTGGCCATAAAGAAAATCCCACAAGGAATAGAGGGGGTGATACTCCATCCCTGGCAGTGCCCAAGGCCAGGCTGGATGGGATTTGGAGCAGCCTGGGACAGTGGGAGGTGTCCCTGCCCTTGGCTGGGGTGGCACTGGGTGGGATTTAAGGTCCCTTCCAACCCAAACCTTCTGGAATTCTGTGAAATGCCTGTGCCCATCCATCCCCTCCCAAATATTTTGAAGGAAAGAGAGGAAAGATGAAGCATGAAGAGGACTAGAAAATACCCATATTCAGAGTTATTCTAACTTTCACTCAGCAAAGTACATCAGGAATTCTAAAAATAGCTTAAAAATCACATTTCCTCCCTCTGTAACCCCCAGGCAATTCTCCTGAGAGCCACACCTCTAGGTCAGGAATGTCATTTCTCACCAATTGACCCAGGAACTGCAGGGCAGCTGGGCTGAAAATAAAAATGTCTCAAATCAGTCACTCTTGCAGGAGATGCACAAATCCAAGGATAAGGCTAGCAACAGCCAGATGGATGAAAAATTACACTTAAAAAAAATGCAGAACAGGACAACCAAAAACTCCCTGACAGATTTTTTTTTTTTTTCTTTTTGGTTGGGTAATTCTGACTGATCAAAACACAAGTACCAGAAATATGTCAGGATTCACATCTTGTTTAAAAACTGCAAAGAGCCATTTACTGGTGCTGGAACACAACATTTCAACACATCTGAAACGGAGTGCTGCAATTTTCCAATCTGAAAATATATTCTCAAGATTTTTACAACACTCTGGGATAATATCAGCTAAAAAGGCAACACTGGGAAAAACATTACAAGTTCATGCATCTTCAGTGGTCTGAAATGAAGGCTGAGCTTGAAGATAATTTGTTTTCCAGGAGGAAAATGGGGCTATTGTAGGGGAAAACCATGCAAAGTTATAGCTTTTCACATATTCTTGAATGGCCAATTTTCCCCCAGCACTTCTCAGGAACAGGTAGGGATGCAAACATTCATAGAAAGGAGATGCCCTGAGCAAGAACAAAATATGTTGTTAAAATTCATTTTTTTTTTCTTATTAGCATTAATGCCTTGAGCAAGCAAAACATCTCTTCATAGAAATAAATAATTCTTGATGTTGGAATGGACATTAATGATCATCCAATTCCTGGGCAGGGATGGCCCCTGTGCTGCCCACCCAACCTGGCCTTGGATGGAGGCAGATCCCTCTTGCAGGACAAGCAGGGTGCACTCAGATTTCCTGACACTGGAAATGGATTCAGATTTTCTGACATTCTGGAAATGTATTCAGATTTTTTGGCATTCTTTTCCTTCTGGAAAAGGATAAATAATGCTGAAATTAAAGACTGTCTCATAAGAGGGAACAGAGTTACAGAACAACCCAAATAGCACCAACCCAATATCAAAACTTGTTAGAAGCATCAAGCTCCTCTGCCTGAAAAAAGGGACTGAAATCCTTGCATTAAAGGAGCTTGCATCATTTGGAGTTACATCCACAGCTCTACCTATTTTTATCTCAAAGGTACAGGCTTGTTCACAGCCAGGAACTTTCTGCAAAATTCTCAATTTGCTGCTTTAACTTGACAATAAATGTTGATTCCTCTGCCCCTCTCAGCACACACAGAGTTAGATAATGTCTGTCACGTGCCCTTTTTCACAGCTTCTTTTCCTTTATTTTATTACAAGCATCATGAATTCCAAACACTGAAGTGTTTTCCCCTTCAGATTAACTGTGCCATGCCTCATCAGTAGGAGAAAAAAAAAATAAAAATCTCAACTTTTCAGTCCCACACAACCCTTGGCAACATAAATCCTGCAAGATCATCTCGAGGTAAGTTAATTACAGACTTGAATTTTAAATGCCTGCTTCATGTTCTTCTCCTTTGAGTCAATAATTCCTGCAGACTGCCCATCATCCATGGTCCAGCCAGGCTGCTGGAAAAAAACACCACACAGCCCCTGTTTGCTGCAAACCTTTTGCCATTGCCTGGCAGTGATTGAATACTTGAATATTTGTGTTAATTTGCACATTCTGACCTGCAGCAGTGGAGATATTTGATCACTCCAGCTGCAGCTCTTGTGTAAAGAGTATTTTCTGCTCTGGTTTAACATATGCTAATAATGATATCTGTGCTGGCATTTCCCCTCAAGAGTTTTTAAGAAAAAAAAAGTCAGGTTCATAGTCAGCTTTTCCACACCTGGGACATGCAGAGATAGGCACAGGACTTTTTCAATTGTATTTACACCCAAACCAGGCCTCTAGGATCAGGGATGTGTTTTTTAATTCTAATTCCCTCCACAAACCACGCTGAATTTTGCAGCATAAGAATAAAGACAGTGCATTACCCTTTTAAAGAGATTTAAATCTGTACTAGATTGTAGGGGGGGGGGAAATTTGCTGGTTTTCCCCATGATTGGTCCAATTATTACTTTCTATGTGAAAGCAAAAAATTCTTTAAAATATTGCAAAAACTCTGCATAATATATCCAAAAAGAGGTGCAATTGAAATCAGTATTCACCACAAATATTAAGATTAAAAAAAAAAGACTATTCCCTCAAAGGATCTGGGTGCAGAAAATCCCAATTCCATGGCTGCATGTGTTGACTCCTTATTCTCAGGGCTCCTGCCCTTGCATGCAGTTGGTATTTATTTGTGAAACAATATTCATAGAAAATGAGAACTTCTTTCCTTTTTAAACCTTCTGTGCAGCACTTCCAGTTTCTCTCTAACCTTTAACACACTTCTACATAATATATATAGCAAAAAACCCCTCTCATTTTTAGTGGGAATGTACAGAAAGGAACTGAACAACAGGAATATTTTCTTTTTCTGTAATCCCCGACATGGGCACTCGACCAAGTGAAGGAAAAGTTAAAACACTCTCCCAGAAAAAGGTGGAGGTTGACATGGACTCAGTTACCATGGAAGGGAAAATGAGCCAAGTAGCAAAGCTTTTACTGAAGGCTGCCAAGCAAATATGTGGCAATTTACACATTCATTTTCACAAATAGATATAGATATATATATATAGATATATATATATATTTAAGGCAACAAAGCCTAGGGAATGTAGCCAGAACTGCATGGACAATAACATCAAAAACTGATGGAAGGAAGATAAAAGTACCTGGCACAGAGCTAAGTCATAGTTAAGGACTTTTCTTCCCCCTGCCACAATGTCACTTTAAACATCTTCTGCAAAACCACATTTTGCCTACAAACTGCAGATTTCCCATGATGGTGCCCAGCAGATTCCACAAGAAAACTCCCTGGACAATTTAACCCAAGGATTGTGTCTCAGGATCCCTTTCCTGCTGTCACCTCCCTCCAATGATCCATATCTTTGATCCATATCTTTGATCCATTCTGATCTCAAAGATCCCTTCCAACCCTATCCATTTATGACTTTCTCATACCAAAACAATTTTATATTTAAATCTCTAAATAATACCCCTGTTTTCCATACATGAATCACTTTTCTTTCACTCCAACAGTTCACCTGCAGAGTTCCACAGAAATGTCTTTACCAGTAAATAAACACAAGTTTATCTCTGAAACCAAGCTATAATTTTAGAGAAAAGATTAATTTTTCTGCATTAACTGATGGATGCAAAGCTTTTGTCATTAAAATACTTTGGTTTTATCCTATTCCTCCATCCTAATTATCAATTGCCAAGAGACTGGAGAGAATTACAGCACTGTGATCAGCAACATTGACCTTTTGCCTTTTTTTCACTACTTCTGTTAAGTCAGTTAACCCAGGCAGCAAAATTAGAAGGAAGACTGACACAGGAGTAAACACCAGGAAAGCAGTGAAAATGGTGGGAAATTACCCTTCTCCCTCCCTCCTTGCAGCATTAAGAGCAAAACTTCAGCTAAAACCTTAGTCTGCTAAATTAGGCAGAGGTTTGGAAAAGAATGTTCTGATTGTTAATCATGAAATGTGCTGTAATCTTCAGCTCTAACCTCCTCAATCAGCTGCATTTTCTTACTTAATTACATGATTTTAAGTACTTCTAAGGAGGTGCTGTCAGATTTATCCTGGAGTTTTCTCAGACTTTCCCACTGTAGTCATGGTGATGATATATAGAAATGGACAAAATGCCAGAGACCAGGGAAAATGTCAGAGCTACAGAACACCCACAACTTGCTCCTTGCCTAGAATTTACTTGGTATTTTTGAGTTAGCTGGAAAGATTCTCTGAGTGTATTAACATCCCAAAATAACAAGATTAACAGTAGATGGATTATCTTATTGCTAAACACACCCACTGGGGTAATTCCCACCTCTAGGAGCAGCTCACAAATGTTTGGGATACCCATGGCACCAAGCAGTGCCCGAGTGTGGATCCCACTGGGACATCATTCCCTCTGCAAAAACCTCCCGTTCTGCAGGAATAATCCCTTCCATGCTGGCCATCCTGGCCTAGGAGCCAGCTCCCATCATTCTGAGTCCTGCAACCTGTTCCAGGCTTATAATTGCTCCCTCCTCTGCTGCAGGAAATTATTGTTACCTGCATATTTGTAATCAATGGATGGAACGGGGAAAACAAATTATGGAGATTTGTTAACTTAGCAGGCCATCATCAAACCTTCATTTTCTCTAAATATTCTGCCTACCAGCATCTATTTTAAAAGACCTTTAATTTTGGTGAGTAGTACACTGTGATACCAATCATCTACTTCAATTGCTGACAGAAAGGCTGAAGTAGCATGATCCAAATTTGTTCTCCCAAATCTCCCAGATTTGTTCTCAGCTCCTTGTGGAACACCCTGTCATTTAGCCAAATTTCCTCTTTAAAAAAAGCCTCCTTAATTTAGACCAAATCAAACATGTTGTTTGGTTGTATTTTGTTTGTTTGTTTTTAGATGAGGCTACATAACAGCCAAATTCCCGATTTTCAGTTCCTAGCCCAGGGTAAGAGTTAAATTTCCTTGGTAACTCCACAGTGAGAGCAAACTAAAGACCAAGAGGGTTCTCACTTCACCCAGCTGTAGATCTTATCCTCAGCTCTGAGAATTACCAGAGCTGAATAAATGGGTGAACAGCTCCCATCCTGGGTTTATTTGCCTTTTATCACTACTTCCCACCAAGTTTGACTCCCATTTCTGCAGTTCACACCTGTAAAAGGGTGGCAGTGGGCTCAGTGTGAACTGTGTGCTCCCTATTACAGGGATCTGGTGATGAGCACATCATTCCTCACCGTCCAGGAATGCAGCTGAAATTCTTATCTTTATGGAGTGAGGAGGTCAGCATTTACTGCTGTATGCACAGGCAGCACTCAGTCCTACAGGCAGAGTTCACCTGCTCATGGTTTTTATGGCCTGCAATCCATTTCAGATTGAAACATTGCTATCTTTACAGGGGCCATGCAGGCAGGTTTTCTCACGCTGTTCCAAACTGATTTTTTGTTGTGTTTTCCTCCCTCATTTTGCAGTGAGCAAAGGTGCAGAACACCTCGAGGAGGCCTGAAATGGGAGGAAATCACTTCTCACTTTCGAGGGGTAACAGCTCCTTCTGTTCCCAGAGAATAAAATAAAATTAGAGGGTATAACTCAACAATAGAGCCAGGAATTAGAAAAGGCCACATCAACTGGGGGAAATAGTCACTGAGGTAAAGCAGCTGTAGGTAACAATGTCCTGTAATCCCCATTTATCACAGCACAGAGATATTCTGGAATGGAAAGCACTGGAGCCTCTGGAATCACAGCACAAAACATGTGACACATTCCTGCTGGGACATGGGGCTGAAATCCATTTTCCTGCCTGGAGCAGGGCTGTGGGACCTGAGCTGTCCTTCCCTGACCCTGCTGATTGCAGAGGAGCTTTGGCTTATTCCACCTCTCCTGTGGCTCCCAAGCGAGTCAATAACTCACATTCCACCAGGTCAATACCTCCTGATCCTCCTGGCCCTGAGACAGGCAAATTGTCAGGAAGATTGGGCTGCTTGGGCTCTCTCCATTGCTTTTGGGAATGCAGGTGCTCCCATGGGCTCCCTGCAGGCACAATCTGCTCTGGCATGGACAGACACAGTGAGAAACTGCTGGAGAGCCCAACCACAGCACAAAGAACAAACACCTTCTGTGGCTGCAGGATTAACAATTCAATCCAAGCAACAATTACAAATTAACTGGTCATTTCCAGCTTTGGGCAGAAACACAGTTTTCGTTCCAAAGTACTTGGGGGAGTCATGGCAAAAAAGCAAATTCTTGCTTTATTCTGAATTAGCAGAGCTGGCGTGACCAACCCAGGCACCTCAGGACTGAAGACTTCTGTTAATACAATGAGCATTGCATAACATTACAGATTATTTCCTCCCCAGTCCTATTAATCACCCTTTTCAGTTCTGCTGAAGTTTTGTTCAGCAGGAATGGGAAAGAGTTTTGAATAAATGATGTGAAGTGACTGCTAAAAGCAACATCCCTGAATGTTGACCTGAGCAGGTCAATGTTCTGCATCTAGGACACACAGAGAGATTTGATTCTTTTGGGTATATGCCTACTGTTTTCAAGGCTCTAAATAAGCTCAGGTTAATTCAGGAATTGCTGGATGGGAAGCTGTCTCCTCACCCACAAAAAATGGGAGAAATTTGCCAGCACCATCATTCATTCCCATGGTGGAAAGAGAAGGTTCCTTGGGAGGTCATAAAATTCCCATCAAAACCATGATCAGCTTTGCTCTGAAATTGTCAATTTATGAGCAGTAAAGTGTCAGCCACACTTAAAGGAAGAGGTTTTAGGTCCACTCCCTTTAGACTGCCAGATTTTGGGGGCTATGTGATCATTTTGGGGTCTTGACAATGATGGCAACTCCCCCTGTGCCAGCCTGGAGGTCAGCTCTGATTGATCCCACAGAGGGAAAGAACAGCCAAAAACTGCTGCCAAATGTTAGATCCCATTCCATCATCTGCTTCTTTTCACAAAATACTTTCATTCACTTTTGCAGGTTGTTTTATCCATTTTCAAGGATGCTTGTGTGAGCATGAACAACTGCAGAGATGGGAACTCAAGGCCTGTCGAGCCTTTTCTCTCAAACAAGTGGGTATCCAGGGCAGGTTAATTATGTGAATTTTCACAGAATCACAGAATGATTTGGAAAGAAATTTAAAGCCCATGGGCAGGGACAAATTCCACTGTCTCAGGTTGCTCCAAACCCTGTCCAGCCTGACCTTGGACACTTCCAGTGATCCAGGGGCAGCCACAGCTGCCCTGGGCACCCTGTGCCAGGGCCTGCCCACCCTCACAGGCAAGAATTTTTTCCTAATACCCAAGAAAAACCTACCCTTTTTCAGTTTAAAGCCACAAATGAAACTTGCAAACGATATTACCTTCTGGATAAATCAAGAACGTGTGCGTACAAAAATGTCAGTGCATTAAGGGAAAAACCAGAAATCCTCTTTCCCTCTTTGTGCAAGAAGTTGCAATCACAGCCCATCAAATCTAACTTTCCCTGGTTCCTGATTTCTGCTTTCCTGCCTTGTTCACACAGAAGCTGTGCCACGAGACTTGTGATGTGTCAACGTGGGTTTACACAGTGCTCCAGCTGGAAGGAAGAAACAAATCACTTTAGCATTTTTATATTTTTAAATCTCCTGCCTGCTGATGTTCCCTTCCCTCTCTGCTCGTTTTGTGTCAGAGCTTCATTGTTGTTCAGCCCCTGCTTTTATTTGTTAATATTCCAGTAATCCGATTACAGGGCAGGAAAAAACAGCATGCACTTGGGGGGGGCTAATCACAGCCTGAGTGCCAGCTTGTAACTCTGGAATACCTGGAAAAAAGCAGTGTGGGGCTGATCTGGAGGCAGCTGACGTCAATGGAAACAGCTCCAGTGTCAGGCAAACCTGTGGAGAGCGAGCAGAATCCTGGTGATTGGATGGTTTTTGTGGGAATGCAGGCATCAGGCATGCTAATGGGTGTTTCAGCCAGCACAAAGGGTTAATTTCAGCTGTAAAAATGTTTGCTCTGCCCTTACCTAAACCAGCAGACCTTACTGGATAAGGAGCCAGTTTTGGAGCTGGTGTAAACCCAGGTCCCTCTGCAGCTTGCAGAGCCCCAGCTGGATTTGCAGCAGCAGGGAGTGGGGTTGGTGTCAGTTTTGGGATCAGTTTTGGGATCAGACTGATGTTCTCCCCAGCTGGAACCACAACTGAGCACCTGCTGGGCCTGCAGGACACAAAAAGGCACCAGCACCCCCTGGCACAGGAGCCAGCTGGAGCTGCCCCAGCACAAACCCAGGCTGTGCCAGACAAACACCTGCAAGGCTGAGGAGCATCCCAGCTGGGAAAGCTCCACTGTGCCAGGAGCTGGATTTATTTGCCCAGGTGTGCACATGGAGCTGAGGGGAGGCCTTAAATCAGGGCTCATTTTAGTGCAGCATGGAGAAATTACCTGAGGAACCCACAGAGAATCTCACTGTGGCTGAGCTCATCCTTCTCTTTGTGACTCAGCTATCCCAGCCCTGAGGGACAGACACAGCCCAGATTTTCAGTCTCTGCTCCTTTGAGCCCTCTGTGTGGCATTTTCCTTGGAACACCACAACTTGAGCGCCTAGGAGGGGTGTGATAACACAAATATAACCTAGCAAAACAGGAAACAAAACGTAGCAGGAAGCCCCAAGGGTTGTTCATCTCTTTATCCTAAGCCTTTTCTTCTCCCGTGTGTTAAAAATTAAGAGACAGAAGATGTTTTTTAAACTGCAGACAATACAAGCACAGGTGAAAAATCCAAGAAATCCTAATTGCCCTGTGCTTAGTTCTTCATAAATAGGTGCAATGATCTCTCTCTCATCATCTATTGATTGATAGCAGCCAAAGCAGATGTGATTTGCTTTATAAATACTTCTGGCAGAACTGACAGAGCTACAGAAATACTGAGCATTGCAGTGAAGCAAAGCAGATCACTCCTGCCTTTAAAATTGATCAGGAATTTTGGGCCATTTAAATGCTGACATGAGAAGAGGTGATGCACTGGAGACCTGCACAGAAGCCAAGTCCTTCAGGGATTTTCTGGAGAGTTTTTATATTGCTGGAACTCGTCACCAAAGAACCAAAATCACTGTGGAGGCCACTGGATTTAGAGGCATCTCTGAGCAAAATTGCAGCATCCAAGGAGATGCACTACAAGCTTTGAAGTGGTTCAGTCCATTTGGAATTTCATTACCAGGTGTAGAAATAGTAAAGACATCAATTTAAAAGTGTTTTGAAACAACATCCCTACTTGCTGGATGCTCCCAAATGTTTCTATTAATAAAAACTTCTGATATTTTGTGCTCAAGGAAACTATAAAGGTCTTTCAGAACCTGTGCAGGGAAGTAGCACAGAAGCAAAGATTCTCTTTCTAGCCCAAAGACAACCTTCAGAAGAAAGTTCACAGTAAGCAAGAGTATAAAAAGGGATCTACATTTAAAGAATTATTATGCAGCTCCCCTCCTTCTTTAAAGGAAAGGAGTTAATCTCACCTTTTTTCCCCCTCAGGACTTTTAAATTATTTTTTAAATTAACTACTTCCACATCATTCTTAAGCCTCCTCTGAGTGAATGATAACGTGGTGTGAGTAACACCAAACTTTGTTATTTTTTTGCCTCAGATTTACTTCATTTTGCATTTCTTACAGCTTCAGACATTTTTGGCAGACAGGGAGGAAACTGCCTACGGACAGCACAGGCTGGGGTGTGCCAAGGAAGAGGCTCAACCTCCCCAAATAAAGAGGCAAACATAACTCCAAGCCACTGATCAAAGATATTTGCTCAAACAGAAGTCTTCTCCTTACGTGCAAACATTCCTCAAATGTCAAATTCTCTGTTTAGTGGTACCCATTTCCACAGCCACGCTAATCCAGGGGGCTGGAATGGGAATTTTGTCAGGAGTTAATGGGGAGAGATAAGGAATTAGTTTCCAGTCCAAATGTCAGTCATGGTCACAACTCAATCAACACAGCAGCAGCATCCCATACCCTAGCTAAGGACCTGCACACACACACATTGGGAAGGTGTTTGGATTCTCCTGGGCTCCAGGAGCACTCTGCAGTGCATGGAGCTGGGTGATGGATGCCCAGATTTCACCCAGGCTCTATTTACACGACCCCTGTGCGAAGCCAGCCCCTTCACTCACCCCACAAAACTCCCAGAGCACTGCCACAGAGAAAGAGATCACCTCTCACTCAGCAGAGATGCATCTCCCAGGGAAAAGAACTCCTGCCAGCTCCACGGAGCAAAACAACATCAATAATTTCCCCTCTCTGCTCCAGCCAACAGGGACCATTTCACACCACAGCCTCAGCCACTCCACAGCTTCCCCTCTCACTCATGCAAAAAGCAGCCCTAACACCTTTCACTGCATCAGGGCTCTTGTCCTGGTTATTTTCTCTGTGTTCCCAAGCAATTCCTTGCTGCCAATCATTTTGTTTGTTCTGCTGCTGAACTTCCCTTTCTCACGCCTGCCTCTCTCTCTGTCTGATCTCCCTGCGTGATTTCCCAGCCTGCTCGTGCATCTCTCTTCCATTCCTTCCCTCCCCTTGGCATTTTGGCTGCCTTCACTGTCACCTTGCTGACATGCTGAGCTCTTCTCCCTGCTCCTGTTTATTGGATGCAACTCCTACAAGGAACAGAACAGAGGGCCTGTATTTGTGTTTGCCGAAAAAAAAAGCAATTCCTTCTGCAGCCACAGCCTTCACATCCCGACAGCAAGTAATCTGCAGCTTTCTAAAGCCCTGAGACAGATTGCTAAACCTTAGTTTAACAAAAAACACCAGCCCTTCCAGCAGGAAGATGCTTTAAAAGTGCCCAAAATGCAGCAGTAATCTTAATGGTGGCATGGAGATGATTTAAGTTCAATTTTCTCACCCCTGTTGGCGAATGTATTTTGAATACGGGACAGAGGCACAAAAGGAGGCTCTGCTGTGGGTTTATTAATCTGTTTTGTAAGGAAGAAGCATCTAGAAGATAGTCCTGGAGGAGGAGATTAGAGAGCAAAGCCTGGGCTCTCTGGGGGAGCGCTGCAGTGATCCATTGTGTCCTGCAGCTTTATCTGGAGAGGGATCCTGCAGAAAACGCCGTGCTCTGCATTGCTCACTGCTGCACATCCTGAAAATTTCAGACATTTTTCCAAGCAGGGGCCATCATTTCTGTCCCATTGAACCATTTATAAATGCAGCTGATGTTTGTCAAAGCCCTGACCCTCGGTACAAAACTCACAACTCTCCCTCCTTCCATTAAACACCCCGAGGCTTCCTGCTGGATAAAACTTCTCTGGTTATTGGAAAGGCACTTCCAGAAATGTCAATGGAATGGGATGTAAGATAAAATTCGATTCACTGAGAGATTCTCAGGTAGGTTTCTGGCTGTGCAATCCCCCTTTCCCTCCTGCCAAACATATTATTACTTATGCTGTTATTTATTATTAAATATTTTTGAACAGTGATTTTTTTCCCCAAAAAGGTTCTATATTGTTACCCATAACTTCACTTTCCTTTCTCTATTAAAATTTAATCTTATTATCAGAAAATCACATTTTTTCCCTCCTCTAATAACTCTTGTATGACAGACAGCCAATTTTACTGACACCAGATCCTTGCAGCGTGTACTGAAGACCAAGAGGAGGAAAAAAATGACTACGAGGCAAACCATGCATCATGGAATCAATATGACATGCTGTATCCAACCATGTTTCTTTTCTCCTGAAGACAAGAAAACCCTACCATCAATTTTATTCCACAAAAGAAAAAATCTACCATTGGACTGACTGAATAATCACAACCTTAATTACCCTGAGCAAACATAATGAGGGGGACTGTGATAAATTAAGAAAAATGCTCAAATTCTAATGCATCTCTCAGACCATTCAGAGTCCCAGCAGCTCTGGCACACCTGTAACCTGCCCTTCCTTCCCTCAGTTCTGTGGGCTGAGGTTTGAACGTGTAAAATGGAGTAAAATAGATGAAAATGGCTTTGTGTGCACAAGTTTGGGGCAGAGGGACCCAAATGTTCCCCCAGCCTCATTGGGATGAGCACCACCAGCAGCCCCTGATGTGTCTGAGGGAAATGAGGCTCAGGCAGATGTTTCCTCTTCTGAAAGAGACAAATCATTGCCTTGGCTCCCTCTCTACTTCATGTGAACAAGGGCAAATAAATGATTGGCACCTGTCAGATAACAGCCGAGATGATTCATCCCCAGCACAGCAGGCATTTTCCAATAATGGGAAATATCCAGCTTCATTTTGTGGGAAGTAAATCTTGTCAGAAGAGAAATGATCCCTTAAGAACCTGTGCCATGGACCTTTGATACTGCTGCAGCTCACTGAGGGCTGTGAGGGGTTGCTGCTGTGCCATTGAACCCAGACCTGTGGCTGGCTGGGAGGTGTTGCCATCGTGCAAAATGACACCAAATAAAGGATTTGAGTCTGCTCTGGGCCCCTGGCACAAAGCACAGACTCTCCTTTCATGTTCAGTGAATCACAGAATTGTTTGGGCTCAGCAGCACCTCTGAGTCCAGCATTAACCCAGCCCTGCTAAGCTCAGCACTAAACCATGTCTAAGTCACTCTTACAGCCTGAGCTGCTGTCCCTGAGCCTCGAGGGACACCCATTGCTCTGTCACATCCCCCCAGAGACAAAGGCACTTGGGAGGGTCTCAGGGGCTGCATCCCCCTCATCCAAGAGCACCAGCTGCTGGGACAGGGCACCCAGGACCTGTTTCCATGCAATTCCACAGCCCCCAGTCCTGTTCAAAGTTCTCCTGGATTTGTTTCAAGAAACACAGAATTTTGGCAGTTGCAAACAGCTGTGCAACCCGAGCCAAAGCTGGCACCTGGGGATTATCCAAAGATCTTCACAAGGCCTTTCCTGGTCCCTTCTGGACCAAGGCAAAACTTGAACAACCACAAAGTACCCCTTGGACACTGCTTGTTTTCCATGTGGTGATTCCCAGAGCTGATGCACAGCCAGGCTCCTCACCCACTGCAGAGGCCTGAGTTAGGAGCTGCAGAATAAAATCCAGTAAATCAATGGGCAGCCACTGTGAGGGAGCAGAGTGCTAAATCACAGCCATGCTAATTTAGATCTAATGAGGAGTGTCAGGGAACCAGCACTGGCCAATTCAGGCCTGTCTGGGTGGATGCACTTCCAATGCATGCAGAGAAGCTGATGTTCAAGAAGGAAGGCAGGAGATCAAAGATTAAAACCAGGGCACCTGTGGAATTTGGCTGCTCCTGTGCACCAGAGATAAATCAGATAAATCCCAGTGCTGAGGAGGTTGAGTTCCATCCCTGCTCCAGACCTGCCCTTTGTGCTGTCCTTGGAAGAAATGCTGAGTTCCAGCCCAGGCTGAGGATCCTGTTCACTTCTCAGCACAGCTAATTTGATTTTTAATATAAATTATCATGGAATAGCTTATCCATAGAGCTTCCCAAAGGTAAAAGCAGCCCACACCACCCTCCCTTCCTTCCTGGCTCTTTTTGCTGTGAGTGCAGCTCAATTTCTACCTAACGACACAGAGTCAGCCTCGAGGGGAGAGTTACCTGAGGAAATGTTAGGCTCAAATGAAAACCTTCCCAGCTGCCTGAAACCTGGATAAAACAGACTGGATAAAATATCTCTGCAATCCAGTGCTGTCCCTCTGTGCCTAGGTTTCCATGGAGGATGGAGATGCACCCTCAGCAGCAGGGAACAGGGTGGAAGAACAGAAACATCATCCTCACCCCTGGTTTTCAACATCTCTCAAGCTTCTGATTTATTTATTTTTTTTAATTTTTTTTTTTTTTTTTAAGCTGGAACATCTATTTTATCCAGGAGAAGTGGACAAACACTTAGAAACCAAATAAAATTCTGTTTGAAACAACCTCTGAGCTATTGGGTGTTAGTTCTTCCTAATCCAGAAGAAAATAATTGAATTCAAAGGATCTCTAAAGGCCTTTGGAGGCTGGGCTGACAAAAAGTGCTGCCACAACTTACTTTAGAAGAAAGCCAGGTTTGTTGGTTTGGTGAGCACCATTAAAATGAACAGCAGTTCCTCTCTAATAGCACCAAGGAGATTTCAGTGGGATTGTTTGACTGTGAACTCTGCATTTCCTTAAAATCCCCTCTCTATTCACATCATTAAAGTGTTTTTAGAAACTCTGAATAAACAACACAAAGGGCTTTTTTATTGCATGCAACTGGAGTACTGAAAAAAAACCCCAAGCAAATATCTAAACTACAACAGGAAAAGCATCTCCAGATTTCCATAACAGATGATACAGATAATAGAGGCATTCATAAGCCTTTTATTTTTTCATCTAAGGCTGAAGAACTGGTGGCAGCACCTTGTTTATGGGGTTGATGAATCAGATGGAGCACTTCCCTGCTTTTGTGTCTCTGCTAATTGCCCCTCAATGGAAACCACTTACTTTATTGGTGCAAAAACCTGCCTTGATGTGTGTTTTCTAGGCAAAAAGCCCAGTGCTTTAATTAATACCTTGAAAAGATCACTGATTAATGATACCAGTCCAGGGCTGTTGCACAAAGGTTTTTTTGCTCAACTTTTCTCAAAAATCAGAAAGATTAATGATGTTATCATTGGTACAGAAAGCTCCACCCCTGGAAACCCTTTGGGATGGAGAACACACACAACATTTAACAACTGCAGTGGAGATACCACCAGGGTGTCTTCCAGGAGGAACAGCATCATTAATGCTGTGAATCTTTCCCACAGACTTGAAGATCCTCACATTTATTTCTACCAGCTCTACTTTGCAAGAAATTGTATTTTATTCCTTTCCCCTCACTAGAGAAGGCGAGAGAACAGATACATTTTACATCTCAAACCCCTGATTTATGTTAGTCAATACACTTGTTTCTTGAAGTGTGGAAGGAAGCTAATAAAACAAATATCTACATTAAACACCAATTTGTTTCTATGGTTTAATGCTGTAGGAAATCATGAACTGCCAGACCCTTCAGGTATATCTGAATCAGCTTTGTAGAGCACAAATTATTTCCTGATTACAAAATTTATGCAAAACTCAGGGTATAAGTGTTGTAAAGAAGTTAAGGGCACATCAGGTGATAATCACTTGTCCATGGAGCTGTTGCCATCACATTTGTTATGTAATTCTTCTTTTATCTGTTTGGCACAGATTGATAAAAAGCAGCCATAAAATCCCAGAATGGTTTGGGTTGGAAGGGACATTAGGGAGCCTACAGCTCCAATCCCCTGCCATGGGCAGGGACACCTTCCCCTATCCCAGGTTCCTCCAAGTCCTGTCCAACCTGGCCTTGTGTAGGATCATTCTGGAAACCTCATTTCACAGAATCACTGGGTTGGAAGAGACTTCCAAGATCATTGAGTCCAACCCAGCCCTAACACCTCAACAAAACCACAGCACCCAGTGCCACATCCAGGCTTTTTTAAACATCCAGGGATGGTGACTCCACCACCTCCCTGGGCAAACCATTCCAGTGTCCAACCACTCTTTCCATGAAAAATTCGTCCCTGATATCCTATCCTATCTGTCACAAGCAGCAGGACCAGGGGTGTCCCAGGACCAGGATCTCAGCAGGGAAGGCAGAGGAGCCTCTCCCTGCCCTGAGCACACACACCCAGCTCAGGCACAGGGGCTGCTCCAGCACAGCCTGGTTGGTAAATCCTGAGCTGTCCCACAGCCACAGATGGTCCTGGAAGGTGACTTTCCAAGCACCTGCAGCTGGATTCTACCAGGAGAGCAGTACCAGCCACAGCTGTGCTCTCCCCATGCCACCAATTTCCATCCCAGCTCAGGGAATTCCAGCGTTTTACACAATGGTGAGATTTGAAGTGTTTGGAGCTACCATAAAACCTTATTCAATTATTAATAAACTAAATTACAATAGCTGCTCCTGTGTGTTTTGTCTTTGGGTTCTTGGCTGAGGCACCTGCAGCTTCTGCAGCCTCCTCTCATGCCCAGGCTGCCTGGATGCTGCACTCCCTGTCCAGGAAAATCTCCTGCTGGGCAAAACCCATTTTTCTGACAAGGACAAAGACCAGCACGAGTGTCTGTTCCAGCCAAACAACTCCATCCCTGTTTTCCATCTCCAGGATAACATGTGGGGCTTCATTCAGCAGTTTCACGTCCAGCAGTGCTATTTGCCAATGTTGTTTTTCAGTCCTTGGTTTTATTGTTGAACAAAAATATTGTTCATTTTCAACACAACCAGCACAAAGAAGAAGAGGAGATCCTTGGAAAAGGCTGCTGCTAAGCCATAGGGAGAAGCAGGCTGGAGAGAACACCCAACTCCCAATTTAATTAATTTAATGAATATTCTGAGGATTTTCTTTAGGTCAGTGCCCCCTCTGTAGCCCCTCTGAATGCTGAAATGAGGATGAGGGTGGACAATAAACACAGAACCTTCTCTCTTCAGCCCCTCACCCCTGGCAGCATTCTCTCCATTAAAGCCACAACCACATGGTGCACAGGGAAGGATGTCTGCATTAAACCCCTGGATATCAGTCAACAGTTGGATAAAAACATTCTCTGATAGCACCTGCAGTTTTCCTGATAGCTGGAGCAGCTTTGTTTGCCAAAAGCACACATGGAAGCTGCTCCACCAGAAGGAGAACAACATCAGATAAAGCACTTCTCTAATGCCACTTAGATAAACAAGTGTAAGGGATGAATGTAAAATATTATCAGGCCTTGCTCTTTGTTTGCCTTGAAAAATTTAGAAGTGCTGGGGTGAGTACAGCTGAAATCAAGCAAGCCCTGAAGGACTTGTCTGCAATTAGCAGCTCTGCCTGCAAACCAGGCCAGGGCAGACAGGTTTGTGCCACAGAGGATTGTTTGCTGTTAGGACTCAGGACACTCATCCAGGTGAGATAAGCAACACAAATGATTCCTGTGCCAGGACAAACAGGAGCATCACAGGGACCCTGAGGAGCCACTGTGCCACAAAACAATTGGACACAGAGCAGGTATGGCAGCCTCAGCAACGAGACACAGGCTCAATTCTCGTGTTTGTAAAATGCCTTGTGCTCCATGGCTCTCCCCACAATAAATTATTGAGAAACTATCCAGAATTAGCAGTAGCTATTAGTTCTTATCTAAATGTCCATTCCAGTACAAGCCCTGGGAGTGGTTTCATCTTGCACCTCAAGCAGGAGAGAGCTGCCTGCTTTGTTTGCAGAGTGGTCTCACTCTGCAATGTGCAGGGAGTGTATCCAGACACCTGAATTACTCTCTTGGTGGGGGTACTGCAGTTTTTAGGTGGAAAAACAACCGTGAATGCTTCCCTTTCGTGCTGGAAAAAGACAGCAACAGATGGCAGAGCGAGGGGGGCAACAACAAATCAGTCCTTTGGCCTCCCTGCAGTTCCTTCCTCCTCAGAGACAGTCCCATGAGAGCACAGAAGGAATGAATGAATAGCAGGGTGCTATCAGCCTCCTTCTGTTCCCCCCTTTTCCCATCTCCTTGTTAGACAGCAAAGAGCTCCTGCACCTGGAACCACAGACATCCCAGCATCTCTTCATCCCCAACAGACCCTGGAGCAGTGATGCTGCACTGGAAAACTTTGGAGAAATGCATTTCCCTCACAAAAGAGGAGCTGCAAAACCAAAATGCTTAGGTAAGGGCTTCATTAGCTCAAAACCTCCCCAGAATACAGAACCTTTTCTACCCACTGAGATCAGAGAAGCTGCACTGGGTCAGGCACCCTGGTTTGGATGCTGTGACTGGCAGGTTCAATTACCCAGCACACAAGTCAGTGGCTTGCTTCCAGCTAAATCAAAATAAAGATCCTCAGAGCTATTTCCTATTCTCACTAAAGTGTAGCAACACATCTGTACTGTGGGGTTCGACTTTTAGATATTATTGAAGTTTTCAATTGCTCCTCATAAGAGCATTAGTTCCCCATTGGGATATCTCATCAAAAAACATGAATACTTGAAGACAGATGCTGTGAAGAAACAACATCACCATTTTCTTAGGCACCAAAATGACCATACTAACATGGAAAGCTGCAAAAAGCTACCAATTTTGTTCATTTCAGTCTTTCCTTCTTAGAAATAATCCCCCAAAAAAGGCACTTTGGACCCTCTCTGTTCAGCTTAACTCCAATAAAAATGAAAATATGCAGGGCCCTTTTCTCCCACTGCATTTCCATACTCCAGCAAGCAAAATAATATCAAAGGTGTCACGTGAGAAATCAATGTCAATATTTTAGCCCCGGACTCTTGACTTATCTGATTTAAACTTTGCAAAACTTGGCTCAGATCCCAAGAATCTGCTGAGCCACTCCAAGTCACACAGAAAACAACACATGCAGGCTGGGTACCACCTCGAGAGCAGCTGCTCCCAGCAAAAGGAAATGTCATAATGTTGGCTGGTGTCCCCAAACCAGCTGGGGAGTTGTGTCCTCCCAGTGATGTCCCTGCCAAGATGCACAACATCCCCCCAGGCCTCCTTTTGTCCCTGTGACACAGCAGCTGCACGTTCAGGGGGGGTGGGTGTTTGGGTTTGTGCTCATTTTTCTGGTGGCTGATGAAGTTTCATCCGAAGGGGAAGCACTCACAGCCCTTTACAATCGCTCTCTTTGCAGCTGTGCTGCTGACAAAACATTTGGACATTCAATTACTGCTGGTGTGGGAGGGAGAACACGAATCCAAGTTAAGGGAGTTTGCTCTGGGCAAGGTGGGGAATACCATTATTGGCACAAATCACTGCCTTGATGTGATTACAGCTGGGGCTGGCATTCACTGAACTCAAAGCTTTTGCTTTTTCATTTCTGCTATTGGTGCCTAAGTGGATTGATTATGTATGAGATAACAGCATGGAGGAGTGTGTTAATGCTGCTGTTAAAGCAGACTTTCATCTCACAGCATTAAGTGAATGGAGGAAAGAATAACAGGATTGGCTGCTGTGAGCTTAAAAATCCCGTGGTTTTGGTTTTTTTTTTCTTTTGGTCAGAGTCCTGAAAGTTTGTAACCCACCACAAACATTCCCAACAGCCAAATTCAGGGTGCAGGAGACAGCAGCAGGGAGCACTGGGGACTCACAGCAGCAGCATCAGACACAGGCAAGGGCTCCCTCTCTGTCTTGGCTTTCTCTTTACAGATGGGACAGTATAAATAAAGCACAGTAAAACTGAAAGTCAAGTCCCATGGCTGAGACTACAAGCGCTCATAAACTCATTTGATTCCAGCTGAGACACCAATTCTCCATATGCTTTCCCACTACCTCACCAGAGCTGATGAGACTAATCCTAAGACAAAAAAACATATAAACACAAGGGGCATTAATGTGTTTTATGTGCATTCACCTTTCCACAAGACCTGGTCAATATATTCTCAATGAATACTTGAATATTTTTGCAAATTGTTATCCAATCCCTTCAATTAAAAGGAGACCTTGGCTTCATTAAAAAAAAAAAAAAAAAATCACTTCCCATACTCTGAAATAATAGCAGCGCTTCTACTCATAATTTTTAATTAGAAGGGGCACTTCCCACCCACTGCAAAGAGCTCAATACCACAGGGAAACTGAAGGGCAGTCGTTTGGACAAGGTCTGCTGGGAATCCTCCCACCACTTTGTTCTCCTCCAATAATTCAGCCATCATAAAGCCAGGCACGGGGCCATTTGTCACTGGGATGGACTTGCTTACATCTTTTTTTTAAAGTTCAAAGCAGTAAGAACTAACAGGGAATGGAGAGCTTTGTTTTATTCCATGAGGTGTTACAAGTGTTCTATGGGATGTGGCAATTTATTTCTGGTGGCAGGGGGAGGAGGGCTTCACCTGGAACTCTTGGAGTTACTCCCAGCATGGAGCTGAGGCTGCTGCAGGGCTGAGCCTCCCCCACTGCTGGGTTACACTCCAGCAGCAGGTTTGGGCTCTTACCCCAGGATAAATATCACAACTGGACTTTGCTGATATTCAGAAACGTGCACAGCATCTCTAGTCACATAAAATAGAGATTTGATAAAGCATAATACAATAGAAACCCTTCTTCTCTAGACTAGGGAAATTTTAAGTGCAGCCATAAGAAATGAACTTTCCTTTCAAACTGATACACCCAAAATTAATGATTTTTGGTTTTTTAATCTACCTCCTTTCCAAGGAACAAGTCTGGTTTAGGTTGTAAAGAAACAAAAGCCACTCTCTAAGCACAACGTATCTGTGTCCATGAAAAGCTTTCATTAAAATCCTTCACAGCTGTGAAGCTGCAGAGCTCATGCTGACTGGAATTACTTCATGGGGCCTCTTGTGCTCTGTAATCTCTACACTCTCCTGTCTTCTGCTAAAAACTTTAAACTTTCTGAGGCAAGAAAGTCTTTTTTGGTCTCTCTCGGAAGCACCTTAGAACACAAGGTCTGTGACTGGAACTCCAAACACCACAGTAATATAAATAAAACCACAACTCTTCAAAGGAAACCTCTTGTCTTCCAGCATCTCCCAGATGCTGTAAATGAGCGGAATCAGCTGAATTTCAACAAGTTCAAGTTGTGCTGGGAGCGAGGTTTAACCCAAAACCAGATACATTCACTCTGCTTATATCTCAGTACCACTTGAAATGCTCCAGTCTTGGCTTTCTGAGAGCATCCTCCAACAAATGGAATGTGTGTGCCAGCACATGGAATCCCAACTTTGGATTTCAACCCACAGGGAAGCACAGGAAATGCAAAACACCCTCACCCTGATGGAAATGCATGAGTGATATCAGAGCCATGATAGTTATAAAGCTGTAAGAAACCAGCCCAAAGCCATTTCATAAAGGATATAAACTAAGCAAACAATAGGAATATGAAATAGGAATTAAATTTTAGGAAGCAATGCAATTTGTTTGGAAAAGCATTCTCCAGTGATGAGATGAATCACTGGAGAATATTTTACCTACAAATAAATAGAGAGGCAATAAATTTGCAAATACTGGTCTCTGCAGACTTATCCCTGACAGTGGAGCTTACAGCTGGGAATGTAATCAGCTGGTGTAAACAGAGATACTGGAATTCATCCATTAAAATTCAGGAAGCTACTTTGCAGTGTTAGGTATGGAAAAANAAAAAAAAATTAAAAAATGAACTCAAAACTTAGGGAATAATTTCATTGGCTTCCTTTGGGTTTGGAGTCATGAACATGAATATTCAACTGCAATAAGTACTTTGCTTCCTGTTATTTGGGTTGTATATCTTTCTAAAGCTTTTCTCATCCATGACTAGAGGCTGTTTTCCTTTGAGTGCAGAGTAAATCCAGTGCAGAATCCCTCAGTGAGAGCCAAGCAAGTCCTAAAGGATGCTGAGACAACCACAAGACCTGAAGGCTCTGGTGCTTCTCTCTGATGCTTTTCCTGTGAAATTTCTCTGGCTTGTTCCACTTCCCCAGTCCAGACACCATTAAAGACACGAGGTTTAAACTTAAAAAACCAATAAATTGTCCCCTCATGCCATTGCACATTCCTGCAGTGATGCTGACACCTCCTGCACCAACAGGGCTCTGCCCAACCCCACTCACCAGGCTCAGTTCCCGCTGCTGGGCCAGCAAAGGATGATTGTGCATTGCACTTCTAAACATGGACCACCAGGCTCCTGTTGTTCAGGAGAACCTTTAAAATCAATCAATCAATGTGTTAACTAATAGAACTAGCAGGGATTTGCACTGTTGGCTTGCAGGAGGGGCAGGAAAATCAGCATCAGCTCCTGGTTCAGCCCTTCAGCACAGCACAGGCACAAGCTTTAAGCCTGTGGTTAATTCCTTGCCCTTCAGAAGGTTTTAGGGTTCCAGGCATGGGCAGGATCTGTATTCCCTTTTCCAGGAGGATCTTTCCCTTCAGCAAGCACCAGGTTTCACACACAGTCACTCTCTGGGTGTCTGTTTCTGTCCAACACCTCCCAGTGAGGGCATCCCAGGAATGGCCAAGCTCAGGTGTGTCAGGAAAAACAGAGAAATGCTCATGAGCATTTTAATGTCTCAGGAATGAACAAAGACATGAAAAGAGCTAAAAGCTAGGCAAAGCTCTATGGAAAGTGTTAAAGCAGAGTAAAATACTCTGCTGTGTACTGGGGAAAATCACATTCATCTCTCATGTATGAGTCTCTCAGTCCTGGAAAGCAGAGCTGGCTGGGCTCAGGTCATGCCCTACAATCCTAAAGGGGCCCCACCAGCAGTGAGGGTTTATTTCTGCAGGGATGTGGCATTTTTAAGACAACTCTATCCCCTGCATTGCCCCAGAGAAAGAGAACAAATTTAGGATTTGGTCAACTCAGCCTGTGCAGACAAGAAACTATCACTGAAAACACTTTGATTTCTCACCCTGACTGATACAAGTTCCATCAGCTCCCTGGCCTGGGCTCAGTATCCCCTGTGCAAGCAAAAGAGGCTGAAATCTGCAGCAAATGTGATGTGTGGGCACATGTCAGACACCCCAGGGCTCTGTTTGCCATCCTGCAGCACCCCAGAGGCTGCAGGATCACAGCCCCATCCCCTGGCAAGGGTTTATTCCCTCCAACTTCTGTTTCTTACTGCAACCTGCTCTGCAAGAACAGAAATGCTTTCATTAGCCAAAACACCACGGGCTCTGCTGCTCCTCCTCTGCATTCATTCCTCCCTCAGCAGGGGCTTCAGAGATGAGCTCAGTTCTGGCAGGGGCAGCACCGAGGGTTTGTGAATAACAACAATTACACAACTTTCAGAAATAAACTGTCTGACAAAAAGGAGCCCCCTGGATATGTATAAGAAGAGAGATTAGGATGAGATTTAAGGAAGAAATTGTTCAGAATGAGGGTGGGCAGGCCCTGGCACAGGTGCCCAGAGCAGCTGTGGCTGCCCCCGGATCCCTGGCAGTGCCCAAGGCCAGGTTGGACATTGGGGACAGCCTGGAACAGTGGGAGGTGTCCCTGCCATGGTACTGGGGGGGATTTAAGGTCTCTGCCAACCCAAACCAATCTGGGATTGATCCAGCCAAATCCTAGCCCCTTCTGCCTGCTCACTCTCCTCCTGCTCAGGATCCCACCCTGCATCTCCCCAGTGCTGACATTTCACCTGGCAACCACTCCTAATGCACAGATTTATGATTTTTAATTATAAGGTGATGGCATAATAGAAGCCATCCTTTGCTAGCCATAAACTTCTTTCTCTTCTAGGGCTGCTCAGGGTTGTCCTGATTTATTTCAGAGAAGGGTGCCCCATTGACTACCAGAGAAATGAACTTCCTCAGAGTGGAAGCGTGACAGCACAAAAAGCTCAGAGAAAACAACAAAAGAAATGTTATTACATTTGTAAAAATGAATAAAATTAGTTCATGAAAATGTGGAGCAGTAATACTGCATGGAGATCAAGAAAATATACAGGATAAATGAAAAAATAATTCTCCTCTATCCAAACACTGCTACAGCATCAAGGTTGTGTCTGTGGAGAATACAATCTAATTCACCTGCTTTCATTCTTGTGATCTTTCACATTTCAAAAGAAAACAACAGATGAAAAATTCAATACTGCATTTACTCTATAAAAGTGAAGAAAAGGTCATTTATTGGCCTTTTTCATTATTAATATCTGTCTAGGCTTCTATTTTAAATACAAAGAATCTTTGTAACAGCCATTTATGTTCAAGGCCTCGAAGTTGTTTTACAAGTGGTCTCAAATACATCTGCTAAGTTGAAATAAATCTCATCCTTTCAAATTAATCATGCTTGTTTCAGCTTTTTGCAAGGAAAAAAAAAAAAAAAAAAGACAAAAGAACACTATCATAACACAAGGCAGCCTTTCCAGAATTCAAGCTGAACTGAGGCAAATGAGATGACAAATCAATACTGAATCCAACAGAAAGAGAAATTCAGGCACTGAGCTCCTATTCTGGAGCTTTTGAAAAACTTTGTTATCAATGATTTCAATTTGTATTTATTGAATTAAGGCTTTTAACATGAATATAATGTTACTGAATTTAACAGAAATGACCCTTACTGCCACAAAAGAGTTTGGATCAAATGACAGGTCAGAATTAAAAAAAAAAAAAAAAAAAAAAAAAAGCTAAACCATAATGATTTTCAAGCCTAAAACTTGGCTCCCCCTTTTCCTCCAGCCCCAGCCACCGAGTCTGAACCTTCACCCCAGCTCTGTAGCTCAGGGAGCACAATCCTGTTTTCATCCCTGGATGTTTCCTTCCTGCTGGGAGGATTGAAGTCAACACCGAAGCTGAGGGAAAGCACTCACACCAGGGAGCTTCCCTCTGTGTCAGCACATTCCACAGCCTCAGCAGTCAGGAAAACCTCATAAAACTGCTCAGAAATCCCTGCGTGGGATGGGAAATCCCTCTGCCTCCAGGGGTGGATGCTCAGTGCCATCAAATGTGGGTGTGATAAATTCCAATCACAGAGGGAACGACCCAGGGTGGGATGGGAAATGGGGAGGAAAGCACCCTGCTTACAAATAGTCCTGTTATTTGGGGAAATTTAGGGAGAAAAGCAGGGAAATGAAAGAGGGAGACCAAGATGGAGAGGTCAGCAGCAGTGGAAATGGAAGTCCCCTATCCTACATGAATAATTCAGAAGTAAGATTTTGTTTCTAAAACCCCTATTTACATGGGTGCATTAAAAAACATTCCCTCAGCCTCAGATCTGGATTTTGTTTTAAAGAGAGTGCCCAGAAGTTTGCAGGAATATGATTCATCACAACATCTCTGTTGCTGAAATAATTCCTTGTGTAATTCTGCCAAGACCAACCATAAATCTACAAACCCCAGAGCTCATGGATGCATATCTTCCAAAATAAAACAATGTAAAAAGAAACTGTGAGCTTCCAGGAGCTGGATCAATAAAATACTCCTTATTTTTGGATCAGAGAGCACCTATGCAACCAGCTGAATATTTGTAGGGACTTATATGGGTTTTTTGCATGGGATTCCCATTTATATCCAACTGATTTTTTTTTTTTCTTCAGGATTCCTGAAAACAAAACCAAGGCCCAGCCTCCCATTGACACCCATTAAAGAGTAGGATGTGAAGGATGTGCCATTTTGCTCTAATTTGAGCTAATGAAAGTTTATGGATGTTTTCTTTTACTAATCCCAAGTGCAGGTAGTAGTTATTTCTCACTCATCTCTTTTTTACACTAATATTTTTAGTATTTTTTGGGTAACGAAGGCGCCAACATGAAGAAAAAAAAATTACATAAACTTTGGCAATTTAAAGGAAATATTGCCTGTTTTTCCTCTGGCTCTAGAACAAAACCCACCAAAACCCACCCAAAAAATACCTCAGGGAAATTTATGCTTGCTCTGTTATGGAGTTGAAGAAAGGTGTTTAGTAACAACTCTGTGGCTCTCCTACACCAAAATTAATTTTTGCATCCAAAATACCTGCATTATGATAATTCTTACCTTCGTGGAAACCTTCCTGAGGTTGTAAATGAAGGCCCACACCATAAAGAATTACTACCAGTGAAATTTTGGCCTTTCCACAAGCATAAGGTTGCATTCTAAAAACATTCAATAAAGCCACTCCAAGACCATTTCCAGACTTGTGACTCCTGGGCCTGTCCCAGTGTGCAAGGAATCCCTTTAGCTGGGCCCTGGAGGCAATCAGATGCTTCTGTGGACACTGATAAATATTTTCCTCTCCAAACTACTCATTCAAAATAAGTGTAGTGATCCACAACACAGAACACAGAGTATTTTGGATAAGGAGTCAAAATCTTGCCCTTTCAGAAATTAAAAGTCTGGTTTGGGTCTTGTCAGGTAATTTGCTCAGCCAGATAAAATCTGCTGTAGATACAGTTTTTTTGCTCATTGCCTTTCTAGGAAATCAATCCTTGTAATAGTACATAAAACCTAATCATTACCCAGATGAGGCCCTACTTATCAGGTCATTTGATGACATGCTGCCTAAACGAATCTCATTTATAAAGTCTTGTCTGCTCCTCTCCAAGCCAAGATTCATGACTAGCACGCCTCAGTGTGCAGCATCCATAATTAGCACGACTCTCTACACCAAAACAATTCCTACACAAACTAGGGAGCAGGGAAATGCACCTTGTGCAATTGGAGCACACATCAGGGATGAAATTGGTGTTGTTTTGCTGCTATTATCGACTCCATGGCAATGAACTCAGACATTTTTATGGTACAAGGACATTAATAGCAAGAAGTCATCACCTTCCATCATTGCCTCTTCAGGGCAGGACCTTCTCCAAGGACAATAATATCAAATACCAATCAGGGATGAACTCACAGCCAGCAATTTCCCCTTTCCTCTTTACAAATTGCCCACGCTCAGGTTGCCACGGTCTCAGTGGGGCTCATCACTCAAAATATTTCATTATTTCAGCAACAGTAAGTTTTGATAATTTTTAAATTACAGATGCTCATAGAGTCAAGGTCTGATTGTGTTTGTAAGAGCTCAGAAATGATAACACACATGCAGATCTTGGGATACAGTGGGACAGAATCTTCCAACCTTCCTGCAGCCTGCATTAGGTGTGACCATAATTCCTTACACACCCCACTTACACCAACCCTATTTGCACACAAATTCCTTTTTACCAAGGAAAAGGCACTCTCACAATTCTAACCTCAAAGTGGTTTGTTTAGCAGATGGGGCTACTCCTTTCCTTGTCCAGTTGTGCAGAACTAATCTACAATACATCCTTGCCTTTACAAAACCAGTTAATCTTTGTCCAGGGGACAAAAATCTCACTTTTAGAAAACCAAACCTGCTATTAACAAACTCTTCACATCAACAAACATTACCATGCATGCCTTGTCTTAGATTTGTCATCAAGATGAAGCACCTCTGATAAATATTCCTGATGGGAGTCTTTCTATCCCTATTTTAATGCCATTTTAGCATTGCCTTTAGAGATGCAGAGGAGATGATATTTACTCAGCCATTTCACCTTTCCCCTCCACTTCTGTGAGTGGCTCCAATAAATACTGGTAATTTCAAGACTTAATTTGGAGCCACTCCTCCCCTAACAAAAATGTTAATGTCATCATCCACCCTAGGGAGAACATTTTTGCAACAATATTATCTCTTTCTTTTCCGAGACCTAAAGGCTGCTCGTGCATTGATAGCAAACCCTGTTTGGTGTTTTATTATGCACAATGGAAAAATATTAAATAGATCAATAAGAAAATGAAGCTGTTGCAAGTTGATCTCCACGGAGTGAGGGGGAAAAAAAAAATGCTGGGAAAAGAAGAATTATGAGGAAAAAAGAAAATTTAATTTACACATCGGAGATAATAAGGCATGTCTCTTACCCTCAGTGTTTCCTCTAATCTGGCTTTACTTAATTGCATCCTCTGTAAAGACACATTGTTTCATTTCTTCCCCCAGATGGATCTTTTTTTTTTTTTTTTTTTTTTGTTGGGGGTGGATATAGTGTAATTATTAGCTCCCAGCATTATCTCCACTTTTTATTAAAAAAATGTCATGATTCTGAAAAGGAAAATTTCATGCACTATATAACGTCAATCATCTGTCTTTATGAGATGGAACAGCATTCACTTTGTTCAGGATGGGTTTGAAACAGCCTTTCATGTGTGGTCATTTTTTAAAAGCTATATTCCAATCTGCTAAGCAGAAGAGCACAGCCCCAGCGCTGATCACCCACTTGAAAGGAGATTTGTGTGTGTCAATAACAGCTTTAAAGTCTGGACATCCAGACAAAGTCACGCTGGTAGAGAAACGGGAGAGCAAATTTTAACATTTCCCTGAAACTTCAAAGCTCTGTTTTCATTTGAGAATCTTTGTGATTCAAATCAAAGCCACTGTAACTGTGCAGCGTCTGAATTTTATTTTTGAAAACGTGACACTTCCTACCACCATTACTTTGCTTGTCAAAGGAATTCCAAAGAGGAAGAGAGTGCCTGTTCACAGCTCTGCAACCTCTAAACCCCCAAAACAGCCTTAAAAAACTTAAGACAAAAAGAATTGAAATTCTGGGGGTTGGGTTTTTCTCCCAGTTAAAAACTGACAGGATGAGAGAACGTGGCCTCGGGTTGTGCCAGGGAGGTTTCAGTTGGATATTGGGGAAAATTCCTTCACTGAAAGGGTGGTCAGGCATTGGAACAGCTGCCCAGGGCAGTTGTGGAGTCACAATTCCTGGAAGTGTCCAAAAAAATGCATGGATGTGGCACTTGGGGATGCGTTTTAGTGGTGAGCACAGTGGTTCTGGGTCAGACTCAGCCTTGTCTTGGGGATCTTTTCCAGCCTTAACTCTGTGATTTTATAATTCTGTATTTATAGGGTGTTTTCCATGACATGACACTTCTATTTACCCAAGGAGCAGTGCAGAAATCCACATCCTGCACCCCAGGAGTTTCCATCCTGCAGTAAATATTTCTGGGAATGCTGTTTGGTTTTAGATAGCCTCATCCTGTGATCGATACTCAGCAAACTCCCACGGAAGCTGTGGCATTTTGGAACAAAAAGGCATCAGTCACTGGGAATTCCACGTTTTTGCAGCATCTGCAATGGGCTCTGAAATGTCACTGAGAAGACAGAAATGTCCCAAGCCAAAACAGGAGAGCAAAAAGATCTTAACAATTGATATCGCAGCAGAAATATTCTGGTCTCAACTCTACTGCCCTTTAAACTGGATAAAATCACCACAGTGTAGTGAAGGGAATAGCCAAAATTTCATTAGAATTTAAGGGGTTTTCTGGAATATTTTTTAAAAAAAGGAAGAGAAATATATATTCATAACAGCTTTAATTATTTATCTCATAAATCTGTGTTTGCCACATACTTACAAATGCATATTTTGCATAATTTATATTGTTTCCTGTAAATTTATTATATTTGTTAGAATTCATTTACCTGTACTATTTAAACACATTTCTGAATGCATTTGCTGAGGACTGTCTGCAGAGCCCACAGCACCCACTGCAAACTGAAGCTAACTAGCTTTGACTAAAATTCTGCTGCAGTTATTGCTACATTGCTGTAACAAAAATTTAATATTTTTTTCTATATACAAGTTCTTCCAGGCCTGCACTGTCATAGAATCAGTAAATTTAAATTTTTAACTGTTTTCTTATCAACAAAGTTGCACGAAGGTTATTAAATTATTCCTTATAAGCACACATTTTGTTTATCTCAATGTTTCTGCTGATTTACAGCAATGTTTAAAGAGTTTTAGGATAATCAGTATCATTTTATAGATGGATATGCAAATGGAAGGGACAGGGAGTCACTCAGCCCTGTAAGAGCATCTGCTTAAGTACAAGAACTGAGTTTTGTTTCAGTCAAGACAAACATTCCTCTGCTGCCAGAGGTCAGGAGGAGGAGAAGGAGAAGCCAAGCTAACTCCATGGGATGAGAGCAATATTTTGGGATTTTTAAGAAAACTCTCACTGCAGACAGAAGACACAGACCATGTACCTCACCTCACAATAAATCAGTCCTAGATCAGTATTAAAGCAGTCTCTGGCCCACTGCAGTGGAGTTTGGCAACTTGCAGCCATCAAATATCAGTTTATTCCCTAAAAACCCTTCCCTCTGTCTGGGGAAGGACAAGGCATTTTGCTTGCCAGTGATAATTTAACTGGTGCAGGGTTAATCTTCTGTTATGAGAGCATCCTCCAGGGGAGGAGGAAGAGAAACTCCTGAATTCCCTGTGCCAGGACAGGCTACAGCACACTGAGATTTCCTCTGTGTGCTGCACCTGCCAGCAGAAGGTAACACAGCACCCACAGGTGCTTTATGGCCAAAAAAACCCCATTTGGACTGGGTTGCTCATCTACATCCAAGAAATCACAAACTGGTGGCTTTTCCAAAAGCATCAGAGCCAAGGGAATTCATTTGGTTTTCCCAAAACATCAGAGAAGTGACATCTGAGGTACACAAGCTTGATTACATCTTTTCTCTTTTTACTTTTCATGAATATTATCCACTGGACTTTTGACCTCTGAATTTCTGTGCATTGTCTGCAGCTCTGTAAACATCACTGTGAAATAGTTTATACATTTCTGTCACTGGTAAAATAACTTCAAACTAGGTTTTAATCACTTGTGGTTAGAACACGATTTTTTAACGAGTTTTTTTTTTTATTACACACAAAAAAAAAGGAGTTCTGGTACTTGAAGCACTCATTCTCTTGCAGATTTATGGCATATTTAATTAGTCATTTGGAGTGCAGATCACTGCATTCACTGAGGATCAATATATAGCAACTGACAGCAAGCTGGTAAGGAAATATGGTTGAGTTTATTGGGATAGACAAAGCCTAAATCTAAGCTGAGAGGGTGCAGATGGGAGACATGGGAACATGATCTGCCCCCAGGCATCTGCTGCTGGCTCGAGGTGAGGCACCATAGGAAAACAGATGAGAGACAGAGCAGAAAGCACAGTAAAACCCATGGATGGAGAAACTCCAGCCCTGGTGGGATACAGGCAGGAGAAGAACTGGGAAAGCACAGCATATGCAGACACCAAGGTCTTTGAAAAGATGCAGTTTTCTAAAGGCTGCCAAATCATGCTAACATTGGGCTAGCTGCAGTTTTTGGGAAAATTCTTGCTTAAGCCTGTGGCCTATTTGAGCTGTAACAAGTACATGACACTGTACTGTGAGAATAATATTGGACTTCAATGATTTCAACCCTGACTTCAACTCCTTTTTACTCTGACTTCAGCTTAGACTTCAATAAACTTTAATTTCAGTTCAGACTCCGACCTATTTTTGCTCAAGCTTTGGCTTAAGGCTCCCTGCTTGGATTATTTTTGCACTCCCTCTCTTTTGAAGTCCCATTTCTGAGTCGTGCAGCAGGGCACCCAGCCCAGCCCTGCTGGGGGACCCAGCCTGGCCAGGCAGGAACCACACAGCCCCAAGGGGCACTTTGGCTCTGCTGTCCCTCTCTGTCTCCCCAGAAATGGGGAGCAGCTCTTCCCAAATCCCACCTGTACCAAGAGGGTCCCAAGCCTCCATTTCCCTCCCTCTACAGCCACCTGCATGTTTGGATTTTGGGTGCTGCACTTCTGGTCACACCTGAGACCACACAGAACCCACAGTGGCCACTGTCATCAACATAAAAATCAAACCAGCTTCTTTATAAAACACCTCATACTTTTGAATATTAAACCTACATCATCCAAATATAAAATATAATTGGGAAAAAAACCTCCCAGCAGAATATTCTCCATCCCACTGCCTAGAATTCCTTATGCTGCACAAGAAACAAAAGCAAAATTGAACACCAAATAAACTTCTGCTTATTAAAGCATCTATGGGAAGGGTTTTATTAAGGGGCCAGAAGTTAAATTGCATTCTAATAGGCAATAACAAAAGCAATACACTGCACTTTGTGCTAATACAGTCCCAGATTCAGACACACAGCTAAGGTAACCTTCCAATTCTCTTCTTTCATTTGAGAGGCTACTGAGAACACTAGAGAATAAAAGATACTGTTGTTAGTTGTCATACTGTGTCTATAATTACTTACTTTGTTCCTGAAGCCATCACCATGATAAATTTGCAGTTTTCCCCCATCTGCCAGGAGTAGTAATGTGCAATACATTTAACAACTGAATTTGCATATAGAAAGTATCATTGACCTTTGAATTTAAAAGGACAAAGATTTACAAGGACACCCCTTGGAAGCAGAGCGCTTGGTTTAGGGAAAACGAACGAGAGGAATAAAACGCCCGATCTGCTGCACGGAGCAGAACTTGCAGGTTTTACAGGGAAGACATTTGAAACCCCTGTGAAACAGCTCCCTCGTGAGCAGCCACATAATAAAGGAAACAACTGTCAAGCAGAAGGAAAATACCAGGATTTGGAGCGTGTTCAGCATGGGGGAAATCGGGAGCTGCAGGTGCCTCTGCTGGGAGCCACCCTTGGGAGCTGTGGCAGGGAAATGCAGGGTGACAGCCCCTGCTCTTGCCTCCTGCAGGGCTGGCAGGAGCCTGGCTCTGCTCCCATGCAGGGAAAAAGAGATTTCCAGCAATGCTTCCTTCCCCTGGCACCTTGTCCTGCCCCTGCCCATGCCTGGTTTGCAGCAGGTTTGCACCCAGACATTGCAGAGAGTGGGCAAAGCAAGCTCCAGCCAGAGGGCTTGCCAAGAATAATGTGAATTTGCACTTATAGGGAAAAGAGAGGAAATAGATTCATATTTTTCCCCAATCCTGAGTGGCACCAGGGCCTGGCAAAGCCTTTTCCCTATTTCACCTATTGCTGGCTAGATCCACAGGCAGCTGTCCCAGCTCCAGGCCAGCCCAGGCACAGCCTGCACACCCCATTCCAAAACTTCCAGAGAGTTTTCAGGAAGATTTCATGTGCCTGTTTTCCTTACTGTCAACAGCTCTTTGAGATAACCCATGCAAAGGAATTGCTACAGTTCAGTTTACCATATCATCAATGAATTATTCATAAATGCCACTTTGTGCCATAAAAATTGAAGGTATTAGTTCACAACATGATCATAAATATGATTAATATAGACCACACATCCCCTGACTGCCACACTACAATATTTTCACAATAAACTGTGATGATCCAAGATAAAATGACGGCAGCAAGTTAAAAGTCTGAGTTGAAGAACTGTTGAATTCTGAATTCCTTATAGAGCATGTTATTTTGGTCACTCTTAAAAGAGTTTACCCAGACTTGTTACTGCATCTCCTCCCTGCTCTCCCTGGAGCACTGTGCAGCTTCAAAGTACCCAGACTTATTTGTTCACCCTGTTTACACCAGCAAAGGAAAGAATCAAAGCACTATTTTCTGACAATATATTCCCTTGTGACTCAAACTGCATGTGTGGGGTTTAGCATGTACCTTAATAGTGAGTCAGCAGCCTGGGGAGAGGCAGAGCTGCATTAGAAATCACTCAGGGATGGAAGATAACAAGAAAAGCAAGGAGAGGCTCCCATCATCTCTGAAACAGTCTCTGTAACACTGCAGATAAAGGGTATTGCCATGGTTTCATTTCCAGTTGTGACAAACTGACCGAGAAAGAGCCTTTTCTTCTAAAGGCCAAAGAACTAAAATTTTAAAAAAAAGAAAAAAGATGGGGGGGGAGGGAGGTTTTTGGGGTTTTTTTCTTTTTAATAAAAGATAACCTGAGAAGAGCAGGGTGAGTAACTTCCTGCCTTCTCTCCAGAAATAAATAAGATGCTGTGATAAAAAAAAGTTCCTGTAAAGAGAACATGCAGTTCAGAATGATCTGGATAATGTTTGGAAAAACTCAGTGTCACTGTATTACCTACAATTATTTTAACCAAGTCTGCCTGCAAACATCCATATCTCATCCATGGGAGAGGACATTTTACCCACTACTCATTTCATATTATATTTTTCACTTGGTTTTCCCATTCTCTTCAAAAACTGACCTCAAAAGGCACAAGAGTTTTCACCAATATCCCCCCTAAAGTCCCATGAATCGTTTCAGCAAAGATTTCTGAGTTTATATATTCTTAATCCAGTGGAGCACCTACATGTTTCCTCAGCTGTCCATCAGGACATTCCTTGCATTTCCTGTGCTAGGTTTGTGGGCAGACTGTGTTGATTCCCTCCTTTTTCTTAGAGAAAATTCACAGTTGATTTTAAATAGACTTGAAGACTTTCCCAATTCTAGCAACTTCTTTACTTAATCCTCACATTGAACAACTGCACCTGGTGTACATGTATATAAAAAGAGAACATTGAAATCTACTTTTCACAATTATTTCTCCAATGCTTGCTGCACTAGCCAACATCTGCTGTGAAGTGTTTTCTGGAAGAGATACAAGCAACAACAAAAGCCACAGGAGCCTGTGACAAGACAAACAATCAGGGAGACTTGTCAGAGGCACTGGCACAAGTCAGCAAAGCCAAATAGGATGTGGAGGGATGGAGGGATGCAGGGCTGGGGAACACAGGGAGGTGCAGCTCCATCCTCCTCTCTGAGCACACGGGGGCTGGGGAGTGACTGGGGGACGTGGCTGGGGCTCACGTTGAGCATATGGTGGAGCTGGGTTCCAGGCAGGCAGAGCAACTCTGTCTCTCCACAGTAACTGTGGTCCATTCTCCCTGAATCTGCCTGCCACTGGCTCGTTAACAAAAACACAATCAAACACCTGTGCACCAGCCATGGAGGGGCTGAGGTGCCAGCAGGATCCATCTGCAGAGCACATCGTTAGCCAGCTCCTTTTCTCTGGGTGAGACACAAGGCACAGTCATCAGAGCAAAGCCACAGCACCACTAAAGGAACATTTTGTGTCCCAGCCTACTGCTCCCCACTCCTTTCTTTGCCTTTTCATGCTGCCATAATGGTGATGAATAGTGATAAAATATTCATTGCTCTCCCCATCAGGTAATTCTCCAGGCACTGGACTAGCACTCTAACCTCATCCCCTCTTCTTTATTGCCCCACCTGCCACTTTATTGGCAGATCCTTCCAGCCTGCCATCCCCTCATCTGACTTCTCCTCCTGCACTACAGAGCAGGGAGATTTTTCAGAACTATTTAAGTGCTGCTGGATTGGGTCTGGCTGGGTTGCAGGAGTGGCTTCTGTGAGGAGATGCCAGAAGCTCCCTCTCCTCCCCATCCTTCCTCTGACTGTAGGAGCACAATGTCATCCAAGTCATCAAATCCTACAGCTCATGATGTGATCTTGTTAGGCTGGGATTTGTTCAGGATTTTTGACTGGGACTATTGGAAAGCTCTGGGACAGTGCAGGGGCACAGCAAGGAGCAGCAGGAGCGAGGTGGCCCCCAGGGCTCCCTGCAGATGTGCACAGCACCAGGGCCATCAGCTGCCCTCTGAAATAGCAGCCTCTGGGCACCTCCCCAGCACCAGGGCCACAGAGTCCCTTGATGGAGAGCACCAAGCCTCACTGAGGGTCTGGCCAGCCCCCAGACCCCTCTAAAAACAAACCCTTCCAAGCCAGGGTCACCCAGAGCTGCCCCAAAGCCACCCTGAGCCACCTGCAGGGACTGCTCTGCCTGGAAGCTGCCATACCCACCCCACGTCTGTTGCAGCAGCAGATTCTGGCATGAGGCACAGAGCTCCAGATTATTGATCCCAGCTCTGCAGGAGCCCAAACACATCCTGGCCATGCCTTCCTTGCTTCCCTTCCCATGACAAGGGCTTCCCATCCTATGGAAAGTGGGTGTGTTGGGAAATGTGTGTGCTCAAGCACCATAATCCACAGTAGTCCAGGGCAGAGCCAGACATAAATTGGGTTTTACCTGCCTTCATTCCCAATGAACAGATCCAAATTCAGCTGTGTTTATTGCACATTTGTCTTTCCCTTTAACCTGTTGTGATCTTGCAGCTGCTGGCCCTAGATTAGCATGGGGTTCTTTCACTGGTTTCAAATTTCTCTGCAGTATCTTTCATTTGGTGAAAGTCCTCTCACCATCCTAGCCAAGACAGTGTTAAAAATAAAGCCTAAGCAATTTCTCTTGCACTTTTCAAAGTCTTAAATGCTTGTTACCTCTCTGAATGCTAAATCAAGCCAGGCAGCAGAGCTGAGTAAGTTTGCTGTGTGCTGAAGCCTTTGCCAGGAATTCACTCCACCTCCCAAAGAGAGTTCTGGAACATCCTCACACCCCTCAACATGTACCACCTGCATCCCAAAAATACCATTCAAACTAAAGCAGACACATGGAGTTCATCCTGCATGTATCAGAGAAAGAGAAATATTAGTCTAGGTTTGCTAAAACCAAAAAATAAGTAGAGATTCTCCTGGGGGTATTGTTTTTTGGGGTGTTTTTGTTAAATTTGAAGATTTCAGTTGAGTTTATCTTCTGTCCCTTGCTCCAAACCCTCCAACAGAAAGAACTGCAGAATCAGAGTTATCAGGCTGGGATTAATTTTGTAATTATCCTGGGATGAAATGCAGTCCCTTTGCCCAGTGTCTGAATAAATGGCTGGCAGCTTTCTTATCTGCTTCCTTCTGTTTACGATAATTCAGTTGTTCCAGCAATTTAAAGTGTAAATATCAACAACTCCTACATGGGGAAAGTTGTTGTGGAGGTGGGACACTTCCATCTCAGTGAATACTGATGGATCCTGAGGCTAAGGAAGGTCACAGTTAAATGTGAAAGGCAGAATTAAAGTCCTTACAGTCTTACATTTGCTCAATGCACCATGCAGTGAAGTCAGCAGAACTTCTTCCCACGGGGGCAGGGACCAGGTCCAACCCCTGACCTAATCCCAGGCACCTGGAACACTTTCCAGCACAGAAAGACAAGGCAGGACTTTCAGATATGTCACTGACAAAAATGCAAATCCATCATAGCAATTTTCTTGGGCTAAGATAATGAAGATGAGGTTACTGCTGGAAAGGGCAGTCCTGGAACTCTCCACTTCAGTAATCCCCATCCCCTTTCATTTGCCAGGGCACACTTACTACAGAACTTCATATTAATAAAAAAAATTAAAAAATAAAATTGGTGTTTTATTACTATATTTAAAACATTTTCCCCTTTCTGAATGGGAGCACAGAAAGTGAACACCAATTTTTTTTTTGTGCTGCCACAGTGGTGATGGCATTATGGTGACCCTGGATCTGCTTCAGCTATTAAATCTCCCCCTTATTTTCAGATATCTTTCACTGCAGCATTCCAGACCTCTATGGCATGGAACAGCTCCATGGAAAAGAGGAAGAATAAAGGAATCTACTGCCAGAACTATCCATGCTCCCTGCTTCTCCCAAACCCTGTGTGCAAATGAGCCCTTCTGCACCACCTGCTTCAGCTCCAGAGTAGCCACGAGGATTTCCTACTCCACAACCTCCTTGGGTGATGCTCTGAAAAAGCCTTTCATTGACTCACTTGACTTAATTGGGAGCACAGCAAACAGAGCAGAGCCTGGGGTTTTGAGATAGCAAAACACATTTTGTTCAAAACTGGGATTACTCCATGATAAATCCATTTGCAAGCGATAAATGCCAGCAAAGAGACTAGAAATGGGAAGTGTCTGTTAAATAAAGCAGGTTACTGAGGGGGAAAAATAGAAAAAGGGAGATTTGGGTTTATTTTGAACAAATAAGCCAGGGTTTAAAGGTTATTGCACTAAAGCAAAGGAGAAGACAAAGCAGACTGTAATCCAATTCAATGTAATAAGCAGTAAATTAAAGAGTTGGTATTCCTACAGCACATATTGATTATTGTATTCTTGTGTGCCATGTTTGGTGCTGGCAAATCTATACACATCTTATTACTCTTCACAGGATACAGAGCAGAGCACTCAGATTAATTTCAGACCTCATATTTAAACTCTTCTGCCAGCCTGAGAGCTCTGGGTATAAAAGAGAAAACTCCCACTAAGCTGATTTACTCAGAGAAGCAGAGAAACCACACGAATCCAAACAAAGAGCTCCCCCAGGGCTGTGCCAGGTCAGCCAAAGCAAACTGCAAGGAACAGGCCCAGGGACCAGCCCCAGCACTGACAAAATGCAGGTGTTGTTTCTGTGTTAACGTTTGGGAAATCAGCATAAACCACCAAGAATCACTGTCTGTGAAAGAATCATGGCTTTCTCCTGATGGTCACATCTGTCAGATGTTCAGTGTTTACTCTGGAGGGGTTTTCCACCTCCAAGGCCATTCCCAACACTTCTCCACCTTTTCCCTGTGCCACATCTCATCCAGGGAAGCAATCCAACACCTCTCCTTAAAACAGAACACTGCTCTCCTGCACACCTGATATTTATTACCTTTATTTTGCCCTACAGAGATGGGAAGAAATACATAATCAAATATGTATGTACATTTCTGCTGGGTATTTCCAGGCAGCAGCCAACTCATGACGTTATCTTTCCCTTCAAAGGGATACATCTGATGCACAGCAAAGAAATAACAGAGGAAGAGATGGACAGGATCATCCAACTTCCATCCAAAATAAAACCAAGTAGGAAAAAGAAAAGCTGTCCATGAACCAAAATCTGCAAATGGTACAGAAAAAAAAAAAAAGCCATTTTTTACCTTTCTATTCCTAAAAGCTTTTCAACAATGAGTATTAATTTCTTCTGAGATAGGGATGGGATAATTGCATGTAGTTTTTAATATGAATTGCCACATAAGCTGTTCTAAAAAGGTTTGTCATCTCCACTCCCACACAGGTAGGCCTAGTCAAAGCCACCTTGGTGGCCAAGATAACACTGCCCAGTAAAAATGTATTAAATCAGTGGGCCAGCAGTGAGCTCTCCACTTAAAAAGCCTGACTCATTGCATGGGGTGGCAGCACAATGAGCTAACACTGCTACCTGCAATTGTGGGAGCTTTTAAAAACCCTGGGATAGCACTCAAGTCAATGCATCAGCCACTTGAGTTTCTTTAGCAACCTGATCTGGATAATTCTTTCTAAATTTTAGAAGACAGAAAAATGTGCTAGAGAATAAACCCGACCAATTTTCAAGTTCCATTTTATAACTAATAAGAGCTCAGAAACAATTATTCTGAAGCAACAGATTTGGGCATATTAAGGCAAATACATCAAAAGATTGCACTCTATAAGATATTTGACTAGTCTAGAATATAAAGTGGTTCTTAGAATTTTACTTTCAGGAATCAGGAAACTTATTTATATTTTGTCTCTGGGTTTTTTATTCGTAATTGGTGCTAACTACCACATTATCTTGGTAATTCTCTCCCCTCAAAGCATTTCTGTGGATGGCACAGCTGGAATTGGAGCCAGAATCCTGTGGATAGAAGGGACAACCTGCAGAGCCTTTGCACGAGTATAAAAGGTTGGTTGTTGCCCTAATTAAATAAAAGTGATGTCCTCTTTAGCACCAGACACAGCCTTTGAGACAAGAACTACAGAACAAAACCAGTTCAAAGCTGTTTCACCCATCAGAGATTCAGAACTGACCCTTAAGGTGGGAGCTGCAGGAACAGCACTGGAGACCAGAGGGGAAGGGGACACGGGGGAAAATCTAAAGAGGATGACTGAGAGAATCAGACCCCACCAACCCCTACAGATGCTGGAAGCAGAAATAGCCCTTGGGTGGCTCAGTGACCACCCTGCAGTGCAGGATGCTGCCTCCAGCTCCACGTGTTTGCTCACCATGTGCACACACTGCTCTGCTGGCTGTGACTGCACCACACAAACCCTCCTGCTGCAGCAAACCAGGGAATGCTGCAGTGCCTTGATCAGCTGGGGAGATGCTGTAATTTGGAGCCATCCATCTGACCCTAATTTGCCACCGAGGGCCCTGTGGATTTTTAATTGCAGACTGGCTGTGCTGAAGCTGTCAGATGGGTTACAAACCCACAGGACAGATCTCCAGGTGTCCAGGAGCTTTCCAGCACACAGAATGGAAAAAGAGGCTGCTCCAGAGGGCAGCGGGTTGCACAGGATGTTCAACAGGAGAGGGAAGACAACAAGAAAAAGATAAAACAAAAATATTACTGAAAAGAACAAACAAGAACCAAACAGAAACTCTCCCTGTTCAAAAAAATAGAAGCCAAATGCAGCCAAGTGACAAAACATTTCTTGTGAAGTTCCAGAATGGATAAACCTGATTCATATCAGACTGCAACACAGCAGAGAGCTTGAGCTGGAGAGCCAAGAAAGATTAGTCCTGATTCAGCAAGGACAGGAGAATGGAGCTGCAGGAACCTTTCCTCCTGTTCACCTCTGATCTCCTTCCCAGGCTCCACCTCTACACCCCAGGACTGCCACACCTGAGGCCATTCCTTGCTTATTTTGGCCAAAGCAACGTTTTATGCCATATTTCAAGTACTACTTGGATTTTCTGTATTAAATACAGAAAATTGGAAAGTCCAGAGGTGTTATCCCTTTAACTACAGACCACCAGCTGTCAGTCATGGTGAACAATATGTAAAAATTATCCTAAAAAGCCTCCACCCCTTGGAAAATTCTGTCCTGGATTGTATCTTCTGTCAGATTTACCTGGCAGTTTTCTATAAATCAGTCACTGTTAGAGAATTTTATCTATCAACAAAAAGGACTACAAGAACATTTAAATTTCTGTTAGTGCTACTTGAGAAATAAAGAATTTGGAGGCTTTTGTCCTAAGAAAAGCAACATTGAAGGGTTTGGGGTTTTTTTAAATTATTTTTTGGAAAGAGTGCTAAACTTGGTAAAAAACAATCTTTGTTGAGAAAAAAGGCTTTTAAAATGCAATTTAAAGAGCATTTTAATAATATTCTGGTTAAAACTCTGAAACAGAACCACACAAAGGAGATCCACTGTGGTTAACTTCATTAAATTGTCACGTGAGGATATTACTCATGAGGGTATTGGGGAGAAAAGTAACACTTTACAGTCCCTCTCAAACCAATTTCACAATGGAACATTAACTGTGATAGGACGAGCATCTCTGTAATAATTGAATAAAACAGTCATTAAGAACCTAATTTCTTGTGTAGCCTGTAAGATTTTGAATTTTTAACTAAATGAGGAATCAATGTTGAGCTAAATTGTGAGAAAAATTATTTGATGTTACTGCACTAAACTCATTAAAAGATAAACTCACAAATTAATTTCAGCTCCTATGCTAACAGGTTCAGAGATGCCTCCTCAACCACGAGGTAAGTAAAAATTTCAATTGAGTCAGTGTTTGTGGAGTAAACCAACTGTTCAACACCCAAAATTTCTTTTTATTTTTTGGGTGCAGTCAAGGACCCTCTCCAGCCCAATGCAATCCAACAAAGCAGTAAACAGAATCCCAGAATGGCTTGGTTTGGAAAGGGCCTTAAAGCTCAACTCATGCCATGGGGCAGAGACAGAAAATTGGGCAGAATTTGGGAGCCTGCAGGAAGATGTGCCATGTTTGGGGGAGCTGGAGAAACAACCCCTGGATAACACCTTGGGACTGGTGATCAGCAAGGACTTCTAATAACCAGGAAAGGCTCCATGAGAGACAGCAACAGCCTGGTTTTTGGTGGGCAAACACTCCCATTCTAGGAGGGAAAACACTCACATTCTAGGGTTGCAAAAACCAGTCACTGTTGAATAATTCAGAGGTGCTTGCAGTGACAGATATCATGTGCAGGCACTCAGAAAATGTTTTGATGTTTTGCTGTTGCAATTTGGTATTTTCCCCCAGAACCATTAGAGGAGGATGTGATATAAACTGCTGGTTAAAATCACCCTCAGAAAATGAGAAATTATGGCACTGATAAACCAAGCACAACTCAATTCTCCAAAAACTCCTTTGGCTCAAACCCCCGGGGTCCTGGTGGCTGCTTTTGTTGTAGCCCTTCCCCACCAGGACTGGATGTGGCTCTCTGAGCTCCCCTTGGCCTCAGTGACAATTTGGGGACCCTGTGGCCTCCCCCAGCCCTGTGCCCCCGTGGCTGCAGCCTCGGGATAATCAGAGCTGCCAAACCCAACGCACGCCGAGCTCTGCTGCTGCTGATCTCCAGTCGCTGCTCGTTGATGTGTTAATCCAATTTGGGGTAATGAGCAGACAGCCAGGCAGCCTGCAATAGGTCAAAGCCAGCAGCTAAATAGGCAGTGACACCCCATCCCCTGTGCTCAGCAGTGCTGTTAAATAGATGCAGTCACTAACGGGAGCGTTTCTGGTGCTCCCGGAGCCAAAAATGCTCAGCGCCGATTCCTTCACTGCATTGCTGTCCGAACTATGGAACACAACAGGATGAGAACATACTTGAAGGGGAGTTTATCCCTCTTGTGCAGCGTGACTTGGCCCTAAAACTCTACCTGAGCCTCCTCTCCTGGTGCTAAACCCCACCTGAAAGCAGGGCAGGCTGGAAAAACACACCAGGTGCCTTCACAGACCAGCTCATGCACAACCATGGAAAAACGAGGTGGGAATTGTGCTCCTGCTTCTACACCATCATTTAATTTCAGAACTGCACTTGCAGGACAGGGACAATGAGGTCTGACACCTTCCCTCCACCTCAGTCACATTGCTGGAGCCACGTCCCACATCACAGGTGCAGAGTCAGGCACAGAAATCATCTCCATAACAAGTCACTTAAATATTTTTGATGTGTGCGGAGAGATAATTGCATCCAAAATGATTTTATCAGCAAGAGACTGCCCAAGATGATGCAGGAAGCATCTGGTAATGCAAGAAATACTGTCTGTGGTTTCCAAGGCCAGCAAGCAGCTTTTCATTTGTGCTTCCCCCCAGCAGCACATGTGATTGTGGCCACTCACAGCTAGAAGATGATGCAGATTATTACCCAAGGAGTTCTGGGGTACAAATGAGTAATGGAGCTATTCCAGTCTAAAGTCCCAGATGGAGAATTGCTTACAAGCATCTGAGAGTATAAAAGTTTTACTCTCCCATCATAGTCCCCAAGGGAAGCCCCATAAATGTTTCTAACTGGAGGTTCTGCTACCAACAGCTCGTTTTCCCTCCTGGCCCCAGAAAGGCCATGAATCACAGAGCTTTTAAGCAGTAGTTTATATCACATCCTCCTCTAATGGTTCTGGGGGAAAATACCAAATTGCAACAGCAAAACATCAACTGCTGCCAGTGATTAGAGCTACAATTAATTTGCTGTATGGATAAAAAAATCCTCATTGGGCCATGAATGAGGGCACTCCCAGGAGCAAGATGCTTGAAGAGCATTAGAAGCTTGGGAAGGAGATGGAAAGATAAAAGAGGGAGCACAGAAAGAGAGAAATGCCCTTTTTCTGAGTTTCTTGTAACTTTAGTGCTGAACAGGGTAAAAATGTCAACCTGCTGCCATAAACTCACAAAAGGCTCCTCTCAGCAGAACTTAAAACATTTCCCATGCATGGTCTGCAGCAACAAGAACAAAAAAAAAGTGCTCAAGATTCTCCTCCCGATTCTGCCATGCACCAGTGATTCCTGAAACAGCAGGCAAAGCAGATGTTGTGCTAACTTCCATGCAATGGCATGTGACAGCCACCTTGATTGTCCTTTCCCAGCCATTTAATTCAGTTACTGGGGGAAACAGTGACACTGACACGTCTGCAAATGCCATGTGTTCCCATAAATCAAGCATTTATATCTTTTTTTTTTTTCTTTTTTTTTTTTTTTTTTTTCTTCCCCAGGAAAACCATAAACCCAATTTGGAAGGTACTTAATGGAACATCACAGTACCAGAAGCACCAGCAGATGTGATGTGGCTCCAACACCTCCAGAGGAAAAAAAAAAAAGCCCAAAAAGACTGAGCATTTGAACATGACTGGATTTGCATCATTGTAGGGGAAGTGGGAAATTCATCCCTATCCAGTTCTAACTTGGGAAGACTCACGAGGGTCACCCAAGAGGAAATTTGTCAGCTGCAATAAGCTACCAGCAGATCTGTTCAGCTACAAATCTCCTCAGAGAGTATCTTCCCTTCCTAAAGCCCAAAATCTGATGCCAGTAACAAAAATAAATAAATAAATTTAACTTGATTCAGCAACAGTTTTGTGTTGATATAGGATACCTTCAAGGAAGAAGTTAATATAACATGATTTACTTTTAATCAGAGAAAATCTGCATGAATCAGAAGGTTGTACCAGCTCCAAGGACATGAAATAATCCAAGACAGACAAAAGCTTCAAGGTATTACCTCCACAAAAAGGCAATCACAGACCAAAACAAAACATTGTTAAGAACCAAAGAAAGAAGTCAACTTCACAAAGTCAACAGTCTCGCTTTCCAAGTGCCTGCAGAAAGAGCAAAATTTTCATTCCAAGACACTGCTGCTCTTCTCAAAAGCCCTTCAGTCTTCCCCTCTCTATAATTTCCTCAGGGTGAAAGATGCATAAGGAAAAAAAAAAAAACCACCCAGTGCTTTAGAGCAGCCAGAAATAAATGTATTGTGCAATATTGCTGTTGAAGTTCAAGAGTAAGGGAATCCACTTTGTCACAGTCACTTTCAATGAACACTCCATTTTATGATAAGTTTCATAAAAACTGCTTAATTCAACATTTATGAAAGTACTGAAGATAGATGAAAGGTGTAGAAATAGGAGCCTTGCCAATCAATCATCCTGTTGAGAACGAGCACCCAAATGATCAGAATGAAGATGGGCTTTTCATGTACATATGGTCTGCCAGGTAGAATGATTGAATATTCTTACATTTTTAATCAAAATGTTCCTGCCATTGTATTATCACACTCAAATATTTTCTTCCCCCACTGAATATTAGCACTCTCTTCCCCTTGGGGCTGAGTTGCTTGCAATGTTCCCAAAGAGAAAAGGAAATGTCCTGAGTGAAAAGGTGCTTGGTAGAAGATTGAGTGAGGAAAAACTTTAATTTTAACAGATTTTTTTTACCAAAAAGAAAAAAAAAAACAAAAAAAATCAGAAGTGAACAGGGAGGCACAGTTTTAAATGATATTACAAAGGAGAATAAAATGGTTCCATGCCAGATAACACAATTTGCATCTCAAGCTACACATACTAGAAATGTTTTGGGACAGAGACCACCCTTTAATGAGGAACTTTTATAGCTTTTTGTTCAAGGAACCTTTGCTGGAAATTACACTCCTGGGCATAATCATGCTACAAGACTATCAATGAAAACCTGAATATTTGGGTGAATCTCTTCTAAAAATACCCAGCCAGGGCAAACTGTGCCTTCTTCCCTCTAACTCTGAGATTTATCCCAGGGAATAACAACCCAACCTGGGATGGAGCTGGAAACTAAACTTAGCTGGCTCCCCTCTCAGGCCTCCAGCCTATGAGCAATGGAGAGAAAAGCTTTATTTATTAGCCCCAAATAAGAGTAAAAAAAATTGAAAATCACTTTTTCTGTCCTTTCTCTAAAAAAAACCCACATGAGGTCAGCCCAGCTTGGTGCAAAAAGCAGCTAATAGGATTTCCCCTAATCCTTTTACATTTCTGGAGACTCCAAGAAATAGGCTCAGGATTCTAAAAGAAAAGAAAGGAACCCCAAGCTCTTCTGATTTCCATATTCACCTAGTTCCCCTTCAATGGAATTGTAAAAGTTACAGTTCAAGTCTTAAGTGATAACATATGGTGCAATAAACACTATTATCAGCTTGATGAGTTATTGTAAGTAACCACCCAAATTACCAAAGCATTTCCTTGGGGTGGAACAAGCTGGAACTGAATACAGATTCCCTGTAATTTCACAAGTGGGAACATTTATCACAGCGAAGTTGTGAATTATTTTTGCCTGTTAATACCCTGTAAGTGCCAATGTTCTCTTTCAACGCTTGCAATATCTGGTGGAAAGATAATGATTCCTGTAAAATTGATTGTTCCCCTTTGACTAATAAGAGAAGTTTGTAGTTTGTAAATAGTATGAGACAAAGGCACAGGCACAGTGCTGCCACTTAAATCATCTGCATCAGGTTCTTAAATACTTCTTCCCTCTCTGCTTCTTCAGTTCTGCACACAGAGCAGGGCAATTAAAACAGTAATGCTGAAATAATCAACCCAAATTGATACTAGAGATATCCAAAGTCTCTTACAAACAGCTCTAGAGAAGGGCAGCTACATCTGTTCAAACAAACTCTGATTTCCTCATTTGGTGCAATGGAACAGAGCAACACCACTCATCTCAAAATCTCCAAACCTCTAACTGGGCCCTGCTCACAATGGAACTCACTAAGGAATACCTTTGAAAATAACATTTTTTTCATTTTCACCAACACCAGCCTCAAGTTCCACTGCACAGAAGAAGGAGGAGTTGGAAAGATGCACTTTCACGGGAATAAAAGAAGAAAATATTCCTTTCACTTCTGGCACTTGAAGAACTTTTCAAACCAACAGAGAAGAGGCCACCTATTCATGAAATCTGTAGGAGTTTCCCATGGATTTCAGAAAGGTCTTGCCAAGACAGATGAGGCAATGCATCACCTCAGAGCCAGGTGCTGTCTCTGGAATTGATGTGACAAAGCAGGGCAGGAATCCCAGAAGCAGCAGAGGGCTTGTGATGTGGTGCTGGGTGCTCCAAGGGCTGTGACCTGGGCTGGGTTTCCCTTTAGGATTGCAGCTCCTGGGACATTCACAGCATCACCCTCAGCTGTAAATTGTCTGTTGTTTAATAGCTGAGTGAAGGTTCTGCCTGATTGGGATGGGGGAGAACAGGGAAACCTTGAACATTAACACCTTCAAATCCTAATTGTTGCAAAGCTGTAGGAACTTGTGTTGCCTGAGAGCTCCATGCCCTGCTCCTGCTGACCCCAGGGCTCAGGGCTGGCCAGGGGCAGAGCTCCCCACCCAGACCCATCACACATTGTCCATGTCCTGAGCAAACAGGGCTGCACCCCAGAGCCACCCTGAACCCCTGAGAGCAGGGACAGCACCAAGCTGGGACAGAGGGACAGGGCCACCTCCACCTCTCCTGGGACACCCAGGGGTGACACAGCAGAGCTGAAAGTCACAGAGTCAGCAGCAAGGGCAACTTTTGGGTTCCTATTGCTTTAAGCAAAAGGCTCCCCCATCCTCCTCATGTCCAAAAATACCACGAAAAGACAGACTGCTCCTGCAGCTCACCACATCTGAAAATGATTTCTGTTTCATGGAGGGGAGAGAAATAACCAATAAAATAAATCCAGTCTGATTATTTTGAAAAGGACAAAGACAGCAGAGGTGACAGAGGTGTAATTGTTAGTCAACCTTACAGCACTTTCCAGTAGAGCTATTTAACATTTGATTCCACTGATAAGAAAAATAATAAACAAAGTTATTATGAAAGCTCTCTATCTGTCAGCCAAAAGTTCAGTGAATCATTTATGAATGTGTACCTAGAGCTTCTTTCCCCTCTATTCTCTTTTCCCATCAGAACCTGAAGCTAGTTACTTTTTTTAAAGTGTTGTTTTTATTTCTTAAATCAACCTGAAAGGAATAAAATATTGCAATGAGCAAAAATACAAAATAAATGTTTGCAGTTCTGTAATTCTTCGAAATGTCAAATAAAAACATAAAAACGTATGCTCTGTAAGTTTTCAGCTGAACTTGGCATGACAGTCCATCTATTATTTAAAAGATGTTGAAGCTCAATTCATGAATTATTAAATTCTTGTTACATTTAGTTTTCAAGGGAAAAAATTATTTCATTCAATAAAGGAAATTCAATTCACTCTGTAATACCTCCCTAAAAAACACGGAATTTAAAGTTACTCTGAAAAATAGAAGAAATAACCAGTCCAAGCTTCATAACATTACTGCCTCATTAAAGGGGTGTTCTGAATATTCAAAAGCCATCAGCATCCCCACATCCACTGCACAAACATCCCACGTGTGGAACCACCTGCAATGCAGGAGGGGCTGCAGGGAGCTCCTGAACCTTGGCTGATGTGAGCTGGGATCCTCCAGCCTGCTCCCTTCCCAATTTCTCACCACCGACCTCAAACCAAGCTCACACCATGGCAAAGCACAGGCAGCCCCCAACAACCAAAGGTCTCTGCTGAGATGTTGGAAATTCGGATTCCAGGTCATCAGAGGTGTCTCAGAGGTGAAGAGACACCCACCAGAGAGACCCCAGGCTGCTCACCTGATGAAAATTGAATCTTTGGAGTTTAAAAGGGCACATCCTTCTTCTGAAGGGCATTCCTGGTGAGGATTACCTGGATAATTTCAGAAATCTCTTGCTGGTCCCCTCAGCCCACACCAGCCTGTGCAGGCAGCAGTCAATGGTCACTGTGCCAGGAGAATCAGGGCTGGAACAGGAATTCCCTGCATCCCTCCAGGAGAGCAAACCTGACCTCCCCCAAAGGAACCTCATCATCCTTTAGTTCAGCCAGCATTCCTCTAGTTTGGACCTTTGAAACATCATTTGTACAGTCTTGCTAATCCAAGATTGGTTCTGCTCTAGAATGAGAACTTAATAGTTACAGGGATTCAAAACAAACAGCTAACTGAGCTGATTTAATAAGAGACAAAACAAACTCAATGGCACTACTTAGACTGCCTAATAAAGTTATTTCACTGTACTCTGGGGGTTGGCTATTCAATTGGCTTCTAAAAATCCATGCTGCTATTCCTCAAAGGCTCTGCACACAAACTGTCACAGGTGCAGCGGCTGCTCCGTGTGACAGGTATTTCAAAGACAGCTACTCAAGCACATAATCCCTCAGATAAAAGAAAAAAAGTAATAAAATTATATTATGATGAAGCTGCCATAATCATCAACCAAATTTACAGTGCCTAACTGATTAGCTTATACAGATAAATTTTCCAACACCCACTGGGGTATTTTTCCCAGTAAGAAGATAAAGTCTGGGTTTCTTTGCTGCATTTTTACAAGAAATGGTTTAAGCCACCAACATTTCAGGAATGAGCCAGAAGAAGCATTGCTATTCAACAACAACAAATCCTCCTCTAAAAAACCAAAAGTGTTAAATGCAAGCCTTGTAAAATATTCATTTGTTTAGCCGTGAGTTAATACATTTTCAAAGTAGATTTTGACACGATGTCATCATAAATGCAAACTAGCACTGAACTGTTGGAATTATTTTCTTAAAGTGTTTTATCTGTGTTGGCCTCCTGACATTTCCTCAGTGCTCAAGCCCTAAACACAACTCATTTCCACAGCCAGGCACAGGATGTCAGGTAAACACGCCTCCACGTCTGGGTGCTGTCAGAATGGGTTCAGAGAGAAACTTCAAAGAGCTTTGCATTTTCCACCAATTTCTGCACCTCAAAAACACCAAACAAACAAACAAAAATATTCACTCAATCCCCCCAGTACTGCATCCTGATTAGAGAAGTCACTCTGCTCAGAGTTAACTACTGGGTGAAACAAGCTGGATCATTCCTGAGGAGCCAAGGGTCCTTGAAATATTAGAACAGAGGAGAATTGGCTGATTGTCTTCTCATTCAACACAAGAGTTTGTGACCTGTGTCTGAATGCCTTGTTAACATCACCCAGCTCAATAACAGAGCAGCTCCTGCAGGAAAAATCCAGCCTCTCCTGTGGAATCTAGGGATGAACACGTCCAGCCTCCCAGAACACACCATTAACTGTCTAGAAAGGGACTTCTTGTTGGACTGTTATTCTTTTTATTATGATACATGATACCACTCTCAAAGAACAGTGATTTAGCCTTCTTTGTAAATAGAGTTATTGATTGGAGCTCCTTTAACAGCTCCTCTCCCACCCTGGCTGCTCTCAGGCTCCATAAAACAAGGAGCCATTCCTGCCTTTAGGTCTTCCCCAAGGTTTTTGGTACAGCCCAGCCTTGCAGCTCAGAAACAAATTGAAAAAGAAATAAAACCACCTATTAAACACCAAGTAGAGTCTTTTTCTCTTTGGACAGCTTGCATTCCAGGTCTGTGCCCATGACCAAACCCAGGATGTGCCTGGAGCAGGAGGGATGGCCTGTCCCTGTCCATGGTGTGGACAGAGCAGTGTCCCAATCCCCTGTGCCACTGTCCCCTCTGCTGCCACCACTGGGCAAACCCCATTTCCTTTGTGGGGACAGTGCAGGCTCTGAGTCAATAATGTAATTTTAATAATGGGCACAATAGCAGCACTTAAATTGCTTGCAGAGCTCCCTGTGCTTTCCAGGGTAGCTTGGGATGTGTTTTTGCCCTTTAACTGAAGCATTTTGTCAGTTCCTGATTGAGAGTTACATAAATTGAGGTTCACTGCATCTTCACTCTTCTCTGACTCAAACTGCACAGAAGTATTTTTGGTAGCTGTGAAGAACACTGAAACACAAAAATAACTTCCAGGGAAATTGTACTGGCACAAGAAGCATATTTTAAACAATTGAACCAAAGTAGCTGGTGCTGTTTGAAAGGCAAGATTTGTAAACTAACTGCATGTGTCCCAGTGTGGGACAATTCCAGCTGTCTGGAACTGAACTACCAAAAATCAACAGAAGAGGGTTTATTTTCCATGAATATGGAAAACACGGCAAAGTTACCACACAACTTCCCTACAAAACACTTCCACCTCAGAGTGTATTAAAGAAATCCAACTTTTCCCTCTGCCTGAGGTGAGGGGAGGGAGAAGCAGCAATCACATTCCCTGCCACTGATGGAGATGCAAAGTCAACCACTGCCAAGCTGGAAATGTCAGGATTGAGACTGGCTGTGCAACCTCAATTTGCCCCCTCGTGCCTGTGCATAATGATGTGGGCTTTAATTACCTGAACATGATCTCCAGTTTTAAGATCCTGCCTCAATCAGCCCAGGGCTGTAGGATTATAGACCAGGCAACATTAAAGCAGGAAAATGGATTATCTGCTTGTATCAAAGATGCTCCACAACTTGTGAAGGGAATTAAAGGAAAAATTCCAGCCTTTTTCACCTCACTACTCCCTCCATAATCGTGACACTCACAGAACAGACATTTCTCTGGTACCCCTGACAAAAAACATGCATCTGCATTTCCCAGCCTCCCCACAGCAAGGTTTTAATGCCAAGGTCAAGCTCTAACAAAGCCCCAAGCCCTGATGGTTATCCAGCTCCACCATTTGGAAATTATCACAGTTTAATATGGGTGACATTCAGGCTGACACTGCTGAATATTTTACTCTCAGGCCAGTATTTTCTGAGACCAGAGGAATTTTTCCAATGATGCAAACTTTTTCCAAGATTTTTAGTCCTCACTGTACCTTGGACAACTGTCTCCAAGCTGGGCCTAAAGAGCTCATACATGCCCTGCCCCATCCAGGAGCTCTGATTGATCTGTAACCCATCCCAGAACTAATTGGGCTTTAATCCCAGCTCTAATCCTTGTTCACCTCTAGGACAAGCAAAACATTTTTGGTTGAGATCTGAATTAAACTGGAAAGTGATAAGTAAAAGAGGTAATTTCATTCAAGCAACAACAGGCTGATTTTCCAATTAAGGTTCCAGTTATTAAGGTCATCCTCATGGCCCTCTCCTGTATCAGTTCTGGGCTCCTGCAATGCAGGTTGTGCTCTGAAATTTGCTACAATTTAAAACCATTTAATATTTAAAACACCACTTTCCCCCCCCACCCCCATTCATTTATAAAACAAAAATAGGTGCTACTGTTCAGTTTTTAATTCAAACTCTAAAAGGAGCAATGTGAGAAATGCTTTAAATTATTGAGCTTTCAGCACCACTGCAGTATTTATGAACAAAACAGAGAGAATCCCTTAGCAGGGCACAGCTGGCACCTGAACCTCAGCGTGAAAAACTTTCTGGAAATTCTTCTGATTAAGGGAGAATCAGCACTTCTCTACCCTCTCCTGGCCAGAGACCAAACTCTCCCGTGCTGCTGCTTTCATCCCAGGCTTTGGAAGGGAGGCAGCTCTCAGCATCCATCCAGCAGGGAGTGAAATCCATCCCTCTGCAAGCCTGGCCAAACTGGGAGCTCTGCCCCCACCTTCCTTCAGCTCCAAAATGCACTGCAGCTTCTGAGCCATTTTTTTCCCCCCTCCTGTAGATCTTCTAAGAGCCACAAATCCCTGGTTACTTTTGATTTACAATAGAGGCAAGGTCATCCTTATAATGAAAAAAAAAAAAAAAAAACAAAAAACAACCAAAAAACAAGGTCTATATTTTCAGACACCAAGATACAATTTATCATAGAGATCAATGACACTTTTATTCTCTATAGAGATGAAGTATCCATTTTGCAGTAAAATTATCAGAGGGGTTTTCTCCTTTTTCTCTCCTTTAAAAGCCTCTTGCAGGTGCTGCAGCAGTTGAAAACCAAATTGTAACAGAACATTTTAGCATTAGCATCCAGTTCTCCTGGCTGCCTTTCTGAAATAGATTTCACTTTTCTTATATTAGTGGCTAGAAGAGAAGGGAACGGTGCAATCTGTGAAAGTAGACGTGTTTGGGTGGTGAGAGGTAATATTAATGGTACCCCCTGAGTAAAGAGGTCTTTCTAAACCCTTTCAATTAAAATAATTGTCCCTTCCCAGCTCTCCCAATGTCCCAATGTCTGGGCAGTCACACCAGCCCGTGCCAGGCTGAAGCAGCCACAGTGGATGATCCATGGAGTTCCCCAGAATCACCTTTTCCTCCTAATAGGACTTTTAATTTTTGTTTTATTCAAAATCCTATTTGTAAGGTTCTTTAGCTCATCTCCTGCAGCACTGCTGAGCATCCAGAAACCATTTGGGGCATTTTCACATGCTAAGATAGGTAATTGCCACCAGCTTTTGAGTTTATTTAGGAACTGAAGACACAGAAACGTTCTGTAGATAGGGAATAGAGAAGTGTCTGTCCCTGATGTGTTTACTGCACTGATCCAAACAGGGATCACTGGCATTGAACTCCCAAACAAAACCCAGACACTGCATTGCCACCACCCCAGACACAGTCACAGCTGGGTGAAAACATCATTCCTTGCTTTCTTTGTCATCTTTTCCAAGAGCCTGGGCTCTGAAAGCTGTGACAAACAGGTGGCAGTGGCAGCAGACACCTTGGACCTGCACCAGGGAGATGCATCAGCAGAAACTCCCCAGCAAGGCAATGATGTGCATCCCCACACTGCCTGAGTTACAGCCTTTGTCTCCTCTGCCCACTGCAGCCCATGGCAAGATAAGCTTTTTATTAAGAGGATTTCTTTTTTAAAGTCACTCCTTCAAAGCACGTGAAATTCTTGATTTTATTGATGGCTGCCAAGGATTACAACTTCATTCAGATGAATTTCCCTTAAGCTCCATGCTTGCCCTAAGCTAATCACAATTTTCAGCAAAGGAAGGCATTTGAGAGGTTTTCCTGATGTTCAGTTCCATTGGAAATTATTTGCCACACGTGTTCAATATTTTTGCCTTACCTGTAGTTCCCAAATTAACATTTTCTGTTTACTGATTTTAGAGCTGCTGAAGATAAAGGAATTTTCTGCACCCAGGGGTATCCAGTCCTGCACTGCTGCTGCTTCCATCTCCAATCCAATGGTTATGGACTGCAGCATGTCTGCAGATATTGGCACAGGCAGGACAACACTTGTTCATGGGAATTTCCTCAACTTGATGATTTCCAGTTAATAACAGTTGAAAGATTAAAGGGAACCTTTTTATTCTCTGCTTAGTCCTGTCAAATAACCATAATTACTTCCAAAACAAAACCAAACAAAGACCACTGGACATTTTAGTAACTTTTAAGGCCTTTCCCAACTACATTTTTCCAACAACCATCTCCAGGCAGCAAGAGAAGAACCATGTGTTTGTGCTGATGAGCCCTACTTATCCTCAAAGTCCTACTTCACCTCTTCCAGGCACATCAAGTGGAATATTTAAGAGGAAAATTTCTTTTCTCATGTTTTTTGTTGCTATCATTGCATTTCATTCATTTTTGCCCTGACTGGTAGGTCAGTGCCAGCACAGACCCTCTGAATTTTGAGCATTTTGAGGAGAAAAGATGCCACGGGACAATAACATGGATGTTTCAAATATCTTGAACCTTCCTGAATAATTCACTGAGCTGTTCCTTAGAGGTATTTTCAGTGATAAAATAATACAAAAATATTACTTTTCATCTGATGCACATTAAAAAATAAACTCTTCTATTAAAACATGTTTGGGGCTCTGATTCAGCTCTGCTTTTGTGTTCATTTGCTGCTGCAAGAAGAGAGTTCAAAATGAGCTCAGACCATCAAAACCACCTGCTTGTTCTATTTTGCAATCACTTCACAATCAGCCTACAAGGTATTAAATGACTGCAAAAGTGCACGACAATGGAGAAACAAGGAAAGAGAGACACAGCAAAATCATCCCCTTGATCCAGCTGTGTCCTGAGCACCGTCATTTTCCACCCACCACCACTTGTGCAGGAATGAAAGGCTCAGCTTTCAGAAATGAAAAATACCAGTGGGGTTTTTCCTGGCCTCGTAGATCATCAGAGACATTTCAGGACAGTTGCTGCTCTTGGCTGAAGCATTGCCCAGATTGGAAGCACCAATCTCCCCAGAACACTCCAATATCTCAGGGAGAGAAATGCCAGAGAAGCTCCCCTGCCACCAGAAAAATGCTTCAGATTTTTTATTTCATGACTTCAGCCAAACCAAAACCCAAAGCAGAAGCTACTTAATGATCCAAAGCCAGAATGAGACTGAACTTGTACATTTATCCTATGGAATTATTCCAGATTCTGTAAGACAAAATGAAGGAGGGCAATGGGGTTTCCCCATTAGGTTCCCACAGGTTGAGATTAGCTAAGGGAATCAAATCTAACAATTTTAAGCAGAAGAATGAGGAAAACCAAAACAAAATAATTTTAAATGATATATCCAAAATAGCAACTGATTTTAGGGGGGGTTGATTATCATTTTTGCCTGTACTGGGAGACACTGGGTTCACCTTGCACTCCAGGGATTTGCCAGTTCATCCTTCCCTCCTCTCAGCCCAGCACCAGGAGCTGGACCAGGCACCCAGAAAGGGGCAGATTTTCCTCATCAGTTGGGTTTTGCACTTGCAGGTGAAGGCTCTGCAGTGATTTAAAGGCAAATGGAAAAGCCAGGTGTCTTCACTTGGTATAAACTATCATCTGCCTATGAGGCTGCTGAAAAATTGCTTTAAAACAAATTCTCACAGGAGAGACATTGTTACATAGGCCAGCAGAAAAGGGTTGGGTTGTTTATATGTGTTTGATTTTTTTAACTATAAATAAACCATGGTTTCTTTTTCTTGTTTAATTTCACCAAACCTCTTATTGTTTATATATTTCATCAGGAGCCACCCACAAGAGGGGCAGCCTGTGAGATTCAAGACCTTCTTGCCCAGCACATGCCAGAACAAAGCATCCCTGTGTTTCAGTGTTCAAAAACAGCATTAAATTTATCAGAGGTAGCAGCAGATGGGAGATCATCACAGAAAGAATACTTTTTAATTACCAAAACATATGTGCTGATGCAGTGCAGCACAGTTGTGAGGTTTTTGTGCAACTGAGAAGAAGTTTCTGTACAAAAGGTGACTGATTTTTGGTCACGTTTCACAGCAAAACACTTGTTAACATTTTGTATTTAAAGCTAACCTCACACTGTGTACCCTGAAGAATACTGGGTGAATGGAAGGCTGTGTCTTGTCTATAAACCTTCAGTGTTTGCCTTTAGATACAACCAAGAGCAAAGGTGGGAAATGGAGTTAAAAAGCTTATTGGCAGGAAAAAAAAACCCTTAAACAAGGAAATAAACCTGGGCAAAACCAAGTTCTTTGCTGTTTCAGGATGCACAGCACAAGCAGGCAGATGGCATTTCACAACTCCTTTATCTCAGTGCCCACAGGCAAACCACTCATACTCCTAAACTTCATTTAGAGCTCTATAGAAAGCTCATATTGTCATGGAGTTGCATTTCTGGGTGCTGGGTTACCAACAGTTATTGAGGCTATCCTTTGTTATGCTGTGAACCCCACACTGGAGGAATTGAAGCTGGTCCTGGTGCCTTAAAACCTCCTTAAAAACTCCTTAAAAGCTTCAGCAGAAGTTTGGGATTACACTCTATTGATTCCACCAACTATTCACAGCCTACAGGTCAAAAAAAGGTTTTTTCCATTGCCAGGCTCCAACAGGAACACTAAAGTTCCACAGATGAGAGAGGGGCAATAAACAGGCAGTAAATGAATCAAACCTTGGTTTACAAAGTTGCCCCAGAGAGGGGAAAATACCTGCTGAGACAACTGGAAAGAACTCTATTTCTAAGGTAGCACTTCATGTATAGCAGAAGATCCCACTAGCACAGCTAAATAATCATCAGGATGAGGTAGAGATCTTCAGGAGAGCTTGAAACTGTGTTGGGAACATCCTGAATTAATAAAAGCAAGTGACAGACCTCCTGTATTTGATATTTTGTTGTTATTTTTGTCAGTCCTACAGGAAGCAGGGAAATAAGGATAGAAAACACAGCCTAGAGACTTCCTGGAAGGGAATGCAGTACCATGGGAACAGGGAAAGGCTGGCCTTGGAGCAGAACCATGTGAGCCCCAGCCCAGCTCCACACATTGGATTGTTCTAGAAACCAGGAGCAGGAGCTCCCCCTCTCCCACACATTGCCAGAAATCCTCTTCCCAGCAAATTCACCACCTGGTAACCAGCAGATACCCCAAACTGGCCTCCCCTGGGAAATCTGCCCTCCAAAAGAGCCAGCATCACCCTGTGCTTCAGCTGCTTGCCACTGCTCTCTCTAGAACATCACATTTCAAGGGTTCCATTACACTCACAGCTCTCTTTAGAACATCACATTTCCATGGGTTCCACTGGAGCCACAGCTCCTTAGAACATCACATTTCCATGGTTCCATTGCACTCACAGCTCTCTAGAACATCACATTTCCATGGTTCCATTGCACTCACAGCTCTCTTTAGAACATCACATTTCCATGGTTCCATTGCACTCACAGCTCTCTCTAGAACATCACATTTCCATGGTTCCATTGCAGTCACAGCTCTCTCTAGAACATCACATTTCCATGGTTCCATTGCAGTCACAGCTCTCTCTAGAACATCACATTTCCATGGGTTCCACTGCACTCACAGCTCTCTTTAGAACATCACATTTCCATGGTTCCATTACAATCACAGCTCTCTTTAGAACATCACATTTCCATGATTCCATTGTTTTTGTGCCTTTTTTCCTCTTTTACTTCTTTAAATCCTTGTGTTAAGCAAGTGGCTCAGAAAAAGGAATCAAAGCTGTCCTTCTCTGCAGTGATTTTTTTGTCTTTCTATTCATCAGTCATTAGTGATGCAAAATTCTTTTTGTTTCTTTATCCTTTGCCCCTCTCCATCCTTTATACTTTGCAATGTACATGGACTTTGGTGTTACAAATTCTTCAAAGACATCATTACTCTTTGCATTGATATGCACTGAAATAATCTTTCTAATCTATGATCAAAGACTTTCCCTATCTCCCTGCATTCATTTCCCTTCTTTCCCCTTCCTAGTCAGCCATTTTTATTTCTATTTAGTTTTGCTACTAAAAAAAGCCATCAAATCAGAAAGCCAAGGCCACACCAAGTCACATTGGTGATGTCCTTTATTTGGATTTCCTTGCACACTGCCTTTAGTGCTTGGGCAGAGCTTGCCCCACACACAACCCCTGAATTCAAATCCCTCCTCAAAACTCTCCTGCCAGGGAAGGTGATGTTCAGATGCTGAAATCTCCTCAGCCCTGGTGGTTCTTCTCCAGATCGCTAATCATGGCATTTTTTTTCTACAGGTATTTTCCTTTTGGTAGGAATCTGAGGAATTGCAGATCATAAATTAACAGCTGGAGTAAAATGGGGATGATAATTATTCCAGAGCTACACAAGGACTACAGAAAATAATTCTCCATTGCGTTTTTAGCCAGTAAAATATTGAATTCTCTTTGCAGCACACTTCAGTCCATACACATTCTTTTTCAGTTTTTAATACTTATGTTCCTCTGTCATCCAATTCTGAGCAGTTCCCCTCTCTTCTTTATTTCCTGAGCCTTCTATTTCACAAAGCTCAAGCTTCCACTTCCCCCACAATTGCCTCAACATTCATGAATTAACCTTGGATGCTGAACTTTGTCAAAGCTGCTTCCTGAACCCAAGTTTTCACTCAGGAAGGAGCATCTGTGCTCAGAGCCATTTTTCAGCTCTTGCAGGTTATATTCTCCAGCCATTTGATTTCAGGGAGGAGGTTCCTGTAGTACTTAGATGCCTTCTATATCAATATATCTGGTTTAAACAAGGGCTTTGGGGTTTTTTGCTTGATTCTAGAGATTTTTTTGTTGTTAGGATGTTTGAAACGAGGACTGAAATACAGATCTACAGGTAAACAGCACCATGATGAACCTACCAACATAAATAATTTGTTCATAAATGAGTTGAAAGTACTAAATAAACAGTATTACCTTGCACTTTACAACTATTTTTTAAAGTCCATATAAAAAAGGGCACATATTTAATGAGTGCCAGGATGCATTATTAAATATCTCAGGGACACCAGAACAAAAAATGCCTGAAGAAGGAACAGGAACATCAATGCAAACCTGTATCCACGCTCTTTCAGCCCAAAAACATGAACCACAGAACTTGTCAATCCTGTTCACAACACATCTTCACAATCTTTTGAAGATTTTTCTATCAGTAACGGGCAGGTTGAACAGTTGTTAATTTTAGCAGCATTTCTTCTACTTTCTTTACTATTTTGTTGGGTTTAATGTGTTTTCACACATTCAGCAACAGAGCAGCAGTGAACAGTAGCTACACTATTTATCCATATACTAACCCAGTGCATCCATAGGATATTTACTCTGCTCTCAGGCACCTGAACCTGCCCTTGAATGCCAGTAAAATGTTATTTCATCCCCAAAACCAAGTGAAAAGCAGCCATAACACTTATTTACACCTCCATACAGCACTTATTTGCACATACATAGTATTATTTACACTTGTATAGTACTTATTTACACACTGACAGTGGAAGCCACTCAACAGAAAAGGAGGCAAAACGCTTTGATAAATTTAAATTACTGCAGGTAGCCAGTGTGCAGATTTTATTGGTGTTCCCAGTTCTGCAGACACCTTGCAAATAGCAAGGTTTTAAGCCTGGCAAGATGACTTTGAAGTGCTGGCCCTGCTGCAGAGGGTCAGGGGCATGTGGGAGACACCACAGAGATGCTTCACACTGGACAGGAGGAAAACTGATCAATTTTGGGTTGCTGCTGTGAGTCAGCTCCTTCTACCAAAATAAGTCCCAGGATCAATATCCCTGGGCATTACCCTCGTGCTAATTCAGCTCTTTAAAAACAAAAAGAATTACAAATTTATGGGGGCAGAGTCTTCTCTGCCTGATACAGTTCTGTGTGTGATCACAATCTAATCCACCCGGGCTAGACAAAACATGAACAGCCTCTGTAAAGTGTAATATAAGCTTTAAAACTCTAGCATAACACAAAAGTCATTTTACATCCTCAAGTGCATTTAAAAAAAAAAGGTAAATAACTCCTGCAGAGGGGTTAGAAACAGATACTGTAGGATTAGAGCACCAAAAGGACTGATTATGAAGTGGAATAATTATAAAGGGGAGAGCAGCAGAATTTTAAATCTCAGTTCTTCAGAGTAAGCAGCCACATCATGCCCTTGGCCAAGCAAGTTAACTGCAGCAAGAGCACTCCACAGGCTTTTATGGAAAAATTAACTCCCAAAAAACAGAGAAACTCAAGCAGTTGTCACTGATGTTGAGCCAAAAAAGCTTTCTGGCTTTAATGCTCCTCTTTGTGAGGTCAGAGGTGGCCACAGGACCTTTATTATTGCTCAGAGTTCATTTGACTTGAATCATCCATGAATGCAATCCAACAAGCTAATTAAAGACATAAAGCTTCTCTTGGATTGGATTAAGGGTTGTCATTTTTTTTTCTTCCTTTCCCGTAGGAGGATAATTTTTTACAGCCCGAAGCGGAGTTACATATTTTCACAAGACAATACAGAATGAAAAAGGGAAACAAAGAAATACATGCTTTACCAAAAGCCAATAAAAATGAGACAGATTAGCTTTCAATCACTCTGAAACAGGTCAGAGAAGTAAATCTAACTTTGCAGAGCTATAAAGAAAAGATCCGTCTTTGTCTCTGTGGTTTAAATAAAAGTTTGACAAGAAAGTTAATAATATGAAAGAGAGGGGAGGATTTATAAAAATCTCTTTTGCAGAAGTAAATAATTGAAACAAGGCACAGAGCTCAGAAATTATTGTAGCTCCACTGCAGCAGTAAAAAGCCCTTCTGAATTCAGCACAGTGTGCAGAATGTCAGGGGAAGCCAACGCTTCACAAAGCCAGCTCGCATAAGGATAAAGCAATTTTGCACGTTAGCCAAAATTAGCCAACATTTTACCAACTTCAGCACCTTCAAAAGGGGAATAAACACCAGACTGAGCCCAAAGTCTCCCTATAAACTATCCCCTCCTTGGCTGCTCTGGAGCATCCAGACTGACCAACATTTTCATCATCCACTTAAACCCCACTCCCCCCTCACAACAGGCTCAGGACAGAAGGGAAGATCCAAGCAATACTCAGAGCTAAAACCTCTCCTAGAACCCACTGGCACATATCCTGAAGAACAGAGTTTCTAAGGAAATCACCACAGCTTCAAAAACAAAGCAAATTTCCCTCAGCTGTGACTCAGATGGGTCCTTTTCTCCTGCAATCGTGGTGCAGAAGGGTTTCTCCCTGACTGTTACAGAAGCAATTTCCATAAAAACCTTTCAAAAGAAGTGTTCTCTCACCTTAAGCCCAAACTGCTCAACACTTCTTTCCAAGACATAAAAAAGAAACCTCTATCAGGAGCTTGCTTAGCTCATGCACTCAGGAGTTAAATGAGCTGTTCATAGAAGGAATTATCCTCCCTGGACAGCCTGCTGGAGGCTTTGAAGTTGGGAAAGCAACTCGTTTCTCAACACCAGCTGGACTTTTTTTAGCTAGCTAATTTGCTGCTAATTCAGTAGTTCAAGGCATCAGTGAAAGTCTCCTATTTCTTGATTTCCCCTTGGCACATCACAATTTTTTCCACTTCCTTGCTGAGGGTCTGGAGTTCATTGCTGTGCCCACACGGGGATGGGGTGAGGATCACTGGGGAGAGCCAGAGGTTCTCTGGAGACTTCTGGACTGGTTTCAAGGGATCAAACTGACTCCATTGATCCCAATTTTTTACCTGTATGTTACCCCTGCCATCTCTGCCTCTGCACAGCCCTAACTTGCAGCAGACTGAAGAATAAATGCAACCCCTCAGCTGGGAGCGACTATTAAATCTCTCCAGCTTCTGCTCTTGCAGCTTTGTTCCCCCACCTTGATCAACTGAATCTTATTTCCTCAAAGCTGCTTAGGGCAGTATCCAACTCCCCAGAAACCTAAACTGCTGCTCAGAAATGAGTGCAGATTATTTGGCCTGTCTCCTTCCCAGCTTTGGAATGCTAAACAAAGACATGAAGAGTTCCTCGCCTTCATGTTGCCTCTTAGCCAAGATTGTAATTTCAAATATCTGATTATATTCCTCCCCTGATGAGTTCAAAGGAAACAAAAGGCAGCAACTAAGATGCAGGATTTAATTGCAGGAGGAAAAAAGGCTCTAAAGAAGTTTCATGTGACAGAATCAGCAACAAGTGTCATCTGCTATTAAGTAAGTTGTCACATCGTGGAACGTGTGCAAATGAGAAGGAGTTACAACAGGAAAGATCTAGAACGTGATATAAGGAATAGAAACACACACAAAAGTGAGTGAAACCCTGGGTCTTCAGAGCTAAGCAAACAAGTAAAGAAGAGAGGGAAACATCAGTTTGGAAAGGTCAAGACAGAAGCTGTTTGGATCCAAATCACCAGGTAAAAATACTGAGATTTGCCATTGCTAAATCCTGCTTTAGAACTCCAATTTCACTTTAAAATGTGCATTTCTTTCCAAACTAGTATTTAGTATTGTTTCATTTTACCAGGGCTACCATTACTATGGAAGACTGATCCAGTTGGAGGAAATAGTATTTAAATAATAGCACTTGTTTACTTTAAAGTTGACAGCAAACATATTCCAAACACTGCTATTGAACCAAAGTGGGTGATGAAGGCTATTTCAGACACTTGAGAAAAATATTCTAGATCAGGAGAGATACAGCCTGACTGCAGAGAGCACCAGGAGTGCAACAAGACTAATCAGAGATCTGCAAATACGATATGATGGAAGATTAAAAACATCATGGTCTGTGTGCCCTGAAAAACACACAACTCATGGGGGACCTCAAAGTCTTCACTCACACAGAGCAGAATATCATCTTTTTCCATACCTAGGACAGATAAGACAAGTCACTCCGTTTTCCTGACTAATTACAAGAAGAAACATCCAGGGTAAATGTCAAGAAAACCTTTCTAACAGCAGGGATGAGGAGACAGAATAGATTAGCTGAGCATCTCTCTACCATTGGAGATCTTTCAGAACACATTGAATAAATATCTGTCAGGATTAATATACAGCTGATCCTGCCTTGGGGCTGATGGATGAGTTACATGACCTCTCCAACATCCTCCCAGGTTATTCCACTGAGTTTCTCTTGAAACAGTTTCTCACAAAATCAGGAGCTGGATTTGAGAACCGAAAGCAATTTCCAGGATTCCTCAGGAGCACAGGAGTGGTACAAGATAAATCTCATTTTCAGGGAGCACAGAGCTGTTTGTTTCCCTGCTGTTGCAATCACCATCTTTAAGCAGCTGGGAACACACACAGAAGTTGGGGTAATTTCCATTATCCAGTTCAGAAGTCAGTTCCAAAGGGTGGTAAATTAACTGCTCTGCAATTGTGCTAAGGAACATTTCAGCAAAGATACATCTGTTAAAAGCACCCTTGAAAGGCAGAGACCTTTAAATCTTTAAAGCTGTCCCTTTGAAAGACTTCATTTTTGCAGAAGTGATAAAGGTTTAACTAACATAGCTTGATATCCAGCCTGGGAGATATTGGGGAAACAAATAAAGAGTTTAAACACCATTTTTGAGAATTAAAATGCAAGATCTCCTCCAAGTCATTCACTGGCAAGGCTCCCAAATCATTCTTGCTTAATATAGAATATCTCAAGTTGGAAGGGACCCATTAGGATCAATTAACTTACTAGCTAAGTAAGTTAATTCTCACCTTTAATGCAGCCAGATGGTTCCCAGGAACCAGATGACTGAAAAATAGAATCTTTGGCCTTTCTGAGATCAATTTCAGAGCTACAAGACAACAAAATATCTTTTAAATAAAGATGATCTCCACTGGTAGGAGACATTTGTCAAAGAAAAAATATTTTACAGAATGCTGGTGATGACTTTAAAGAATCTATTTCTCTAATGATTCTTGTACAGAGCTGACCACCTGAGTCCTGAACATCTCCAACCTGAGCTCCCTCAGTAAATCTTTCAGACACTGGAAAGAAATAGAGTTTTAAGGTTCCTAAATCAGTGGCTTCTTTGACTGTTAATATTGTACACCACTGACATGATTGAGTTTTGGTTGTTAATTGGGGTAAAATTGACTTCCAGCACTGTAAATGGAAGCAGTGCTCGGGCTCCAGATGCACGACAGGAGATTCCTGCATCCTGCAAGACACGAGGTTACCTCAGCACTGCCTCTGCCCTCAGGCAGCAATCTAACAGAGCTGAGATGTCTGCAGACCTGCAGAGCTCCTGAGTGAGGAGCAGGAGATGGGAAGCTGCCAGCATCTCTCCCTGCTCAGGTCAGGACAAGGTCCTGCCTCCCAGCCCATGGACCGAGCTCCTGTCCCTCAGCAGCACCCCTCCTTCTCTGATCTTATTTCCAGCACCACCACCCCTCCTGATCACACAGGCCATTCATCTGGAGCCCATCAAAATGAAACTAAAGCCTCAGCTTTCCCCAAAACAACCCTGGTTTGTGTTGCAGGATGTGCAGTTTGATTCTGTGGTAGCTCCAGCCCCGAATCCCTAATCCCACTGTGCCATGAGCGGTACCTGGTGTTGCACACCCGTGGGCAGGCAGCTCCTGAAGCATCACAAAAGACAAATATTGAAGGTTTTTTGGTCTTGGTTGCTACTCCTTGAATCATGTGAAAGACAGAGAGAGAGGCAGATCCCCTGTGCCCTGGGAATTTTGGAGTAAAGTTCTGGAAAAGGAGGCTGGGGGATGCAGACAGAGCAGGAACTGGAGGAAGGCACAGCACAGATGGAGAGGTTCTGCTTGTTTGCCCATCACCTCTGCCAAAGACTCTTCTAGAAACCAAGGAAATCTCTGAATATGGAAACATACTTCCAGAGGAAAACAAACCTAAAGATTTTTATACAAGCAAACTTGGTCTGTTGGGGAAGATCCCATTGGGACTCCACACCCTCCTCATTTCCTCTCCCTTTTCCCCATGCCAGCAGTCTGTATTGGTGAGGAGTAGTTGCCATTAAAGAATAAAAAACCCTGTTTCTTCACAACTTATTTCAAATCTTTGCAAAAACAACTTTTTCTTCTCCCCCTGTACAAAACCCCACACAAAACCCAGTGTCAGTAGCTGTTACAAGAATCAGCAGGAGTGGCAAAAGTTCATGCAAAAAGCTCAGTTCCTACATTGTTATGAGAAACTGCACAGTGAGAAACACTGGCCAGCCTTGTACAGGGACAGGGACAGCAGGAGGTAAAAATCCTCTCTCAAGCCTGAGTTCTACACAATATTTTACCCTGCATTCCTCACCAGAATGGAAAGGTCACTAAGCTGCTCTCCAGAGCTTGCTGACTAACAGCTGGTTGGGGATAAGGTGATGCTGGGCAGAGGCTTTACAACTTCACCTTGGGCTGCAGATTTCATCTCAGCTACAAATCCCTTTTGGAAAAGTAACAATTTTACCTCCACTACTACACTTAGCTGACTAAACTGTATTTTTCTTCCTCTCTCTCTAAAAGAGGAAGGAAAAAAAGTCATGAAATTCAACACATTAAACCATCTAAGTACTTTAGAAGCATAATGCAAACTCACACATCCCAAGTTTTGCTCTAGTCAGGGTTTTCAGAGTAGCACAGCACTGTTGTATGCAGCTTGTGGCCCAAACCACTGCTTTTGAAGTTACTGTAGCAGATCAGTTAAATATGCATTGATTTCTTTTATTATTTCTTCTTTAAAAGGATGTATTATTAATTAGGCAACAGAACAGAGCAGCCTCCCTGGAATTATTCCAGTCCGTGACTGACAAACACATGCAAGGTGCCATCCAGAATAAAAACCCCCTGGTAGCTCAAGTGAGGATTTCACACAGCAAGCTCAACATCCAGCCTTTGAAAAATAATGGTCTGGGGCACAAAAACGTCTCTTTCCAGTTTTTGCTGGGCAATTCAGGGGAAAGATCATGGACAGGGGACTCTCTACTTTGTCTCTACAAGTTAAAGGTAGCACAGGGATTGATTGTGGAGGTGCCCAAACAAACTCAGTCCCCATCCTCTTACATCCAAAACTCAGATTTCCCTTGATGGACTCGTGGCCTGCAGTGAAGATGCCAATTCCCACCTGACATCCCCACACAGCAGAGTAATGATGCTGCAAACACCAAGCCTGTGGTCCAAGCCCCTTCAAAGACCAAACAGGTCCACAAATGGGTCTCAGGATGAGACTGGTCAAATTATCCCTTAGGCTTCTCTTTAGAGAGCTGAGCTCTTAAAACCCATCTGTTGTTACTTCAAGGAATTAAGGATTTTTATCCTCCAATTTACCCCCCACATCAGACACCCATGGTGCAGAGCAGGGAGTGCCCCAGATAAAAACTTCCCTGCACAAACCTCAGATTTGTGCTCCCATCTGATTGACCCCCAGAGCACCCAGATGTGCTCCAAAAGCTCTCCTGGATGTCACATCTCTCTGACAGGCATTGGAAGTAACTCAGCAAAGTTGCATTATGGCAACTATAAAACAAGAGGCCTCCAGGCTAAATAAAATTTAAAAATAATAATAAAATAAAAAGTCCATGGGGAATCCCAGAGAAGCTGACATGGCTCTTCTGTTGGGCTGGTCATTTCACCTTCCTTCTTTCCTCCCTCTTTACTTTTCCCTTCCAGAGGGACTCAGGCATTAGGCTGAGTGTTGGGCTGTCAGTTCACATTTTCAGCCTTAAGAGATGAATTCTCCTCCTGACTCGAGCCGTGCCTGCTCTCACCTCCTGCAATTGTGTGTGTGTAGTTAATCACATGCAGCTACACTGAACCCGATTGTTAAAAGGCTGAGTAAATATAACTACACCCTCGTTATCTTGTTTAAAGGTAGGAAGATTAATTTGAATTCTAACTGGAAATACTGACTCAATGAATAAGCCTGAAATGTAGCGGTTTTCAATTACACTAAGAAATTGGTCTTTTGAATTTTCAAATTATGCGAGGCAAAGCGAGCTGACTTTAATCTGTACGTGGGGATGTGTTTGCCATCCTCACGGTGCTGCATGTCAGTGGGTAGGAGCTAAAAGGGAGTGAAAAATCCTAACCTTGGCTGTTGGTGCCCTCCAGGGGCCTGCCCGGGTATAGATCTCAGCCAAAACATAATTTTTGAGCATTCAACATATACAATAAATATTGCATATTATTTCCCTGCTTTAAAAGGGGGTGAGGGCCATTTTTTATGGTACCCTCAGCAGACAGTTGCTGTCCACAGTCCCACAGACATTGATCAAACAGGAGCAGGTGAAGGATGCATTTATATTTGACTACTTCCAGCCTCCCTGCCTGGATTCCTAAGAAAACAAGGTTTATATCCAATAACAAATGTGAAGGACAAATAGAGTTGGGCAAAACTGAATCTTGTAACTTCAAACCACAATGTGAGTCCTACTTAAATCCATTTTTGTTGCAGGCTTACTACAGCTTCACAAAAACTGACATCCAGGGTTTTTTCACCCTCTGGAACAAGACAGAGCATTTCTCAGCCTCACAGATTGCAGGTGAGCTCCTTAGAGCAGAGACTATTAATTCTCATTTTCCCTTGCCACCCCATAACAGCTGCCACAAGACCAGACAACAGAGAGGCAAAGGAAAGCAAACAAACAAAAAAAACAAACTACCAGTGTCCAAAAGCAATCCACACAAACCCAGAAAATAATCTGTGTGTAACATGATGATGCACAAAGTGCACAAGCCAGCTCTGACAGACCTGCTGAAAGAGTCACCATCTCCCTCTCCCTGCTCAAGAAATGAGACTTTAAAGATGAGGAAAATCCAGAAGTACAAAAGTCTTTGACATCATTAATATCAGATAATTGTTCTGAGTCTTCTTCCATCTGCCATTTACAAGTAGAAACTGAGTCTGGGGAGCTACTGCAGATCATCTTTATGCAATTTTGGCTTGTGATGAAGTACCCAGCTCCAGCAGCTCTCCCAAGCTCCAGCACCATCCTAAATGGAAAACCAGGAGCAGCAGTGACAACATCAATCCCAGTGTTTCACCTGCCCACAATCCAGAACTGCACTCCTGCACTGCTGCTGGGTGTGACAAACAGCTCAGGGCTGAAAAATCACCTCAGAAATCAGAATGGCAGGTAATTAACAGCACATGCTGTCTCCCATAACTTGGTTTTGTCCTCCTCAAATCACTCCCCACCCGGGCTCTCTCTCACTATTTTTGGGGGTTATTTGGAGGCAGTCCAGGCCTGAACAGGAGCTTGGCTCCCAGCAGTGCCACTGTGCTGGTGGTGCAGCCTGACACTCCTGGAGGTCACCCTGAACGTGTCCCAAAGAGCCAAAATGTGCCCCTGAGCATCACAAACCTGACTGTGCTGCACTTCATCCTCAGCAGGAGCACAGCTCCATCCTGGGAGCTCCCTGTCAGACATCAGGCTCTCATTAGAGAGGAACACAGTTAATAAAGCAGCCAATAAACCAAAATAAAGCATCGGGGTTCTGGCTCATGGGGACCCTTGGGCTGCACAAGTTTTCCCTGGGAATGCACCAGAAAGGAAAACCATGCCCTACCAAAACTCCTGCCTCATCCAAGCTATTTTCACTCACATTTAGTCAGTGTGGGGTTGTGGAACAACAGTTTCTGTTATATTCCACGTTTTCTGCTTGCAGGAATAGGGAGGAAAAGGGAGTGTGATTATTTAAATCACCTGCAGAGCCTGCAGGGACAGTTCAGCCAGCCCTGGACACTGCTGAGAATTGCACCCTCTCCCCTGCACCTGCAGGTGGCATGGCCCTCCTGCACATCTCCAACCCATGCTCCATAATCACATTCCAGGAGGAGAAAAAAAAACAAAAAACAACAACAACAAAAACCTCATACTTTCTAGATGAAGAGAGGTTTCAAAGATCACAGACTGATTTATGATTTATTTTGTTCAAAGTCATCAATTTAAACAATTGCTTTATTTTCCTGAGGCTGTGCTGGATTAGATTTAGAAAACATTGACAAGGAAAGATTAATGCTGGAGAACGTAAAATGAGTTACAGGAGACTGACAATGAAATACACAACCAGCACTGTGCAGAATATGAAGACTCATGAAAAGTACAACTCATATTGATCACAACAGCAGCAAACATTTGAAAATAACAAAGCAATGCCCATCCTAGGAATTAAAGTCCAGCCAGCAATTTTACCTTGATAACCTTTCACTGACAAGTTTTTGCAGTGAATAATCTTTTATTCCAACAGGACATTTTACCCCCTCTGCCAGGCTGCCACACAGTGCACTTTTGTCACCCCTCCAGCTGGAACAAACTGAAAATCAGTATTTCAGGGGACTTTAGCTGAGTTTGTTCAGCTTGAAACACCTTTTAAAATAATTTATCCAAATTGAAGAGAATCAGAACTTATATCATGGCCTTCTGCAGGTACCAGTCACTTGAAAACATTCAGCCCAACATGCAGTGGGCTGCTGTCCCATATTCATGTGGCTGGCATCACTGACTCTTCCACAGCTGCTTTTGCCTTTATTTATTTTACCTTTACACATTGACACAAGCTTAGCTGACCCCATGCTCTGCCTGTATGCTGTACATATATAAAAACAGGACAAAAAGGACAACTTGTTTAAAGCCTTGAGAGGCTGCAGCTCAGCCATGAAGGATTTCCACCAGCAGTGAAGTTCACTAGCAGCTTTTTCAAGACACAGTACAGCCCCTGGAACATCCATGTCCAGTGGGAAAATCTTTTTTGTCCAAACTTACACAGGTTTGCTAGAGGAAATTAACAGAGATAATGTTCTACTGCACCTCTGTTGAGGCAGAGATGCTCCATGAGTTTCCCCACGAGTATTTTACACCTCACAGTGCTCACAGCATCCCCTTTCCCAGCCCTACTGTCACTACCCAACACAAAAGTCACAGTCCTTACATTAAAGCTATCAGGACATTGATTCCAGTAGGAAAAAAAAAATGCATCAATGTGGTTAAACTTGGTTCAGCTGCCAAACTGTCACAAAGTGGGAAAGAAACTTTGGGGCCCAACCACTAAAATTGATGGGTTTGCAGCAAGGCTGCTGTACCTCAGCCACAGAATCAAGTGATTCATGGCATGACAGCATTGCAGTAATCACAACTCTTTTGAAAATAAAACTCCAGTTAATCAGGGTGGTCTTGTTTCCCTTAAATACATTAAAAAGTCATTACCTCAAGTACCCATTACATCAATACAGCACTTTTTGAAGGGACTGCATCAGACAAGGCTGAAGGGCTTTTCAGATGCTGCTATTCCAGCCTTCAGTCATCTCCATAATGGCCCAATTCCTTCAGTCAACAGCTAGAAACATTAAACTTCTATTTTCTCTGCTCAGAGCTCCTTGCTGCCCTTTACTGGCACAGACCCTTGTTGAGCTTGGGAAGGAAATCAGACTACTCGTACATATCAGCACTTTTTCTCCCCTGGGTCTAAGTTTAAAGCAGACAACATGCTTCAGAAATATTAATTTACATGAGATATTTTACATGCAGCACAGGAGTTTCCTAGAGTTTGCCTTCTCATGCTTCAAGCTTCATTAATCAACTCAGCCCTGCCAAAATATACTGCAGGAAGATGTCTGTAGCCTCTGGTCTAAGGCATAATCACAGCTCACAGTGGAATAGTTACAAGGCAATGTCTCCACTTTACCCAGGACACAAGAACCCAAACCTCCTGGCAGCTGCACAATGCTGCTGTTAACTCCTCCACACTGGCAGGATTCTCGTGCAGAAATGGGAGCAAAGCAAGAAAAGAGCAGCACAGAAAGTGGGGAGAGTCAGGAGCTTGGAGGGCAGGGAAAAGGGCAGACCTAGAAAAGAGTGGGAGAACTCTGGAAGAAAAACCAGAGCTTGCAGAGCAGCTACCAGGGAGCCAGCCTAGCTCATGAATGGAGGAGAACTCTCCTCTCCACCTTTAAAAGCTTTCCACAACTTCTTAGCACATTTGAGGTGGTGTTTTTGAGGGAGCTCAAAGAGCAAACCCCTCTGAGGCAGCGCTGAGCACATCCCTCCCACTGCCCTGACAGGAGCAGGGCTCCCAGCTGAAGAGCTGGATGACAAAATTCTGTCACACAGCCACAGGGAGGGAGTGATGGAATCACAGCTGAAGAGCTGGAAAGCCCTGCAGAGCAGTGATATTCCAAACAGAGAGCTGTCATTGCTCTGTTCTCACAGAGCAGCACACCCCTCACAGCAAGCTGGAAACACGAGCCAGGAATCCCCTCCCAAACTTCTCCAGAGCCCTGACTCCCAGTGTGACACCCACCTGTTCTCATGTGGGTGCCACCCACACCAGACACTGCCCTCTGCAAGAGCTTTCCTCTGCTGGCCTGGGAACACCTGAGCTCAGATCACCTGCAAAGTTCAGGCTTCAAACAGGGAAAGCAGCCTCCTCCTGAGCTGGACACAGCTAACAAGCACAAGCCTTGTGCCATTCCAGGTGGAAAAGGTTCCTTCTCCTTTTCCTTCTGTGCTCACATAGATGTTGACCCCAGAAATCACAGCTCAGGGTGTTTCTCTGTAGGACACCCTTTGTTTCTGCAGCAGCAGCAGGATCCCAGCCCCACACTCAGTCTTTAGGGACAGAGTAGCTCATGTGGTCATGCAAAAGCACATAAAACTATCTTAAGTAAATCTTCCCTTCTTGTGGACCAGCCCTTTCCACTTCCATCCCCATCCACCTGCATAAGACAAAGTACCACTATAAAGCTGACCATTATATTTTTTACAGAAGTTAGATTTTTAAATGCTTTCTGACTTTATTTAGTGCTCAAATACTTCAAGTCACCTCAGCACAGAAAGGAAATTATTGCTGCTTTCCCCAGAGAAAAATGGTAGCTTATATTGCACAGAAAAGGTATTCCCCCACTCCAAAAATGCCTTGGCTTAAAATCAACAACAGCAGATCCCAGGCCTGCACCAATAAGAAATTCTTAGCACTAAACTCAGGAATTTCCCCCTTTAAAAGCCTCTGAATAGGAAAGAGTTCCTATTAGTCTTACTCCTAGAGCTGAGAGACCTTCAGATATTAAATCCTGGAATTATTCAGTTACTCTGTGCTGAAAGAGCAATTTCATACTACTTGTGGAGGAGGGCATTTAAACACTGATCATGGAGCTTCCCTCTCACTCCCAGATCCACAAAAATTTATTCTGTGCAACCAGAATCAAAGCTGGGTTTCCAGAAGAATTAGCACTTGTAGCCCTTGGAGGTTTTTTTTACCTAAAACAAAGACACAGCTCATGTCACACTCACAATTACTCAGCCTTGTACTCACCCAGCCAGGAGGACAAGAAGGACACCAGCATCCAGGGAAAAAAAGGAATTCCATCCATACTGGAGGCAGAAATAAGTATTAAACTTCTAGAGCTGTCTCCACCAGGACACAGAAACTTCTGAGCAGCTCAGCCCAGAGGAGCCCCAGGTGCTGCCTAGTCAGCTCTTCATCATCCTCCTCAGCTGTGCAGTCCCTCATCATCCTCCTCAGCTGTGCAGTTCCTCATCATCCTCCTCAACTGTGGAGTTCCTCATCATCCTCCTCAGCTGTGCAGTTCCTCATCATCCCCTGCAGTTGCAGGAGCCCCAGCACCATCACCTCATCCACCCTGTGCCCACCTGGGCCCCATCTCACCCTTCCCTCTCACCAGACACACCCAAATCATGGCATCTCCTGGAGGAAAGCCCCTCATGGAAACCCCAGTGCCTCATCCATGGGCACAGTGGTCCCATTTCATGGAGGTGTTGGCTCTTCTAAGGCAGTGACAGCTCAGAACTTTCTGTTCTGTTACAAATGTTGGCATTTAAAGGTTGTTCCCACCTCAGAATCAATTGCTGAAATATTGTACTCCTCACACGTTAGTGTTTAGCAGTTTAAGCATTCCCACTTTTTCCTTTGTAGCAGGAGGAATCTGAAGTGCTTGAACACACACACACCAACAAAGAAGTTCAAGAAGTCTTGCAAAGCTTTACCTAGAAAAAATTCAAAGTACAAATACCCCCTGAAACCATTTACCCACATTAGCTAAGGGGTCACTGTGCAGCTTTCAGCAAGAAATGCCATCCCCTCCGTTCAGCAGCTGTGGATCAATGCTGGCTCCTGCTGCTTCCAGCAGCTCCAGGCCAGTGCTGGTGCTGTGTCAGGAGGCAGCCACCCCTGCAGGACTGAGCAGCACCCACAGACACAGCAAAATGACAAATTCCCTCCATCATGCCTCAGCCTGTGCTGGTTGTTAACACAAAACAGGTGGAAAGCAAAGGAATAATAAAAAAAAAAAATACTAGTCAGGGCAGATATTGGAGATGAGGGTGAGAACAAAGGGCTCTCCCTGGAGGCTGCCCTTTGGCAGAAAAGCCTGGAACACCCTCCCCTGTCTCCAGCAGACAGTCAATCACTGCACAATTCCCTCCAACAGTGTCACATTCACTGTTATCCATTGAGCTGTGCTTCATTAGTCAATAATGAGTTACAAGAAAACTGCCTGCAATAAAGTTTGGTGCCAAAATGCAACGTGCCAGTTTGAAACACGAAGTTTGTGCCTTCATTTTCAGGCTCCTGAGTGGCTTTGGAAACTTGATCTGCAGAGAGACCTACCAAAATCTTTGTTTCAGGCTCTGTCCCACCAATCCAGTCCATACCAGCTACACAGAGCAGAAAGGTGGAGCAAGGATTGTGTCTCCACTGGAACTGGCAATTAAAACTTGGGAGTTTGAGCTGCCCATCTCACTGATGCAACCAGAAAGTGATGCTGAGGTACCTTTTGCTGACATTCAACTCTGAAATTTCCAATACTTGATCACAGAATATTTTGAATTGGGAAGGTCCCACAAGAATCATCAGGTGAAGCTCTCAAGTGAATGGCCCATACTGGGATCAAACCCACAACCTTGCCATTATTAGCACCAAATCTCCCTGAAGCAGCAGAATCTGGGCATTAAAACCATCTCTCCCATAAATCTTGTTCAATGCAATCCTGGATTAAAGTTCACCAAGGCTGACAGGAGCCCTTCCTTCACCAAGTTTGTGAGCAGATACTCCATGGATTCTCTGAATTGAACTGAAATCCATCAGACACTGATCCTGCCTTTAGCTTTCCTTTCTCATGCCTGATCCCTGATCTCTGCTCTCTTCTGAACATGAGAGCTTATCTGCAGCCACATCTTTCCCATTCTGGCTCTCAGGCATTTGTATAAAATGTTCTCAAATACAGTGCACATGTTTTTTAATATATTGAACTTGAATTTCTTTTTATGGACCCCAAGCAACCGTGTTTGTTAATTTATTTTCCCTTTGATCTATCCACTCAATTTTATTATATGTGTATATATATATATATATATATATGCACCAGCCATGTGCTTGCTGTACTTTAATTTTCTGATGTGGCCTCACCTCACATTTTGACATTTGGCTGAAAAGTTTCAACAGCAATTAGTCAAAACACAGCGACCTGGTTTTCCATTTAATCCATACCAGAGCAGAGACCAAAGCAGTTTCCTTGCAGTGAACACAGACTTTCTAATTACCCCCACTAATCACAGGAGTGGCAGGAGGTTTTTGGGGCAGGAGTGCCTCTGCTGCAGCCCAAGGACCGTGGGCTGATGCTCCTTCACATGCAGGGACAATTTCCACACCACAGCTGGGCATGGGGCAGGGCTCTGGAGAGGAGCCTTGGCTCCCATTTACAGCCCTCAACAACTCCCCCCTGATTTCAGACTGCTCTGCTTCCTCCAGAATCAGCTTTGAGGATCTCCCCACGTGCTCTGATTTAGGTTCTTGCTGCTCCCAAACAATCTGCTGGCTGTATCCGACGGAATGAACGCACCCAGAGCTGGCAGAGGGACCCAGGGACCCAGGCCAGCTCTGTAGGGCTGCATCTCAAGTCTCACAGCTGAAGGAAAATAGGATATTTAACCCTACTCAGCTGGGTTTGAGTGAACTCCATGCCCTGAGCCATTCCAGCCCTCACAGTGCCCCTCTCTCTGTTGGCTCCCCAGCTGCAGTGTAAATGATGTTGTACAGCTGCTCTTTGTGGCCTAAGAGAATCCAGAGCTGCATCCCTGAGCACTTCCACATCCAAACTGTGCCATATATCCAAAGTTCCCCGTGGCCAAACTGACCTGTGCTGCTCCAGACACAACTGCATTGATGCACAGGGTTTGTACCTGCATCCCCAGAGGATTGCTGGAGCATCTGCTGTGTAAAGCACCAACCAGGACACACTGCAGCATTTTGGATAAAGGGATCTATATGGACAAACAGTTCTGACTTATTGATTTAGACAAAGAATAATTTGAATACAGAAAAATAATCCCAAAGTTTGCATAGAGAAAAAGAAACAGCATGAAGCATATTGAATTATTACATGATATTATTAGGATTTTCACAAATATTATCACCGTGGCAGCAAGTAATAACTTGGAATTTCTTAGCTCAACATGACATTGTGCCAAATGTAATCAGTAAAATTAAACAATACACTTTGTAGTTGCTTTACTAGCTAGAATAAACATTTCCAGAGTTTAAATGTAGATTTTCTTGTCAATGCAGCAGGATGATATAAATACTAAATATTAGAGAGCAGGGAAATCTCTCTCACATGTACACACAAAGAAAGGTGGTTGTTTCACACTGATGAGCACTGATGGCCCCAAAAAGCCACAGGAACTATTCCAACACCCTTTTGTCTCCTAGGTCACTTAGGAGCTTATTAAAATTCTATCCCAGTTCCAAACTTGTCTGAATCTGTTCTGAGCTAAAACCAAACTGTGCATCCAGAAGCTTTTACAATTTCCTGTCAAAAATTTCTCACTAGGTAGGGAATGAAGGAGAGACAGGCATTTAAACCAGCATAAACAGCCCTGCAGAGACACACACAAAAACCCTGCTATCACCAAGCAGGTATCCCAGACTGATCTTCAACCCAAGGACCTTTATCCTAAAAATCCCCTGAGTTTAACAATCCCTGCAGCTGGAACCTGCCTGCTAAGCACAGGGAAGGCAGTTCTGGGATGCTGCTCATGCTGCCCCATTTGTGTAACTCACACAAACACGCCAGACACAACTGCAGCCATCCCAGGAAGCCTGGAGCAGCCCAGCTTCCTGGGGACAATGACACCAGCCCAGCCAGGTCCCTGCGGGGACACATTTCCATCAATCCCTGCACGCTGCAGGGTGCACTCCTTGGTTTCCTCACGCTGGGAGCAGAGGAGGGAGCTGGCAGCGCTGTGACACCGCGCTGTCCCTGTGCCAACCTCGGTGCCAGCTCGGTGTCACTGGGGTGTCCCTGTGCCAGCCCCCTGCCCACACGGATCCCAGATGCTCTCAGCAGCAGCAGGGATGCTGCCTGAGCCAGGAATGGGATCCAAGGCAGTGAGAACCATGACAGCAGCGAGGCAAGACGATGGCAGACAGCGAGCTGGCTCCTGTAGCAAGCAGTGATCAAATCAAGGGTAATTCCATGAAATTACAGGATTTCTCTCCCCTCTCCATTCATGCACAAAGGGTAACTAGCTTCCTGTAAAATCAACTGGATTATATGGGTTGTACTGCCCAGACTGCAGCAAATTTATCCGTGCCAACATTGTCCTGAAAGCATCCCAGGATATGAGAGAAAATTGTGGAATGGATCAGGCTGGCAGTCTGTAAGTGATGGATAATGAGGCAGGCTAAGGCTCCTGTCTTTCAAAAAGATTGAAAGGAGGCAAGGATGAGCTCTGTAACATAATCACCCACCTGAAAATGAGGATGCAGATGTGCCTATATACACACACACCTTTTAATCAGCAAGGTCTGCTCAGCTCTCCCTGAAGCCAAGAATTATCCTAAGGTGACCACCACAGGATGTATGGACAGCATGCTGCAGCAGCAAAGCTCCTGAGGGCATGGCAGGGACTGGAAGGTCCTCTAGAGAAATTTTCACCTGTGAAATGCAGTTCCTGATGCCCTTTATACCAGAGAAATCATGTTCTGCTGGCTCTGATTAGCTGGCAGGGAAGAGCTGAATTAAAAGGAAAAGAAACAGGATAAATCCAAGTTATCAGAAAAACTCATTGCATCCCAGTCCCAGGATTTTATTCACCATTTGGCTGCCCAAATATTCCAGAACCTCTTGGTATCACTGACATAACTTTGTGTAGCCATTAAAAAGCTTTAGGACAAGGTAAGAGCTGCCAGCAGTCCAGGGCCACGCTTTAAAGCACCAATTTTAAGTGGAAGTGATGCATGAATTACAAGCCATAAGCAAATATTTTAATCATAATACTGACCAAGAGGCTCCCTTCATGTACTTAATGCTGCTACATAAAATCAGCTGTTCAAGAGTTAAATATTTCACATGATTTCATAAATCCCAGTTTTTATGATTTTACGGAACACTTTAAAAGAACTGAATTACCCCCAAACCAGCAGAATGAGGAAAGTGGTCCTGAAAATGTAAAATAAAAGGAGAAAATCCATGACTTCTTTACTTAACTAACATCTTTTTAATTGATTTTCATACTTGCCATGAAATTAGATGTCCTGCAAATTATACACTGCTTTAAATTTAAAAAACCCAAACTAATACAGACTGTATTTGTGTTACTAGGCAATATTTGGTGCAGATCATTGGCCACCTCTGAGAAAATGAGAGGTCTGGGCACAGCCTCACTGGTGTCCACCCTGGATTTATTCCAGACTTTCAGGTGGACATGGATATTTCACAGATGCAGCTGTGAGTGTAGAGGCACTTTACATGACCATGTGAACGAAGCACATAAATGCAGATTTAAAGAATGCATCCATAAAATTTCAGGGGGTTATCAAAATTCAAATATTAATTATTATCCTTATTTTGACTTTGGAGGGAGTGGAGATGTGAGAGGAAAGCTGAAGGTTTCCAGATTCTTTTCCGTTTTCTAAAAGGAAAAAAAAATAACATTTTGTAAAAGATATATAATTGGTTAAAACTTTCTTTAATGGAAAAAAAAAAACACCTTTTTCTTCAAAAGACATGCCAATAGAGAAATTTTGTTCAAGCTGCATTTTTTATTCCACTCCACAGCTTTAGATTTTGCTGTATCCTGACTGCCTGAGTTATTTGCTAATGTAAGCATAGCAAATTATCCTCTATCATCGAGCTGGAGCTATTAGACTGCAGTTAATAATTTACTGCTCAGCTCCTCTCCCTTCTGAACATGCAAATCATTAATTGATTACAGGTTTGCTGCAGGCATCTGTGCAAATGACTGCTCTTGCCATTCAGTGCTGCCTCCTTTCCCACCTGCCTGTCAGCTCTGCTGGGTGATGCTGAGCTCACATTTCAGTGTTGTGCCCTTTGGGGAGCAGTGGAGCATCCCCCACCAGGGCCCTGGGGCTGCCCAGGGGGGAGATGCTGACATTTGGGATGTGTGATCATCCCTGGGCTGGGGAAATTTGGGGAGATGCTGTGAAAAAGGTGTAGCATGACCTGAAGCTGCTGTGCAGGACAAATGGGGACTGTCAGGAACAAGAATGAATCCCAGCACAGGGAGGAGCTGGAGCTGCTGGAGAGAGCCCAGAGGAAGCTCCAGGATGAGCAGAGGATGGAGCAGCTCTGCTGGGAGGAAAGGCTGGCACAGCTGGGATTGTTCACCTGGACAGGAGAAGCTTTGGGGTCACCTCAGTGTGGCCTTGCAGGGCCTCAAGGAGCTACAGGAAACATGGAAAGAAACAATTCCCAAAGGATGGAGTGAGGGACAAGGGGGAATGGCTTCAAACTGACAGAGAGCAGGGTTAGGTTGGATATTGGGAAGAAATCCTTCCCTCTGAGGGTGGGCAGGCCCTGGCACAGGTGCCCAGAGCAGCTGTGGCTGCCCCTGGATCCCTGGCAGTGCCCAAGGCCAGACTGGATGGGGCTTGGAGCACCCTGGGATGGTGGAAGGTGTCCCTGCCCATGGCAGGGGGTTTGGAACAAGGTGATCTTTAAAAGGTCATGTGAAATAAATATGTTTGTGTAAAAAAATCCCCTTATTGCTGATGGAGGAAAAAACAAAGAAGAAAAAGAAAATACTGATAAAATACAGTGCCACCCTGAAGGTTTGGGAGGGAAAAGGAGAAGTAGCAGGTGTCTCCTCTGGCAAGGTCTAGATGAGTTCAGGTGAGGTTTTAAGAGTCAGATCTACATCAGCTTTACCCTTATTTCCACCAGGCTGAGAATGGGTTCCTAATAATTTCCTGCTATCTGCTAAAATAACAACTGCTAGGTCATGTTAAAAAGCCAGGATATCTGCTGTATTTATTCTACTATAAGCTCTGGTTTTAATCTTGTAAGAAATCATGTGGTGGTTTTACCTTTAGCTCTAAAAAGATCTACTTCCAGGCCCTTGTCCTGGAGTGACTGTGCCAGAGGAGGAAATGCCTGGCTCATTTCAGAGCTGGGCTGGCAGGACAGCACCAACACATCCCAAACAACAGCATCTGCATTCTGCTCTGAAATCACAGATCACCCAAAAATAATGACCAGAGATCAGAAAACATGTTTGTTTGTGTACTTGTTTGCTTTCTTGCTTGTTTGTTGGTTTTAAGATAATGAACTTGATTTTTTTTTCTGGTTTGTTTTGTTTCTTTCAAGAATCTTCAGTATTTTTCCTTCCACTCTGAAGTTTACAAAAACAATTCTTACTGAGCCACATGTAATATCTTCATCTGAGAAACAGAAACTTTAGGAAAACCGTGGTAAGGCTCAGACATCCAAAAGTTATTCGAGTTATTAATTCCCCTTGGTTTCAAAGTGTGTGAAAGGCCTAAGTATGTTTGAGAGCTGGGGGCCAAATATGAGATTCACTAACAATATGCACCCATTTTTAAAGCTGTCTGTGAGCTGCTTTTCTTCCCAGCTCTCCTTGGTACTTGCTGCAGCTCCCAAACCTCACTTTAAGGTAGCAATGTATCATCTTTTTTTTTTTTTTTTTTTTCTTCCAGAATGCTCTTTACCTCTGCCAAGAAGAAAAGAGGTTGTTCTTTATGCTGGTTTTCATCTCACCTCCCTGATTTTAGTGAGGATAAGAGATGGGGAGAAAGAAATGCTCACATCTGTGCAGAGGCACATCTGTAGCCAGCCCTCCTGAATTCAATCCCCTGATTTGGCTGTGGGGAAGAAGCAGGTCCTGATTGCACAGAGCTTTGAAGTTTGGTGGTGATTGGAACACGTGCTGAAAGACACTGCCACTACCACATTTATATGAAAAGCTGATTATCTATTGAAGGGAAGTCTGTTTATATGTTTACTTCCACTTGTGTTAATACACAGGGAAAGGAGAGGGAGATTAGCATATGAAAATGCCAGATGTGAGACAGGGCTGGGCTCAGATCAAAGGGCTCTGCTGATTTGGGCTAAGTCTCATACTGTCTCTTCTGTCTTGGAGTTACTTTAGGCATCGTGGTTAAAAGATTTATTGGGAACCACAAAAACACATCTGAGTTTCTCATTTTACAGACTTTACCTTCCTCTTACACAGTTGCAGGATAGCACCAAAAGAACAACATCAATTCCCTCTGGTACCTTTCAGGCCATGTTCAAAGACGTGGAGCCTTTGGCAGAGAAGATTTATGCACCAAGGTGATACTCTAACAAATTATGTCCAACCATCTGAAAGTCATCATTCCTGTGCACATGCATGCATTTTAAAAGAAAATCTACAAGAGGATCAAAAACAAGATTAAACCACATCTGTTTGGGTTTAAACTACATTGTCTGCAGAGTTCAAAGTTGTTTCCTTTCGTCTAAAAAAACTCACCCAGCTGTTTTTTATCTTAAATTCCTGCCACTATCAAAGAAGTGTTTTCATTGGCCAACCCATGTTATTTCTAGAAGTTGAGCTAGTTAGGAATGGAGCTAAATAAGAAAATATGCTTTATTCATCAAAAGTCTACCCTCTGTGACTCGACTTGGCACACTGAGAAAATTAATAGAGAGGTTTCATCAGGTTCTAATGGGAACAGGGTATCTACTGTGTGTCATCATGCCATAAATTAGGTCCTCAATCTTTTCACACAAAGTAATTGACTACAACTGACACCGATAAGGACAACACCAGGCAGAACGAATCACAGGGGGCACGGATGGAACAAGAAATAAATAAATACAGCACAAATTCAGTACATGGGAAAGAGGAATGTTTTGAAACCGCCATCAATCAATAAACGTCCTGCATAAAGGCAGGTGTGTAAAAAAGCAGGGCTTGTTCAGCTACCCCTGACAAATGCACACACCCAGGGGCTGTGCAGGTGTGAATACACACACACAGAGCACCACACCACAAACTCTTAGTGCTCTGTGCTAAACAATTGAATAAAAAGGCTTCCTCCAGCATAGTGGCAGCGTTTTGTGTTAAAATATGAAAGGAACGTCAGCTCAAACCAAAAGGGTGTGACAGGGTGGCCTCATGGTGAGCAATGGATATCACTTTTCTAAAAGCCCTCTGCCTCTTCACGTAACGTCAGGTGGTGTGTGAAAGTCTTTTTCATACACCAGAGCCTGTTTTACTCTAGTGGGAACTGGCTGAAGCCTCTCATAAAATCATAGAATGGCTTGGGTAGGAAGGGACCTTAAAGGCCGTGTGGGTGCACATGGGGAGGGACAACGAACTTGTGAACTGGGCTGCATCCTAACTCCTGAAAGCAGAGTTCCCTGCATCCTAAGGACTGCCTGGATTCACAAAACAAGCAGCAAAATCCTATCTAGGCCAAGCAGTTGTCAGAGCTGTCCTCTCACCCCTTCCCAGCACACCCAGAGTGGGGAGGGAGCTGGAATAGATTTGTCCTTTAACCAGGAGCCCAGGGCAGGAGAGGCTGCCAGAGCTGTTCAGGTGAGCAGGAGGCTCTGCCCATGGACATTTGTGGGTCCCACTCTGGATTCTGGTCCCTAAACCCCAGAAGTTCTTTTTCCTTGGCCCACCTTGCCCTGCTCTTTCTGAATTCAAGAATTCAGCTTCCTTTTGTGATGCAGCAAACGGGAAAACTGAGCAGTTGTGCACCCCGCAGCTGTCCAGCCATGTCCCCCTGCTTTCAATATGTTCTTTATTGGGTTTTCCCAGATTGATTCATTTGACACCTCTCGGGGTGCAGATCATTCCTGCCATGGCCCAGCAGCTGGCAGCTCATGCCATGACTCTGAAACTGTGTCCCTGTAATGTACAGAACACGTGGGGCTGGCTTTGCTCACCAACTGTGTGCACACGCTGTGTACTCCACAGTCAAATGTAATTTTACACAGTTCCAATTTACATTTAACGTTGGGTGGGATAAACCAGTAAATCATTTGCCCTGGGAAGAAGAACAATACCAGCTAATTTATGTAACTAATCAGAAGCACATTAGTTTTGTTGTGTTTGTTTTCACTGCAGTCTCGAGCTTGAAAATATTTTGGGTGGTCTTTGTTCTGAATTTGCTTCCCTTCTTTTTCCAAAATCTAGTGTTTCAGAGTAACCCCTATTTGTCTTATCTGTTCCACACAAATGGAAAAAAACAGTGATTCAATCTCTTGACATATGTTTAGAGACTGCCTGTGGAAGGCTGTCTCTGTGTACAGCTCAGGAGGAAAGCCTATAACTGGATTCTCCAAAGGGGGAAAGTTCAAGAATGGAAATAAATCAAGATGAAGAACAAAAAGAAAATACACTGTCAATTTATTCAAACACCTTCTGGCATACAGCAAGAAAAATAGCCCCAGTGCCCCCATCATTACTTAATGCAATTCTCTTTTTCCAGGTCACGGTAATACATGTTCCAACCACCATCAGAAAATTAAATACAAAGCTGGCCAGAAACAGGATTCATACAGCTCCAAGGGAATGTCTTCAACAATTCCCAAGTGCCTTAGAAATTAAGTCAAATTTTCAAAGTCCCAAAGCAACATTTAGGCCCTATTTCAGCACTTAAGACTCGTGCCTTTAAATATCTTTTTGCATTTGGCTTAGGCCAGCAAGTGAATTGGGCTGTAGCTACACAAACTTCTTAAATTTTTTATAGGAGAACTGTGCCTCTCCACAGCAGCTCATCTGATGAGCAGCAGGAACCAGGCCTAGGAAATGCAATGCAGCAAAACCCAATAATTTCAAAAATGTGCTGCCTCTGCCTGTGAGTGCTGGTGCAGAGCCCTGGATGGGAGGTGAGCTGAGGACAGAGAGAGAGCAGCAAAATCCTGGCTCTGCCCACTGCTCGTAGCAGCTCCCTTCAGTTCTAATCCAGGGTGCTCCTGTCCCCTTCCCACAGCCAGACACCCTTCATCCTTTCAAAGATGGAGAGGTGTGGACTGGGGGGTTTTGAGGTTTGGGGATGAATGACAGCAGTAAGGGCCTTCCAAGAGATTTGAATTTCAAATCCATGGAGGAGCTGGAGGGAAGCCCTTGGTGGGTGGTTGGGCAGAGCTGCCTGTGCTGCAAATATTGTGGGGTGTTCCCTGCTAACTGCAGGGGAGCAGAGGAGTCCTGTCAGCAAAGCAGATTACAGCATCTGCACCTTCACTGAGTCCTTTAAAATTCCATGTGAAGAGAACAAATGTTTGGCTTAGGGGAAAAAAAAACAGTGTTGTGTAAATATGGAATAATTATTCATAAGGACTGTGTGTATCTGAGTCTCACAAACAGAGACCTGGAACTTCCTGGGAGATTTTCAGAGCACTGATACCAGGAGAAAGAGACACAGGCTACCCCAATTCCCCTGTGACATGGCTGAAGCCTGAGCCAAAAGCAGCAGACCCCTCCAGCTGCAGACAGACAGGATTCCTGAGGTCACTGCCCACTGGGGAGAGACCAAAGCACTCCCCTGTGCTTGGGCAATTCATGGCAGAGAAACCATCAAGGAGTCAGCTTAGAATAAATATTTCATCCTCATGCTCCCACAGTCCTCCCAACACACCCACAGAGTCATTAAGTGCCTCATTCTGAGCATCAGAACACCAGACAATATGAGAAATTAAACCCTGATGAGATTACAGTGTTGACATCACGTTGGCTTTGCTAATATTGCCTCATGCTGTGCCAGCTTTGCAGGCTGTACTTATGGGAAGGCTTTGCAGGGTGGGGGAAATGGAGCTGAGCCTTTTTGGAACTAGGAGGGTGAACCAGTGGTGGTTTTTTAAAACTCAAAGAGCATCCCTTCAGCTTCAAGTTCACCTGCAGAGCAGCTCAGGGAGGAGGTGTGATGTGTAAGGGCTCTGCTGGGCTAACTGGGCTTGGCACTGCCTTCCTCTGTGGCAAAGCCTGCCCTCAATTGCACAGACCTCAACAAAATCCTTTTCTCTTAATCACTCCCAAACGTAGTAAATATTTCCAAAGGATTGAATGATATAAAAGTAAACATGACAGACAAAATCCTGCTGTTCTGAAGAGATGTTTTTAGAGATGTTTTGCATCCAAAGAGACCCTTTTGAATACTGTCAGACCTCCAGAATGTTCTCATTAATCCTGCTACTGCAGGACTTGTGAGCTCTGGTCAAGTGCTTTGATCTACTGTGCAAAGACACGAAGACACAACCCAGCCCGAGGCAGGCTGCAATTAAACCAAGATGAGAGACAATTTAGGGACACAGGCAAGCCAGCAGGGCAGTCAAGGTAACTCTGATCATCCAGCCAAGCTGTGCCTCAGTATAATCTTTGGATATTAGACTCAACAACAACACTGGAAAAGACTGGACCAATTCCTTGTGCAATGAGAGCAGGTCTGGAGCTGACACGGAGCAGGAAGGGAGGGGAGGATTTAAAGGGAGGACTGTCCTCAGCAAGAAGGGAAGCATCATCCTTTGATTATAGCAAGGAGAAATCTGGAAAGATGTCAGTGCAACACAGAGATAATCACCCCCCCCCTCTGCCCTGTGCCACACACTGGTCTCATCTTGCTTGTAATCTTAAGGATTAATTAATGCTGCACTGGCTCTGCTCATCCCAGCAGCCTGGTGGTAACAGAAGGTATCAAACAAACTGCTGGTCCTCAAATGGAAAATAAATGTTTTGATGGCTTGAGTTTCTATTGTGTGAGCATGAAGTAAATATGCTTATTTTCTTTTCTATGTAGCAGGAAACATATGGAAGTCGAATTACATTTGTCCCAGCCTGCCAGTATTTTAAATTTATAGAACCCAAATCCTTTGAGGAATGTCATGGATTTATACACACTCTCAAGTGTTTACTCTTGCACTGGGATCTTTAGGGCAGTGGATCCATGTGCAAAAGCACATTTGTGCAAACAGCTCTCAGAAGCCAGTGCAGGTTAACGCTCCTGAGGCCAGTGTTACCCAGGCCAGGCTCAAATCAGGAGCTCTCTACTCCACCCCATCAGGGCTCCTCAGAGACATCTCCTGCAAGGCCCTGTCAGCACTGAGTACAACATTCTTCCCTTTATCAGGGTACATCACCTTGGATGCCACAAGAACACTTTCCAGGCTCTATTATCTATTAGGGCACAAATATTTCTCAGCTACTTTTTTTTATTCAATGCTAAAATTTACCCCTAAGAGTCATCAGCCACTGCCCAGTCCATCCTAGAACAACAGAGCAGTTTTTCTTAACAGTGTATTTAACCTGATGAAAATTTCCCACTTCAAACTATTTTACATTTTCATTAGAGCTGTTTTACTTTATTCAGTGACCTCCTCACACAAAACAAAGTCATTTGTATGTGGAACTAACTTCTGTCCATCAGCAATATCTCCTGATACAATTCATCACCACCACCATTACAAGTTATGTCTATTCCCATCACATCAGAGCTTAAATCTAATATTTTTCCTCATGAGTTAACCCCAAATGCCCTCACATAGTGACACCCTCCAGGATTTCAGCAGGGTGGTGTCTGAGCTGGGGAGCTCAGGAGTCCTGCAGCTCTCCCCTGATGAGTGCAGCACTGCAGGGTGACCTGGTGTGGGATGGTGCTGCAGGCTCTGCAGGGCAGGACCTGGGTCAGGTTTTTGGGGTGTCTTCATTGAAGACTATGGGGGTGGGTAGTTGTAAAAGTCCTTTACTGCATGGCTAAATCAGTCCCATGGAGGCATTGGTGTTACAGGCTGTGCCAATGTTCAGGCAGCCCTCTAACACAGAATTCCTAAATCCCAAGGAGCAGCAGTGACAGCACCCACAGTCTGTGTCCCATGAGCTTCTTATCAATAGCAATAACAGCAGCATTGGTGTTTCTCATGAGCATCCTAGCATTCTCAAAGTAGTGCATTTCACTCTATTTTTGGACAATCAGGTAGAAACACAAGTCCAGCATTGCCTTGTTGGACCTGTCCTAGGCTAAGATTGATGCCTGACAATATTCATAATTTCTTACACAATTTCTATGCATAGAACTCTATCTGTTCTATTTAGCAAGGCTACATTATTTTTGTTACGACTAGAATTTAACTAACTTTGCAAAAGGCAATGCCATTGAACTTTAAACTAGGTATTGGGTCTTTTTCTTACTTAACTAGCTCAGTCTCTCACTCCCTAAGGCACTTAAAAATCCTCTATTTATTTAAAACTAAACTTGCATTTCTACCTGATATCTGTGTAGATTTATATATTTTATTTTTTTCTGAGGGTTCTAATTCAACCCTCACAATTCTGGGCACTCCTGAACTTGTGTAGATTTGTCCCAGGGGGGATTTAAACTCCAAGATCCATCCATCCCCACCTTCCTCCGCTGTAGCAGGAGGTGGCAGTGTTGGATCCAGCATCTCCTCCAGCGCAGGCACAGCCTCCCCGAGCAGCAGCTGCCAGCACAAATGCGGCCCTAATAATGACAAATTACACCTCCGCCTCTCAATTAGTCATCATTCATGTCGGGAGCCGGCCCCCGTCAGGTGGCTGAGGCCAAAATCCTTCGTTCTGAAATAGCTGCTTTGTTAGGAACACCTAAATCACGAGTGCTGGGCTGGGACACGCAGGTTTGTGCCAAAGCACATGCCCTGGGCAGTGTCCTGGGCTCTGTTCTGGATTAGGTGGAGCTTTTCCAGAGTAAATCTGGTGAATTTCAGGACAACAAAGCCAGCCCGTGTCCAGTGGGACATTTCCATCCCTTGGACACGTCGTGGGAAGTGGGAGATGCTGTGTTGGACAGGCACTGGCCCTGTGAGTGCCTCCACCAGAAGAAAGGCTGATGTGCTCACAGATAAGGAGAATTTCAGTCACAACAAAGGTGCTGCAGCCTCTCAAGGGCTCGGATGAGTTTTGGTTACACTGCAGGGTGCAGACAGATGTGTGTGTGCTCTGCCACTCGAGCCTGGGAAGTGTGTGACTGCACTGGAAAGTGCCTCACCTTGGGAATTAGCCCTGCAGAGGGGGAAAATGCATTATTTTGGCCACAACCTAAAATCTGCTTGCCCCAACCACTTCAGATACCTTCTCACGAGGCAAAGGGTGCAGCAGATTCAGGACCATCTTTAGAAGATGGGATACACGTTCCTGAGTGAATTTGCAGCCTTGTGGCTGCAAATTGAGCCGTGTTTAAGCATTCCTAAATTAGATCTCACCACGTGGCACAATCAGCCCCAAAAACCCACAGAGCACGCAGGGTTTGCACAGAACCCTGAGGATTTTCCCTTCCATCCCAGGACACCAGGTCCAGGTGGGGAATTTGTGCCTCGGAGCCCATCCTACACACCAAGGCACGGAGCAGCAGCTTGCGAGCGCTCCTTCCCACGCTGCTCTCCAGCCCGGTGGAAATCCTGCAGGAAATATCTGCTCCTGGGTGACAGGCAAACAATCTGCCTCAGAGAGGAAACACAACAGCCAGCTGATTCAGGGCTTTTTTAGCACATGAATGTGTAAATTTGCTGTGACAGGTGGGGCGTTTCAATGACTTTCAATAGAGAGCCAACTGCTCCTCGGTTATCATTAGAAATTTCTCACTGAAATGCCAATGACTGCTGCCCCATGCTGGGTAATGGGGCTCTGAATTAGTTTTTTTTTTAAAAAAGAAAGAGTGAGAGCAGCTAAAGGCAATATCCCTGCTGGGGGATTGTCTGATCCGAGCACAACTAGCAAAATATTTGTTCATGCAAATGTTTCCTGCCATGAACAGCCTAACGATTTCATGCGGGAAAATAAACAACAAATAATGGAAAGCACATGAGGCAAATAGAAATATTTGGAATCGTCCTAAATGCAGAAATCTTCCCTGTATGGGAAGAGCCAGAGAGTCCAGCAGCCCAGCAATGACCTCAGCCTGTAGCAGAGCCAGGCCAGGAAGTCTTAGGAGGAGATTTCCAAAGCAGCTTAGCTCTTACACCTCTCTGCCAGAGATTTGGGGTGTTCACAGGGAGCAGCTCTTCCAGCAGCAGCTGCTGGAGGCTGAGCCTCGGGAGCAGAGCTTGGGGAACTCTTCCCATGCCCTCTGATCCATGTTTGGCCTCAGTGGGGACCAGCTCTGAGGGCAGGGGCAGCTCAGGATGCTGCCCACCACCCCAGAGGGACATTCCTGGTTTGCAAGCCTGCAAACCACTGCCCAGCTCCCAAAGCCCACGTGCAGACTGACTGCAGCATCACCCACTGCGTGCTTTGACAGCATGAGAGGAAATGGTTGCTCCAGGGGAGGCTTAGATTGGGTATTAGGGAAAAAAAAATTCACTAATAGGGTTGTAAAGGAATGGAACAGGCTGCCCAGGGAAGTGAAGGAGTCACCATCTCTGGAAGCGTTCAAAAAATGTGTGGATGTGGCACTTGGGGGCATGGTTTAGTGATGAATGTGGTGGTGGTGCTAGGTTATGGTTGGATTTGATCTTTGAGCTCCTTTCCAATCTTAAGGATTCTGTGATTTGCAAGGATGACTGGCAAAGGTTAATTTGTCTAGATGGGCATCCTGGGAAAATGGGGACGTATTTTAAGGACTTTTTTGGTGGCCCCTGCCCAACAGCTAGCAGAGAGAGCCTGTATATTTTTACTCTCCTGGAATAATACAGAGAAAAATTCCCATCTGTCTCCTCCAGCTCTGTTCCCCTTCCAAGATGAGTAACAACCCATCACCACCTGATTTTTGCCCAGCCACAAGAGACAGAAAGGCCCAGCAGTCTGAGCAGCAGTTCAGGCTGATTTACATCCTCAGTGGGTCACACACATCTCCTACAACACCCCCCTGCCCCTCAGTCCCCCTCCAGTGCCTGCTTCAATCAGTGTTTTCATTTGCTCTATTAAAACAAACACAGAGGTGCTCAGAAACTGCAATAAAAAACGACTCAACTGCAGACACACACACACTGATGTAGGAGACTTGCAACACAAGCTGGAAGAAAAGGGATTTTTTTTTTCCCTTCTCCACCAGGCTGAACCTGTATTCCACAGACAGATGGGAATGTTCTTAAAACTAGAAAAGCACTGTTTGCTCTGACCCACCAGTCATGCTCACTGAACCACTGTCATGCTCTGCATACACTAAGTGCTCCACCAAGGGAAACCAAACAAATGAATTCAAAAAGATTAACAGCTCCAAAGCTAAAAGACATGGAGCCTTTCATGTTTTCAGGATATCTGGGACATTTGTTGTGAACACGAGTACACTGCACATGATTACAATTTATTGAATTAAACCCAGAGTAGTTTTCTGCTGTATAAAGTAGCACTTTCCTCCCTTATCTAATGCAGATGAAATTTTGAACTTCAATGCTGATCTGCAAAACTTTGTTCCGCTACAAATATATCGAGCAAATTAAACTAAGTTCATCTGGATATTTTTTGGAGTTTGGTTTTTGAGGTTATGAGCAGGGCTTCAGGCAGCTGCTGCAATCAGTCTGTGACTGAAATGTTGGTTTCATGGTGGCTGATGACCTCAGAGAAACAGCAAATGCTGAACATAGGGGAACAGAGAGGAATCCTGTTTAATCATCTTACATTTCCTCTTTCTTTGTTTATTTATTTGGGCTGAAAGAGTTTCTTTGCTAAGAAGGGATTAAGACCTGCAGCCATTTTGCTGCAAGAGCCTTTGGTTTCAGCTCACAGAAAGACAGAGTGGGGGGATTAATTTTGCCTAATGAAAAGTTGAAAAGCTTGAAAAGTTTCCTTTAGAAAAGACCCAGCACATTCAGCTTTGAAGTCAGATGTTTGCTCCAGCTGGAATCTAAAGGGAGTTTTGGGGAACTCATCTCCACCTCAGATTTGCCTGTGGAGGGGGATTTACAGCAGAGACCCTTCAGTCACAAATCCCTACATGTACCACGGCCCATGAGGAAAAACACAGCGAAAATCACAAGGTTATTGTGGTCTGGGGGTTTTTGACACACCCCAAAGCTGCCCTGGGTGTCTGTAGACTCCCAGTGTGGCATTTGCTGCTCATGGCTCACAAGCAGCACGTTCATTTGGAGGGCAGAGCTCACTGGGCAGGGCTGTGGGACACTCAGAACCCAGCACAGAGGATGCTGCAGCCTCTCTGCCCCAAAGATGCTCATCCAAACCCAGCTCATCCTCACTGGAAAGTCTCTTTTATACCCAGTGGTTTGCAGAGGTTTTACAAGGTCTGTTCTTGCTTGGTCCTGCTCACCCAAAGACCCCCAAAATGTACCAGCTATCAAAACCACAACTTCAAAGCTGAAGAAAAAAGAGTAAGCAAACATCTAAAAGCCCAAATGGAGGCAGAAAACTTCCTCCAGTGCTGCAGGAAGTGTCACTTTACAATACCAAAGTCTGTGGAGGTGATGACATTAACACTCACAGTGGAATTTCACTTCCAGCCCAGCTAAGAAGCAGCTGAGAAGCTCACAGCTCTGCTCTGAGGTGTCTCTTGAAGTCTCCTGCATTTCTTTGCACTTCCCTGACAACAGCTCTCTGTGCCTCTCTCACAACCCCATGCGTTGTGAAATCAGAGTTATTAGCTGTGTTACCCAAGGCAGGGTGCAAAATAACCCCAAGCCCTCTGTCTTAGACCTTGCAAAACTACTTGACTCAGCTTTATTTCCTTACCAAAAGTATCTATATTTTTAGAAAATAGCCACTGAAAGGGTTTACAAACCCTTTTCATGTGGAGAGGAGGAACTGAGTGCCCTTTAATCTTTCATGTGTTAACATCCAGCTTGAAGCTGCCAGCTGATTTGATTTGGGACCACCAAAGTCAAAGAAGATCTGTCCTTGAGAGCCACAGGAGCTGGGGCAGAGGTGACCAGGGGGATGTAGATGGTCCAGACACCACCACACAGGTGGGATGAGCTCTCCTGCAGGCTGACATGACCAAGCTGGGTTTGTCCCAGAGCAGGGAGAGGCTTCCCTGTTCACCTCTGCTCACTGCACAGCTCCAGCCTGCCAGGAATGAGGAGAGGATTTCTGGATTGAGCATGGGTGTCTCTGCAGAGAAAAGTCTCCCCTGCAGGGATGGGCAGCAGCCTCAGCCTGTGCTGCTGCCTGGCAGAAAGGGAATTGTGTGTGACAGAGGGAAATGGGAAAAACCCCAAGTGAAGGGAACACCCAACAACAAACACCCTGCTGCTCTTGCAGGGTGACCAGATCCATATTTTAGCCCCTGCCTTCCCCATCCCTGAGCTGAAGTAGCCACCTTAATAAAACATTCTCTAGTGCTTTCAAGAGTTTTATGCCACTTTAAATGTCCTGTAAAAGTCCTTGCACACACAAGCTGGAAAGAGCTGTCTTTCCAATGAGCAGGGCCCCAAATAAACTGGGGGCCAAACACACTGCTGTGCCAGGAACTCACACCTTGGGTGGATGCAAGGAGCCCTCTGCCTTCAGCTCCATCCACCCAGGGCTCCAATCTTTCAGCTGTGCCTTGCCACAGGCAAGCTGACTGCAGTCAGGAGGCTTTTATTGATGTGAATTTCCTCACATATTAAGGTTCCCCACATTTGGGTTGAAAAATTGGCAATACTTCCAAGAAAAGTATTAAATAAGGCTAAGGAAACAAGCAGTGCCTAATGTGAAATCTGCCAAGTAATATGAGATGGAGATGGTGAGAAGTTTTCCAGCAGGACATTCTTCCAGGAGGAAATTTGGTTTCCTTGAATCAAAAATGTTTGCAGAAATGTGTCAGTTTCAGTGACACCGTGTTTTGAAAAATGCTGGAATAGGGCTTAGGTTGAGATTGAACACTCAGACTTCCTTTGAGTGGAACTTTTCTGCTTTGAAATGCACTTTTTCAATCCTTTTAATCTCATGTTACACAATATAAAACAGAAAAATCCATTTCAGACCAAAAGTATATTAAACTGAAAAGTTGCTGCTGTATTAAAATAATACCTATCCCCAAAATCTCATGCCACAAGAATCCAAAACTGTGTTACACTCTCATTTTGGAGCAGAAAGTGATCTGCAAGCACAGTGGACTCCTGTGAAATGGAACCCTCTGTTCCAACACGTCTGTGTGGCTTTGCTTAAATTCACAACTGGAGCAAAATGCAGAGTGGAGGAGTCCAGCTGGGCTGAAATCCTTATAAAAGTGTGGTTTTATGGCTGTGATAGCTAGATGACAATGCTAGAGGGTTAATTGTGGGACATTTTCTAATGCTGCATTAAGATCCTATAGGTCTGGAATGATCTTGAGATATTTCTACCCCATTTCTGCTCCTGGTGCTCTGCTGGCTCTGACCTGAGAGAACTGGTGAGCACCAGCCACCTCAACAAACAAATGCCTTTGAAATTACCCAGATATTCCACAGGAATATGGGAAACTGAGGGGAGTGGAGAAAGCAGAGAGAGCCCAAGTGATTTTAGCAAGGAGCACTCAAACAGAACAACCTGGGATAAAGTTTTACCCATATAAACAAACAAAATAATTTTTCTGGATAAATCTGAGAGATACCCACACTGCAAAGGGAAGGAACACAGGGAAGAAGACTTTTTAAACTTATCCAGAAAACAGACCCTGAATTTTCCCTTTAAACTTGGATAACTAAAGGTGGAAAAGGGAAAAGTAAAATCTCTCCCATTTTCAAGCTGTCCAGGTTAAAACCACCACCAAACCTACATCAAAACTGGTTTGCACTGGAGGAGTCAGAGACACCAGCACAGCTGCTTATCCACACATGGGAATGAGATGGTGAGACAAGAGAAATGAGGGAATACTCCCCAGGCTGGAACAGAACTGCTTTAATGAACCAATTCCTAAGAGCAAGCAGTGAGCTTTCCCTGGATTCAGCCTCAGCTTCCACACCTGACAAGAACCTGGCACACTCCAGGTTAAACAACTGAACACAAGCTGCAAGAGCTTTTCTGAGGAGTTTTGGGGCTGATGGAAGTTCCTGCAGGTAACAGGAAAAGAAGCACGTGGTTTCCTAAGGTGAGCTACCAGCAGTGAAAGAGATGGATGAAAAATCACAAGGGCAAGCTGCAAAGCTGCCAGGCTGCTGAAGGGCCTTTAGATTTTGGAAGGTGAGCAAGATTTCTGTGAAATAACAGCAGCAACTGAGCAGAAATGGCTATCAGGGCTAATCACATCCGTTCTTCTTCCCTAATAATTCACAGCTGAATAGAGGGCTCTGTGGAAGTATTGGATAAGTGAGTATTTCGTGCAGTGCCACTTTTAACAACTGCCTGGGAGTGATTATTTATGTGTGAGTGCCAAAGAATTTGACATGACAGATTAGAAAGTAAAAACTCTGCTCTCAAGGAAATCACCCAAAATGGGAGGGAGTGGGTTGGATTTCAATGGAGCAACTGTGCACTGACATTATTGTTTCACAGGCACCAACCTTTCACATTTGTTTCTTTTAAAAGAGCTCAAGGTAAGAAAATGAGCTGGGGGAATCGACTGGAATCATAAATGATCAACAAAGGAAGGAGCAGAAATGCCCATGCTCTGCTGTCCAAGCTCTTTTATGTTTGTTGGAAGGTTCTTCCCCCACCAAACCCAACTTCTACTTATTTGGAGACCCTGATGCTCATCCAGGCTCAGTTCAGCTATCAAGAAATGAGCTTCAAAGAAAACCAGCCCTTTTTAAGTGGTTTGGGGCTTTTCTCCTCCCAGCATCTTTTATGACATTTTCACTTCCTTCAGCTTTTCAGCTTTTGAATTTAAACAAGCATGAAATCTTTGCTCTGTTGGAGCCAATGGCAGCATTCCCATTTATTTGGATCATCCCATAATTTCATGCTATATATTTTGCTCGGGCTTTACTGCAATCAAAGCTTCTTTGTTGCTCCAGTTAGCAGTAGACTGTTTCCAGATTTTGGCACTCCTAAAATGAGAATAAAGAGCAACAGAATTGGAGCAACCCTGGGAAGGAAGAGAGGAGAAAGGAGAGAGAGTCTCTTTAGAGGATTTGGAGAAGGAAAAGTGATGCAGGTGTGAGAATTCTGCATGGAGTGAGCAGGGGAACTGAGGAGCAGAGGATGAGCAGGGCTGAAAAGCATCAGGTTTTGAAGGGAAATGTCCTGGTATTTAAGAAGCAAAATGCACCAAGGGATAGGAAAGAGAAGAGGATGTGCTACCCACTCTCAGAACTGCAAATGCACCTTTGAACAAGGGAAAATTGGACAAAAGTTGTGATTGAGAGCCTCAGTTTGTTCGTGGGGAAGCAATGAACTCGTAGCAAAGCTCTAAGTCCTGTGAGAACATCACATCACCTGGACTCTGTAGGTCACATCTAGACACACATGCTTATATTCCACAAAACCAACTAATTGTTAATGAGAAGTTGTCTAAATAACAGACCCAGCTCTGGCACTTCAATTCAGGTAAAATAATCCTGAATCCTTCCAGCAGTCACCTCTTGATTTCAGCTGGAATAAGACACAGCCCAACAGCACAAGCTGGCAGGGTCCAGTCTGAAATGGTTTCAATTACATGTTTAAAGTCAAGCACATTCTCATGACCAAAGTACATTTTAATAAATATATTCCCTTAAATGTCCAGTAAGGCCCATGGTAATCTACTTAAGCATTACTTTCTGGAAGGTTTAAGATTCCTATAAGCTGAATTACATGTGGAAAGTTACATTAATGTGTCTTCACATAAACTCAAAGTTTATTGTTTTATTATTATAGAAAAACCATAAAAAGATTTGTCTGAAGCCATTGGCTGTTGTTCTACACATCTGGTGGAATGTTAGTTATTACAATAACTCCTTCAGCGCCCTCAAATGAAGCCCTGGGCTAAAAATGAAAATAAGTAATACGATAATACTGTAAAAAGATGTTATGGAATCATACAGAAACACTGAGCCAAATCCAGCTGTCAAGGGGGAAAAGAAATCCTGGCTGAGTTTTAAAAATAGCATTAAGTCAGGCAGGAAAAAAGGTCAAAAACCTCATGACCAAGCCACAGCCTCAGCCAAACCCAGGGTGCTGTTGCAGCACCCTGGCAAGAGGAGCACAAGGATCCTTGGCTGCTCCAAGACTGACACCAGAGCTCCTATTCCCAGAGATAAGTAAAGGCTGCCCAGAAACCCTGGGCTAAGTTTAATTTAGTCCCAGATTAGGTGTGGGGACACTACAGGGGCAGGGAGAAGTGAGGATGGGCAGGAGCAGCTGGGCACTGGGAAGTGCCAGGAGGTTGGGAGAGGGGCAGTGCTGGGGCTGCTCAGCATCAGGGGCAGAATTCAGCCCAAATTTGGGGCTGGGGGGGGGCACAGAGGGCTTGAGGGGCCAGGCTGGCTGGCACTGTAGTTCTCCTGGTGGAGATGAACAGAGCATGGAGGACTGGGAGAGGCCAATGGGATGTGAAGGAGGAGGAGGCACTGGGGGTGCAGTGAGGAATTGAGGAGGAAGGGCTGGGAGGAAGGCCAGGAGGGCACTGAGGTTATCCCAGGAAGGCTGGGCTGTGAGCACAGGGGAGTCCCTGCCCTGTTTGCTCTCCCTTTCCATGCTGCACTTCACTGCCTGCACCATCCCTGGGTGGCACCAGCCCTTCCCAGTGCCCAGGAGCCATCCCAAGGCAGCCCAGGCACGGGGCAGGGACACAGAGATGAGTCTGTAACAACTGATCCTCACCTCCCCAAGCACAGTCTGCAGCCTGTCATCCCTGTCTGCTGCCTTAACCCCTTGTAACCTCTGTCAGAGCAAACATCCATTTGCTGCTGGAAAAGGAATGTGGGCAGGACTGTGCCAGCTGCCTAAAACGTGGTGGCACAACTGGAAGCAGCCTGGGGTGCTTTTGCTTCTGCAAATGGGCCAGACTGGTTCCAGCAGCCACCTCTATATTTATATTTATTGCACATTTGCCACCAGAGCTAATGGAGCAATATTTCTTGTGTGATCAGCACGGGGTGCTGTGGGTCTGGGTGCTGCTGCACAGCTTTCCTCACCCTCCCCTGAAGCAACTTCCAACCCTGAGATTGCCTCCTCAGGGAAACTAATCTGGGTACAATATATTTGAGGTTATGGCAGGGAATGAACCCAAAATAATTCACTGAGGCAACATTCTTCACATATATTAATCTTGTTGCTTTACCTAAATCTTAAAGCTCTTTTATACCATTCACCTAAACATCCATCTTCTCCAGATGTTTGCTTTTTCAAACCAGTGGCACATTGCATCTGTCTCTAATAACACTGCTGAGACTTTTTTTTTTTTTTCCTGGCTAAAGCTCAGGAATATTGTTGGCTTATCAAAATGTCACCAACTAATTAATAATGGAACTAGGTAGAGGAAATAAAACTGAGTCTTATTCTGAAAATCACTGAATAACCAACTAACCAGTTAAAAAGTGCACTTCAGAAACATGCTTGGTCTAGACTTATCTCTCAAAAAAAGAAAAAAAAAATCAAGAAAAGTGGTTTGGGATAAATAAGCTAACCAGGAACATCTGCCTTTAATATTCCATTTTGACGTCAGTGAATCTTTATTGGCCTCTCAAAATAGTCTAAACTTTTGTGAGACAAGCAGCAAACAAAACATACTGTTTTCCAACTTTTAAAAGATTTTTTTTCCACTGATGATAAAAGTAGAAATCCTCATTGATTCATTTTTTTTAAATGTGTTCCTCATAGCAAAACTCAGGCCAGGTTTATCCTGGTTCATGTAATCTGAATGCTGCTTGTAGCTGTCATTAAATCTACTCACAACCTTCCAGGGGAAATAAAAATCAATTTTTCTGTGGCTGTTTGGGTGCATCCAGTGGAGCATCAGCTCTCTCCCCACACCTACCAGCTCACCCACGAGCCAGAATCCCTTGTAACTGGAGAAACAGCCTTGTCAAGTGGTTTTGGGGGAAAACAAGCAGAATTCAGTAATGCTGCTGCTGAGAAGTTTGGACAGAGAAGGCACCAGGCAATCCCACTCTGCCAAACTCCAGAGCAAATTGCCCAGGGCAGCCTGATCCAAAGCTCTCCAAAGCCTGGAGCCCAGCAGAGCTGATGGAAGGAGATTCTCACATCCCACAGCTGTGATGCCTTTTGGGGCTACCTAAACACAGAGGCCATGCAGAATTCAGGGAATAAAAAGCTGTTCTATTTATTGAAGGGAATTCAGGTACATTTAGGGCAGACAAAGCCCCCCAGGGGCTGCACCCAAAAATGGATGAAGGGTCTCTCAGGTTTTCATATTTTGATCAGTTTGGTCCATTTGCATTTTGGGGTTCATCTCTCAATTCCAGCTCCAGATAATGAAGTCATTCACCCCCAGTTTGCTGCCCCCAACTCACTTTTGTTTCCATCTCTCAGGCCTGAGGCAGTGAGGGCTCCTTGATTGCCAGGCCTGGAGAGGAATTGTTGTGTCTGCCCAACGTGGGGAAGCAGCAGCTCCCACTGTGTGTGGAGTTTAGAGATCTACACTAAAGAACTGCAGGGTTACAAATACATGGAAAATATAAAAGCTGAAATCCTGAGGCATCAGCTGGGACTGGAGGCTGGCACCAAGTGAAGGAGAGGGCAGAGCCCCAGGGAGCAGAGGCTGTGGCTGTGCACATCCAGCCCCTCCAAGCCCCTTGGAAGCTGCATTCCAGTGCTGTGGGCAATGGGCTGGAGTGGGGCACAGCAGGAGGAGGGACACACACCACAGAGTTCCCTTCAGGATTTCTCTGACACCTCTGCAAGGAGAACATTTGCACCTGGCTGAGGAGGGATGGATCTCACACCCAGGAGCTGTGCCCACCTCCTGACACCTCAGACACAGAGAAGCCACTCAGCCTGCTTCCCACCTCTGCACAAACATTCCAGCTCCAAAACCTCCTCAAATCACTTTGGGCTGGTTTTTAATGGGCTCAGAAAAATGCCCCCTCCCCTAGGCACTGAGCAGAAAGCAGAATCCATTTTTGCAAGCCACAACAGAAAGTTTAATGGCATTCCAAGGCTGATGCACTTCTAGGAGTGATGATGTGGCAACAGCAGCCCTGCAACAACTGGAAGTGATGTGAAGAAATGTGACTGCTCTCTAAACAAACCCTTTTTGATCCATTTCCCCTTGGACAGAAGCATGATGTTGTTGTTCTCCTTGGGAATTACAAAATCACTTTCTAAAACTTCAGTTTTCTGTAAACATAGACAGTGTATCTTCCAGCTAAGGAAACCTCCCTTGAAAATACTGGGATTTTCATAACTCCTTCACTCTGCAAATACTCATAACTGTGGCAGATCAACCAAGGCAGGTTTTTTTTTAAGGAGAGTTCGACCACCTCAATCTTCTGTTATAAATATTTTGCATAAATCAATTCCATAAATGTAAATGATAAATAAACAGGTAAAGATCATGGAATTTGAAAGAATCCTTTCAAATGGGTTGGTTAGAGCAGACTTAGCTGTGGTTCACTCTGCTGGAACAAGGAGAACTCCACTGCTGGCAGTCCCCTGCCCTGACCATCACACCACCAAACTGGGAGTGGGCACTAATATCAAGATTTAATTTAATATCAGTGTTTAAATAGTCACTTCTACGTCACCTCACAGTTTCTCTCTTTGCCCACACACTAACCCTTCTCTGGGAAATCTCTTTAATCCATTGTTATTTTTGTGCTTTCTACCAACAATGCTGCTGAGCATTCAGGGATCAGAGCTCTCTGCCTTCACCAAGGACTTTTAATTTGGTTGCTAAGAGTTGGAAAAGGACAAAAACCATCAACACAAATTTTTGGGAAGGGCCTGGGGTTTCTGCCCAGCAGACCTTTAGTGGGGGTGAAGGACACACCTGTGACAGCTCTGCCTGCCCCAATCCTCAGCACACAGAGTGAGAACAAACAGGAACAATTCCTGGGGTACCTACAGCTCCTTTCTGTGTCCCACTGCTTATCCCACACCCCTGGAGCAGCCTGGAGCCTCCTGCAGCTCCCACCCAGCCCTGAGAGCCCTGCCCATCCACTCAAAGCCCTTGGGCCAGAATACAGGAATGACCTTCCTTGCTTTGCAATCTAATTTATGTGTTATTTACTGCACCTTATCCAGTGCCTTCTCCATGAGAGCCACACCATAAATCCAGCCCAGAGCTGCCAGCCAGCTCCTGCTCTGTTAATAACCCAGCAGTGCCCATTAAATATGGCATAGCACATCACGAAATCCAACAGCACATTAAAATTGCTGGCAGCCATGCACACCCTAATCTTTCACCTCCCAATGGTGAAAACCTTCCCATTTCACACATCCCACACTTCCAGGGCCCAGCACTTCCTCTCCCCCAGCTGCAGTTTTATTGTTTTGTCCAGAAAGCAAAAAGATATTCCCTTAACAAATCAGTTCTGTGTTTGTTTAAAGCCTTCAAGGCCTGTGAATCTCCTTTATCTCACTTAGTCTTTATCTCCCCCAGTCTTTCCTAATGAAAACCATAATGGTCACTGCCTCCAGATGACCCAGCGTGGAAAGGCTTGGAATACATCACTTATGTTGTGAACCTGAAGATTAAAGGGCTGCTGCATCTTAGGTTACATTCTCCAGTTGGGAGTGCATGCCCATCTCCAATTCATTAGGAGTTAATTCCATGTTTCAACTCTTCCCATTGAGGAAAACATTTATAATAATTCCACAGAAAAACAGTGGAGTTAGACCATATAAACCCTCTGCTTTGGAGTTTCTCCTTTCCTGTGGAATATTCCAAATCTTTTCTGTCATCCTGGGCCTTCCTGATGTTTTTTTTTAAGTTAAATTCTTCCCAGGGAAATGCTGATCCTTTTGAAGTGACAGTCTGTTTAGGTTCTGCTAATTGCTGAGGATCCTGGGCAAGAGTTGCAAGAGCTCAGTTCTCACCAAAGCCAAGAAGAGCAAGAGCAGATTGCACCACAGAGAGCAGAATTTATCCCCCAAAATCTCTGTAGATTTTTCAAACAAGCAGAGGTTGTAAGACACTGAGAGGGGATGATGAAAGGAAGTTTAAAATGTATATGAAAAAGCTGTAGAATAAGTGCCCAAGAATAATTCCTGAGAATTGTCTTGTATTGTATTGAATCAGACAATACAAGGATCAAACCACAGATGGCCAAAGTGGTGCTTGTCATATATAAATAAATGTAGGTACCTAAGGTCTTTTTGCACTCAGGATTTATCCAGAAGCTCCTCTAACAAAAATATTCAATACATATTAATATTATTGGAGAAAATACTGAAGCAAATGTTTGTGCTTCACATGCTCTGGAAATAAAAATATGCTTCTTCTGCATGAGTGGCCAAGCACATCATTCCAGTGCAATGCCACTGAGAACTTGCAAAGTGGTGTGGATTTTGTGTTAGCAGTGAACTGTGGTTAAATAAAGTTCATGTTTTACTACCATTTAGTCTCAAAAGAGTGAATAAATAGCAATAAGAACTCCAAACCAAAAGATGTTAGGTTAGGCAGGACACTCGTGGTTAGAATTTTGATACGTGCTATTCCAAAAATAAAAAAGGCAATTTTTTTTAGAGAAGTTAAATCCTTAATTATAACATCTAGCAATTTTAAACCATGAAGCTTAAAAGCTGGGCTTTGAAAACCTCAAGAAACTGGATCTTCTAAAACACAGTCTGGCACCACAGGTAACCCTTTCATTCTTCCCTTATTTTCTTTTTTTTCTCCTTGAGGTAGGTGGTACCTTCCATCATTAAACTAAAGAATTTCTCGCTGGAACATCTAAAGCATGACATTGATGAGACACAGTTAACCTGCACTCCTGTCTGCTGCAGAGCAGGGGAATAAAAGCTTTCTGGTATGTAAGTTCAAAGAAATGGACCTTTTACCAGATTTGAACAGTTGTCTTGGGAATGCAGATTTATGAAAATTGATCCCCTGTCTTTGTCCAGGGGAACAATGTGCCTTTCTTCCCCACATTTGCCCCCTGTCTATTCTACTGAGTCAGAACTTCTTCAGAAAACTTTTTTTAATTAATAGAGGATAGCCTTGCAGCCACAAGGTTATAAGATGTCTCTGACAAACCTCTCTTTGGATACAGTCAAAGAGGGAGACATTTAGACTTCACATTCAATTTAAAGCAGAGGTCAGAGTTCAAAAGTGTAGTTTGCCCTTGTCATGTTCCATTTAGAATCCAAATAGTAAGAAAAACAAAAGGCAAAATGACACATTGCCATCACTGGGATCCTCCAGCCTGTTCCAAAACAGGCACAAGGGGAAAAGGAGGGACATTTCCAATAGAATTTATTGGGATATATTCTATATTATCTCTGCATTTTAAAATACCAAAAATAATCAGACCAGAAAAGTAGGTGTACTCTGACTATGGCTTCAAAACTACTTGCACTGGGGATAAACTTAAACAAGTTGATTTCTATTCTTCCTTAAACAACCTTAATAAAAACAAATAGCTCCAAATCAGAATTTAGGGAAGACAGATTACTTCAGATGCCCTTACACTGACTGCTGCTGTATGTGAAACTTTCTTGCCACTGCCATTTGGTCTGATTATTCTGTGGGAGGAAATAGTAACAACTTCCTTGATTTCTGACATTTTCTTGAAATAAAACAATGAAAATGAGAAAAGAGCAGGGTATACACATTACCAAAATGTGAAATATTTTAGGATTTTTTCCAAATACTTGATTCTACAATTTTTGCTCACAATAATTGCACTCTTGGGAAGCACTCCAGAAACATTTTTCTCCTCATGATACCCCAGTTGTCTCTTAATTCCATCAGAAAAGAAGACAAGCCACAGAATGCATTAACAACAGCTACAGAAGCCAAATAAGCAGCTGAGATAATAAAAAATAGACAAACCTCACTCCTTTTCAAACATTCTTACCACGTGGAAGCTTCTATTTACACAAGTGCACAACTCCTTCAACCATAAATACCTTTCTATAAAAATATAAGGCTACACAGAACCTGAAGGACCCATCATTTGTTCATTTATTCTCCTTCACACAGTCCTGTACCTTCAGCTCTCCTTCTGATTACACTCCCACCCTGAGAGTGGAGGTAACATTTATTTTTTTCTAATAATTCCAACTTCTGCCAAGCATTCTCCTGAATTCCCCAGCTCTGGGCACAGAATTCCTTGTGAGCTCCCCTGCTGCAGAGTTTGAGGTGTGTCCAGTTTGTTGTGTTCTGTTTGTTCATCCCCTGCACCCCTGCCTGCAGCCCCAGCTGTGTGTGCAGCTCCAGATGTGTCAGCACACAGCTCTGCTCCCAAATCACTGCTCACTGCTGGCTGAACACCTTTGGTTGGGTCATTTTGGGTCATTTTGGGCAGGATGGCATGGAGAGCACACTTTTCACCAAGGAGACAAGGCGAGGTTATTTCTGTGTGTGTGTGTGCTTGAGCCTGGGGTGGAGCTTGAAGAACACATGGACCCAGCCTTGTTAATCCCACTCAATCAGAAATCTGAAGTGGCAAACACAGCCAAGTCCTGGGGCCAAGACTTCTTTTCCTAGGGCCACTAGACCCCACCCTAAGCAGAATATTTGCCTGGTCAGCATTCTTTGAACAGGAAAAATGATTTTCACTATAGATTTCTGCACAACATATTGGCTGTGCACCACATACCCTACAGTGCAAAAAGAGCCAGAAAAATGGTCTTTGTTGTGGGGGATTGTTTTTCCTCCATTCATCTTCATTAGATGGTTAATTATAACTGATCTCTAGGGGATCTCAGTTTGCTTCCACCAGAGGACAGCTCCACTCCAGCTGAAGGTCTGAGTGCAGGGGAATTCCTGTTGGTGCTGAGACACAGCTGGGCCATGGGACAGGAATTCTGGATGGCCTTGGATGGGGATCAGCTCTCTGAGCCTTCCCACAGACCCTCAGCACATGTGGAATTTTCTCCATCCTGCCTTGGACACTGCTGCCACCCACAGAAATGACATTGACTTTTACCTCTGAAATCCCATCCTTGTGGCTTCAAGGCAGACCCCAAGGTAGGAATCACACAGAAGACATGCTAGAAATCCTGCCAGATTATTGCACATATTCCTTCACACCTAAGAATTTCTTTCTCTTTCCTAAGTTCATTTAAAGCAACTCTAAAATGCAAATATTATTCTCAATAGCAGCCTTCCTATTATTTCCAGGACTACTTCATGTTTCAGTGCCTAGAAAATGACAAAATGTAAAAAGATTTTGGCTCTGCAAAGCTAATTGTGATGTCTGCCTGATAACATATTCTAGTCCTTAGACTGCATTTAACTTCAGGCATTTCTATGCCTTGTCATCTTCACTGCCCAGTGCTGCATTATTGAGCATCTGCTTTAAAAAAATAAAAAAAATATAAAAAAAAAAAAAAAACAAAAACAAAAACCAAGAAATTTTATTTTTTACAGTGTAACACACTGTTGACTTAATCTGAAAAAGCTCAACTGACAAAAACCCATCCTCTCCTTAGGCCAGTCTGTGAGACAGCTAATGATTTATTGACCAAACACAAGATTTTTTAACATAAAGAAGCCTGAGAATTGCTCTCTGCCTGGCTGCTGTAATCAGATTCCAGGCAGGGATCCTGCTCGGAGCAGTGTTGTACCCTTGGTGTCAGGAAGACAGATGAAAACCTGAAGTTCATCACAACACTCAGACAGGACCAGGGGAAAATGTCACTTCCCTGACATCAAAGAATCCATAAGCAGCACTTACATTTTCAGTTCAGAGCGATCAAAGCAGGCAGACAGCATTTTAATGTTTGTTTCCATTTTTAGAGCACATTTCTGATGCAGAGTTGTTGGGTTGGTGGGGTTGGTGAGTAGTTGGGTTGGTTTTTTTTTGCCAGACAAAGTAAGTTGGAGATATTTTCTCACAGCACAAGTTAATGCTCTCAATCTGTTTTTTCTTTCTGGGGTCTGTGTAGACAAATTCCACAGCAACATCTGATGATAAGATCACACAGCAGTGGCACAGACATTTTTAAATCATATTTACAATATGTCCCCTCTGGGCCCACCAAAGAGCAATCTTTCTCAGAACAATATATATTGGCAATTTTTTTTTCTCCATTTAGAGATAATTTTAGCTCTTCAGTGTCATGCAAATACACAGGGCTTTACTCAGATAAAACTGCTATCAAAGCATTGGGAGCTCTGCCAGGAAAAGAGCAAACAAGGCTCCTAAGAGGAATTCAGCTGGAGAAAGGCTCCAGGATTTGCTCTATTGGGCACAAACTGGTGCATTTTTAAATGCATATTTAAAAGACAATGAATAGATAAAAGAAAA
>WEIU01010842.1:585166-596575 GCA_013389925.1 Aegithalos caudatus | reverse complement strand
AAAAAAAAAAAAAGGCACCAAAATCATTAGTTTCTGAAGTCTAAATTTTCTTTAGACCCACCAAAATTTGCATACATTTACATGTAAAATGAGGCTTTATTCAGCTCCCCTGCCTGGCAGCCCAGCAGGGAATGGGGACCCTCAGCAGCTCCCTCCCCACATTCCAGGGACCTTCCCCCTCTTCCATCCCAGTGGGGTGGGGAAGCCAGGGGCTGGTCCAGCTGGGATCATTTCTCCTGGGTCAGGGTTAGAGCCCAAATCTCTGCCCTCTCCTTAAAAAGGGTTTGTTTTGTAAGAGAAGGAATCTGCATATGCTTGTTAGCCCTTGGCCAAGACAATGAGGTGCTGCTGGACACCAAACACCAGAAATACACAAGACAGAGCAGAATGAGAGATGTGAATGCAATTCCAAATCCACAGCTGGGTGTGGACCATGACAGCATCTGCTGCTGCTTGGGCAGCTTTGATGCAATCAGGTCCTAAATGCTCCTGCCTTCTGCTGGGTCCTGCAGGACCAAAATCAGGGATGAGCTCATGTCTGGAAGTACATGATCTGATTGCCTACTGGTGGATTCCCATTCCTGGAAAAGAAGTAACACTTTGAGCTGCCAGAGGAAGGATATTGGACAAAATGGTCCATAAAGCAAAGAAGGAAATTGGTGCAGCAAAGAGTTCACAAGGACTGAGGGGTAAATCTTTTCTAGGGAAGGATAGAGAAGGATTTGTAACCTGGGCTCAAAATAGTTCATACTGAAAATGCAGCAAAGTGGAGGAGGATCTTCACTGATCCACTTTAACTTTTCCTAAACATCCCTCTGAGATGGGACAACCCCAGCTCTGCCCAGGACCCACCAGACACCAAACACCCACCACAAATCCCTAAACACGCCACAGCTTGGGGGGATCTTGTGGATGAAAGTGATGTAAATATGAGATTATATTATCTGGTATTGTTATTGTAATTTTATGGCCCTGTTTCTATACAGTGACTTAAAACTTTGTAAGCTCTTTTGTTGTTTGGCTTTTGCTGCCTTTAAGCATCTTAGTAAATTTATAATCCCTTTTCTTCAGCTTCTTTTTCTATCTCTTTGCTTGACGACCTGGCATGCAATGAATCAAAAAAGGGATATTTATACCCATACTGTGAGAATGTTTACAATGTTCAGAAAATTCTGTCTGTGGTTTGGTCTTTGTGTATTTTCAGAATAAATGACACTTTTCCAAACGTACTATATTACTGTTGAATCCACAGAGTCTGTATTTATGCAACTAAAATGCTTTTATTTAGACCTTTGCAACATGCCAAAATCAAAACTATTTTAATGAATGAATCAAAGTGGTGCAGCAAAGCAATCTGTAATGTATTACTGTTTCAAAATACAGATTTCTGTGAAAAGCCTCTCAGATACAAAGAATATGTTTGTTTTATGAAAAGCAATTTTGTTATTTGCATGCCCATTGTTTTAATAACAGAACTTTGATCTTGAAAATATTTTTGCATGAAACATGAATATGGTAATAGCCAAAGTTTCCATTTAGCTGCTGCCTCGTGTTCCAAGAATATTGGGTTCCATTACATGTAGTATTTAATAATTTACACATGGGCTCCAGGCGACCTTCCTGACGTCTTGATGTAGACGATCCAAGTTTTGAGTTAAATTAAAATTAATTAATTTAATTAATTTAAACTTAATTTAGGTTTTCCCAATTTTTTATTCAGGTATATGGATTTTTAAATTCAGGAATAACAATGGCATCACTAAGGGCCTGAGCTAGTTTTCCCACTGCCATGACCTGCTTTGAGGAACATCAAGGTTACAGGAGAATGTTCCAATCAGTCATGGAGATAGGAAACACTCCATGAGCTCCCCATGCTTTATTTGCAGAGTTCCTTAACAGAGAAACACAATATCTTGTATCAATTTCAGCCCTCTATGAAATTTTGGAAACAAGGAAGCAGTTACTAATATTCCATTTCCTTAATTCCCTTTAAAGGAATTTCCAGAACTTACAGCTAAAATCTGTGTTATTTTCATGCATTTTCCTCCTTGGGCTTACTCACAAGTGTAGGATCACACAAATGAATGGATGAATGAGGCAAATCCAGCCTTCACACCCAAAAATGCTGCTGAGGTAAAAAATAAAAGGAGCATTTTGTAAGTTTGTCTGGCACTTCCAGATGTTGAGCAGCCCTGCCTGACCACATGTGGATCAGCTCTGCCATGCACCTGCAAGGAGAGCAGTGCCCCTGGGACTGCCAGGCTGTGATGGATGCATGGGTAAATGGATCCTGATGGATTTATGGAGCACCTGCAACTAATCCCTGCAGCACACTGTGTATCACAGCTTCAACACCCACAGAAGCATCCCTTCTGCTCTGTGCTCGCTCCTGAAATGAAGCAGAGAAGTTCCTGGGATTCTGCATCCCCTCCCAGGGTGGGAATCAGTCAGGTGAGGGAGGTGGTGGATCCAGTTTTCAGAGAAGATCCACCACAGAGGAGTTAAAGGTGTGCCACAGGCAGCACTGGGGGTATCCTGAGCCTCCTGCTGGCTGCCAAACTTGCTCTAAAAGTTGTATAAACACATCCACACCAGGACCAGAGAGCATCTGCCTTAGAGGAGACTGGTGCTGGGCAGAAAGGTACCCTGGGTTGATATTTATTCCTCATTAAGGAACTATTCTGATAAGATGAAGCATTCCCCCCATCCCATATCGAGTTATGTGTGTGCTCCTCGAGCTTGCACACCTTTCCAGCATCCTTGGGGTGAATAAATAAATCTTACAAATGGTTATGTGCCTCTAATGACACCTCTTGAAAGGAAGCTGAACATAATCATAAATTCTTGTTCACCTTGATGGATGGAGGGGAAGGAAGGCAGGCAAGAGATAACCAGGAAAAGCAGGAGCATTAGACACTTCCATTAGCATTAAACATGCCAGCCTGCCCTTGAAAGCTGATTAACATCAACTCCTCAGAAAAAAATAATGGAGAATTTCCAGCATCAGACTTGACCTTGCAGCACTGTGGCAACTGCAGAAGGCAGAGAGCCCTCTAAGAGTGTTCTTTAATGTCCAGTTACAACATGAGCACTATTAACATTTTAGAGGGCTCCAAAATTAGGAAGCTTTCTTCTCTCCCACTCCCTGCCAGTGGGGAGGACCCACTTGGATTTGACCTGTCTGAAAACAACGACATATTTTCCTCCCATGTGGTTCTCTCACTTGGCACCCAGGGTGAGGCTGCCTTAGGTGGCCCAAAGCAAACAAGGTGGTTATCATCCAGTTCCTGATCCTGGAGAAGCCTGAATCCTCTCCTTTGGCCTGTGAATTCCACATAAGCTTCATCATACTGGCAAACCTGGAAAATTTATGTTGCCTCTGAATAGAAACAGTCTTCTGCAGAACACAGGGCATTTTTATTCAGTAAATATCTGGAATATTTCAGCACAGCTCCTTTTACATTTAAACTGTCCCTGTCTGGGGCACTGCATCGTGCTGTTCCCCACATTCCTCCTGTTCCTCACTGCCCAGAGAGCTGGGGCACCTCTGCTGCTCTGTAAAAACCCTCACAGGCTCCCCAAAACCTGGAGTCAGCCAGGAGCAGGGATTTGGGACAAACCCTGGGGGCTCCCCAAAACCTGGAGCCAGCCAGGAGCAGGGATCTGGGACAAACCCTGGGGGCTCCCCAAAACCTGGAGCCAGCCAGGAGCAGGGATTTGGGGCAAACTCTCCCCACAGCCTGGATCCATCCCCAGGGATTTGGGGCAAACCCTGGGGGCTCCCCACAGCCTGGATCCATCCCCAGGGATTTGGGGCAAACTCTCCCCACAGCCTGGATCCATCCCTAGGGATTTGGGACAAACTCTCCCCAAAGCCTGGAGTCATCCCCAGGGATTTGGGGCAATTTGGGGCAAACCCTGGGGGGTCCCCAAAGCCTGGAGCCATCCCCAGGGATTTGGGACAAACCCTCCCTGCACAGGTAGAAGCAGCCCTGGGAGCTGAGTCCTGGCTGTGCTGAGCTCCCTGTTCCAGGAGGAAAACCATCTGGATCACACAGTTCACAACTGGGGCAGGCATTCCAGGGCAGCCAGGCTCCCACTGACTTTCACTTTGTTTTCTTTCAAGCAGGCCCAGTTGCTGTCAGCTTCCCTACGACTTTCTCCTGCTTTAATTTACGTCCCATGCAAACTCCACAAACATTTTCCACTGGAAGGAGCCAAGGACTGATTTTTTCCCCTGCAGCATTTGGGGAAAAGTGATTCTGAAAACAGTTCTGCAAAGAGGTTTGGGTGATTTCTAGTCTGATCCTTTGTATTTTCTAATTTAAAATAAAAGCCACACTTCTCTCAGTTTTCAAGTTTTGTTTGGGCTGAAACTATTGCTACCAAGCAACAAAGAAGGGGAGCATGGGAAGCTTTTAGAAATCACTTTTACGTTTTTCAGATCTCAGTTAAGCATCTGGTATTAGATATAACTTAAGATGAAATCAGCAGAACACATATAATGTAATATAGATAACATATATAACCATATTTAATGTACTGATGAGGACACACACCATCCTGACTAAAGAGTGGAGCACACATCTGTGTCCACACACATTCAATTTTCTGCTGTGGGGAAAGTTCACTCAGAATTTAGTCAGTTACTTCTGCAGATCAATTCTATTCAGCAACTTAATATTTTAAAAAATAATGTCTTTAAATATCCCCATAATTCCAGCTTTTCTCTGACATTGTTGGCTTGGGAAATGTTGGAAGATTTCTGTGACTGGAGTGGTCACAGCAGTATGGCAGATATTTGTTCTCAGATTAAAAAGGAAAAGAAAAGCCACAAGAACATTTTCTTTGAGGTTCACATTAGGGTTTAACCATTAGAATGAACCTGTGTTATCCCAGACACTTTCAGAGTAACTATGAGTCAGAAAAAGTTTCAAATTTCTGAAAAATGCTTGGAAAGATTAAAAAAAAAAAAGAGAGAAGTTTTTAAGTATCAAACAGGGAATTTTAAAAAATGACTGGAAAAAATCAAATTGATGTTTTATGCTACCTCTGCCCATCACAAAATACCAGCTCTGGAGCTTGTCACCAGGCTCAGCTGAGAGGCACCACACTAGAAAGATCAGGCTCCTGTCCAACCACAATTTTGTCTTTCTTTTAAGTAGATTAAGTAACTTGCATGATATTTTTAAAATGAATCCCTGGATCTTCCCTCCAGGGAAACTATCCCGATTAAGCTTTGGAGAATGTTACAACAAATCAGATTTAAGTGTTATGAAAACGTGGCAAGTAGGACTCCAGGGGTTCCTGTAAAATTCTTCAATGAGTAAGACACGTAATGTGAGGTTTTGCAATTCCCAAGTGAAGGTTTATGAGTTCAAATTGCAATTCTTCCAAGAGGAGAAGGGAGGCAAAGCCCTCAAGATGTAATAATCTTGAGTAGATTGAATGATACAGTGAAAAAAATACTCAGATTTGGAACAGACAATTCATTGTTCATGTCACTGAAGAACCCTAAAGAATCCCACAAGATCTTTTAAAAAATGGCCAGAGTGCCAGAAAACTTTGTGTTCTTTTTAATGAAATCAATTGATCTAAGAATAGATGGAAAACTGCTCTGCCTTAAAAGATTTTCCACTCCAAACAAATGGTTTATTTGGACAATGATACAACATTCAACCCAATTACGAGTGACTCCCCCACTGCAGAGAGCTCAGGAAGGAGTATGTGTGTATTTACACAAGTCCTACACGACTACTGAGAACCAGATACAACCACAGATAACCACAATCCACGTGGTTTCTGCCTCCTGCTTTCCAACCCACCTAAAATACCCCAGCTGAGGGCAACCCCCATCCAACTGCTGCTGTTGTTCCTTGGCAACTCTGCTTTTCTCCATTAAAAAATCAGTCATAGGGCTGGGTTTTGTTGGTTTTTTTTGGGGTTTTTTTTTTGGTTTTTTCCTTAGGGCAAGTCTAGCCTGTTAATTATTAAGTAACTAAATTGCTCAACTAGTTAGGGGAAGGCTGAGCCATCCCCAGTGGTGGTTTGGTTTGCAATGCTTTCCTGAGGAGCAGTGAGGAGACACAGCCACAGCTCCTTCCACAGGAGGGAACGCCAAGCCCTGGTCCTGGCACCTGCTGCCAAGGGGACAGCAGGAGCTGGGATGGATTTCCAGGTGGAATTCTGCCTGGGAGCACCCCTGGAGCACTTGTGGAGGGGTCCTGGCAGGGAAAACCTTTCAGCTGTGCTGCTGCAGGCAAGGCAAGCAGAGCTACCCAGGGCTGAGGGTCCTGCACCCCCAGGGCTCTGAGTCCTGGGGATTGTGTTGGGATGCCTGCTGAGGTTGGGACAGCAGCCTGTTCTGGGCAAGGAAGACCTTGCTGTTTACACAAGGATGCCAAACAGCTCCCTGAGGAAGGGCCTAAATGTAAACTCCTTTCTGTGAAATGTGAAAACTAACTGTGAACTCACACAGTTGCCATCTCCCTGCGGCAGCTCAGAAAGCTTTGTCTTCTTATTTAGGCATCCCAGTGTCATCTGCAGCCTGGATCTCTCTCTCAGCTCTCTGTTTGCAAGGACTAAATTAGAAGTCCAACATGCAAACATCCAACTAAACTGGACTAAATCAACCCTGGAGCAGAAATGCACAGTGACTGCTGCAGAGAGCATCCTGCTTCCTAAAGCCCAGGGACACTCAAACGCTGTCAGCAGCACAAAAGGTGCTCCTTGCCTTGGCCTGGGCTCAGCAGGACACAAAGGAGCTGGGATGGGTCCCTTCAGCTCATCACAGAGCAAAGACACAAAGATTCCCGGTGGGTTGTTCATGCAAGGACTGCTGAGCCCAGAGGGACACAGCTCCTCTGGCTCTGAACCCCAAGGATGGTTTGTACAAACTCTGATGGTTTCTTCCCTCAGACTGCTGCTTCCAGAGACTGGCTTGTTCTTGATAGGATTAAGGAGATAACAAAAATAACAAGCTGCACTGCATGCTGCCAGTCAATTAAAGTGCATTGTGGCCTGATTGATAATGGAGATTCTACAGAATATTACTCAGATTCCCAGACAATAAATCTTAGCAGTGATGCCTGGGATATTGTTCCAGTCCAATAGCATCTCTCAAACATTTATGCAATGGTGTGTTTATACAGCCAGTTTTATTTTGGAGCAGTGGTCTCTCTAGATTGATTTAAGGAGCTCAGAAAGCCTTGGAGCATGGCTTGGTTTGGTTCCTTTCAATTAATCAGTATTGAGAACAAATAAGCAAATCGCCAGGAAAAAGAAATTGCCAACAGCCATTTCTAAAGTCAACAGAAATTCTCCTCCATACAGATTTTGTATGAGTCTGCAGACAGCCCTTACAGCCAGGTTTGCAGCCCAACTCACACTTGGATCAGGGTAATTTTCCCTGGGTAATTTTCCAGTCCCTAAAAATCACCTGTTCTCCTTTCTCTTACTGTTCTGCTCTACAAGCACATACTTTTTTACAGTATGAACTTTACTTCTAACATCTATGCACATACTCTTACTAACACAGAAACTCTTGCAGGTGTTGCTGTTGCCCACAATGACCACCCAGGCCCTGTTCCAGAGGTACAGGATGCACCAGAGGTCTCAGAGATGAACCCAATCTCTGTTTTCATTCATGTGCTACTGGTGTTGAAAACATTAGATTTTAGTGCTAGTTCTTGAAACTGGGTGTTTCTGGAGGTTAGCTGCAGAAGATACCCAGAAAAGTGCTGCCTACACTATAATTGCTGCCTTTAATATCTTCTGGGTCAATATTTTCTCAATGAATTTAGGGATAAATTGATAATTTATCAATTAAAGTAAAAGTAAAAAGTTTTTTAACTGAAGTTAAAAACCCAGACAAGCAATTTCACCAATGTATTCTACTAAACAGAGAATTTGTTGCATTAAGACCATATTGAGATCTACCTGGAACATTTTCAAGACATCCATTAGCTCCACAAAAAAGGAACAAGTTGATTTATGCTAATAATAACCATAGAGAAATGGATTTGAATACTTTTCAGTACTGTATAGAAATGCTTTTTTCTCAAAAGTCAACAAGCTTTGCAAACTGGAACGTGGGTTTCACCTGTCCTGCTGAAGTACCTGCATTATTGATATATTTTATCAGTCTAATTAGAGGCTTGATTCTTTATAATGATTATTGTGCTTCCCAAAGCCATGTGTTTTACATGAACAGGCTCAGAGCTTCACAACTGCAGTGCTACAATTCAGGCTTTGACCTGTCATGAACCAATTACCAATGAACAAACAGCATAAAATTTGTGCTTGTTTGGTTTTGTCAGCCTTTCTTTGGGTCATGTTGTTTAGACACAATTTGTAGGGAAGAAAAGGGAAAAGAACTGCTGGCAAAATGAATGCAAAGTGTTTCATGAGGTGGATGGGACTTGCATGACTTCTATTTATATCCCTAAAAACCTAAATTCCTCCTGCTGCAGACAGCTGCATAGCCACCTCCTCTTTAAGTATATTGAAAAATACCTCAGGCAATCTGCTTAAATATTATGGAGACTATTAAGTGCCAGTAGAAAACTAAAGTGTCACAAGCTATGTATTTGGAGTAGTCTGAATTGTAAGACCAAAAGTACCTTATTTCCTTTGGAGAAGCCACAGACAACCCCAAAAGAGCAGAACTCTTAGGCAGAAATCTGGAGCAGCAATTTTTGGTGAGGAGGAACACCGAACGTTGATTTTCATTTGGAAAATCAGATCAGTCACTTTATTCACACATGGAAACACAACCTCCCCTCTATGCTTAATGTCACAAAAATGCAAACTGCTCACGGGGGAAATATTAGATCAATGCTCAAAAACAGCTGGGAAAGGGAAACATTGCACAAGCTCTGCAAGCACTTTGTGGAATATTTAGTTGGCACTTTTCTGGAGCGTTTGTGAGCATTTTCTGATATTTCTGAAGGCATGCTGGGAAAATGCAATGGGAAAATAGCAGTCAAGTAGGAGAGCCATATGAAAAAAATCAACAACAAATAATAATGAAAGAAGCTGATTTTTCCCTCAGATAAATCAATGCTGGGGCAGAAATACTCTGTGTGCAGCAGCATTTCTTGCTAGGGAAGCACCAGGATAAGCTGTGTTGTTTCTTTATCCAGTTCTCTTCCTTGCTGCTCCCACCAGGATGAGAGACACACCAATGCCTCCACACTTTTCAAGAAATCTGACAGTCTCACACCTTCCTCCTTCTTGGCTTATCATTAATTTAATCCAGCTTTTGTGAATTTTCAAAAAGACAAGCACTGTTTTAACAGAAACAGCCTGCTCTGGATTGTGCAGTGCCACTTCAGCAATTTATATTCACTCAAGCTGTAGCTCCCTCCTTAAATACATTTCTCCTTCATCATTATTTTAAGGATTATACCCCTCTCCCTTCGTCCTGCCCCCTGTGGAACACTTTCCAGCCAAAGAGAAGCAGCTTTCCCACCTCATCACCTGCCTCCAGCTCTCTCTGCTGTTCTGTTTCAAACCTTTCTCTGTAGTTTCATGACTTTGAAAGCTTATGTACACCACACCTTGCAGCAGCAGCTCTGCTCTACTGTTTTTATTTTTTTTTCCAGGTCCCTTTGCTGGTGCCCTGCTGTGCAGGAACCTCACGGTTTGGGAGCAGACAGAGTCCCTGCCCTTGTGACAATCTCACCTCCCCAGGGCCAGAACAACTGCAAAATGCCACCAGCAGCGTGCAGGCACAGATGGAGCAGTAACATTCACCAGCCAAGGCCCCAGAAGGGTGGATATTCCAGGAAGGAGCCAACCCCTTGAGCAATAGAACGGGCCTGCCAAGGACAGCCAAGTAAAACCAGATGCGGTGGCTTGGAAAGACACGGAGTGGGAATTGCACTGGTTGGCAGCATGGGATGAGCAAAAAGGGAGGAGACAGGGAAATGAGAGGAGAAATGAAAGAAGAAACAAAAAATAAAAAAGAGCAGCTGATGGAGCTGACATGGGCAGGGTGTTTGGCAAAACATAAAATTGTGAATCATGGTATTTTACTGTGTATAAGAAAACACCTACGACCTTAACATTAGTATTTGCAGTTTTACCATTCCTGTTTGCAGTTTTACCATTCCTGTTTGCAGTTTTACCATTCCTGTTTGCAGTTTTACCATTCCTAATTGCAGTTTTACCATTCCTAATTGCAGTTTCACCATTCCTAATTGCAGTTTCACCATTCCTAATTGCAGTTTTACCCTTGCTTTTGCCATTGCCCTCCTTTCCCAATTTATTTGTCTTCAATAAACTCCTGGTACTTGCACATGTGCAAACTTCACACGGCAGAGGTCAATGCAGTGCTTTTATAAAATAACTGAGGCTAATGCTAAGGGAATGGCAAATGTACAACAAAAACAAATCTCAGCAACTTGAAAGAGCTCTGCATGCCTCCTGCCATAATTCCCAACACCAGTTCAGTACACTAACCTTTGCCATTAGAATAGCTGTAGTCAGATAAATCATTTAACTCTACCATCAAGGTTGTTACCTTTGGCTTTTTCCATTACTTTCTATCTNATATCTTTAGGTAATACTTGCTTTCAGAACCAAATAATTTAGTCTTCAAAGGCTGGGCTAAGAGAACAGGCTTTGGAGTTTGAGCTGCTGGGGTTGCAGGAGCACATCTCCACTCTGACTGCAAACACCAGAGCAGGGCCTTACATAAACATGGCTGGGGCAGATACAAACAGCCCTCCCTTCTTCCTTTCCTTTCCTTTCCTTTCCTTTCCTTTCCTTTCCTTTCCTTTCCTTTCCTTTCCTTTCCTTTCCTTTNTTGCAGTTTTACCATTCCTAATTGCAGTTTTACCATTCCTAATTGCAGTTTCACCATTCCTAATTGCAGTTTCACCATTCCTAATTGCAGTTTTACCCTTGCTTTTGCCATTGCCCTCCTTTCCCAATTTATTTGTCTTCAATAAACTCCTGGTACTTGCACATGTGCAAACTTCACACGGCAGAGGTCAATGCAGTGCTTTTATAAAATAACTGAGGCTAATGCTAAGGGAATGGCAAATGTACAACAAAAACAAATCTCAGCAACTTGAAAGAGCTCTGCATGCCTCCTGCCATAATTCCCAACACCAGTTCAGTACACTAACCTTTGCCATTAGAATAGCTGTAGTCAGATAAATCATTTAACTCTACCATCAAGGTTGTTACCTTTGGCTTTTTCCATTACTTTCTATCTTGTTATTCAATGACTTAAATCACTCACTAGAGCCTACTTCATCAAGCTTCAATAATCTATAAAACAACTATTTTTACCACTTTCTTTTTAATGACTTTTCACTAATCAGGCCAGTTTTCTTTACAAACATTATTGAATTTCTCTGTACACTAAAGGGGGAAAAAATCCACCATGGATTTAATTAA
>WEIU01010842.1:435158-575293 GCA_013389925.1 Aegithalos caudatus | reverse complement strand
ACAGCGCCCGCCTGGATGCGCTGGCCCGCGCCCGCGCAGCATCCCCCGGCAAGGTAAGCGCGGGCACCGGCTCCCTCGGGATGCGCCTCCGCCCGGCCGTGTGCGGGCGTTCAGATACTTTCGAATCCTTTCAAATATTTGTGCTTTGGGGTGTGATTTAATATCCCGCTATCTATAGGTAGGTATTTTTAAGTGTGACCGTCGCTGTTAGCTGCACCCCGTAAGGTAACGCGCGCAGAAAAGTAGCAAGGTCGCGGTATTGCTTTTTTTTTTCTTTTTTTTCTTGGTTCGCTTCCCCAAAGAAAACTCTCAAAGTGGAGTTTCCAGGGCTGGAAATGGTATTAAACCTGCAGAAATTGACTCCCAGGAGTCACACAAAGCGGAGTGAATTGGAAGAAGCCGCTGTGACTCGATGCTTTCCAGAGTCTGAGCTCACCTAGCATCCCACAATAGGGCTTCCTACAAAATGCAGGCTTTGGGATTAACTATGACCCAACTCGGACACCTCGCCAGCTATTTCAGGATCTGCAGCCTCATCTTTCTAACATCCACATCCAAATACAGGACATCTGCTATGTGCTTGTGATTTATTTCCCAGAGTCACACAGGGTTCTTTAATTAGGAAGGGAAAAATTAACTTGATTTCAACCCCTCAAAATTAGACCATTTATAAAATGACCAGAATCAAAAGCCAGAGCTACAACAATCCCCAAGTTTTAATTGGAATGAGGCTCCCCTGCAAGGGAAGCCCTGGAAGCCAATTATCTTTTAAATGAAGACATTCAGAGTCCTCCCAGTGACCTGGAATGTGCTACCACAGACACGGCAGAATTAACCTGTTCAAAACTGTCAAACATCTGTATTCACACCTTTGGTAATGTCGAGACTCTAAAAGCAGTGTAAAGGAAATAAAACTTCACATGAGAGGATCTTTCTTTTTTAACCTTCTCAGCAATCCAGGGCAGAACCCACCCTGTTTTCCTAACTCAAACCAGAAAATATTTCAATTCTAAATGAACTGTTCTAACTTAAAGCAATACTGGGTGGGTGCTGGTCAAAACCTTAGTAACACCATTAACACAAACTGGGAGGTTCACAGTCCTACCAAGATTCAGGGCAGTTCTGTCTGCCCCTTTTCCTGCAGCACTTTGCCATGGCATTCTGGCGGCTTTCTGCTCCCACAGCCTGGCACACAGCTCCATCTCCGTGGCTGATGACAGGAGAGCCCTGCACACAGTCCTGCTGTCAGGAATTTTCTCACCCCATCCCTGCCTCCTCAGCTTTGATCTCCTTTATTCTCACACCTCCCCTTCTTGGTGGCTAGTGCTGATAATGCTGGGTTGGCATCACCGAGCTCTGTAGGGTGCAGGGAGCTGCTGTAATCCTGAGAGCTGCTCCTTCTTAGCTGCAAATGTTCATGACACATATTTCCAGCTCTGCTTTCTCTCAGATTTATGGGCACAGCTGGCCCAGACCCCTGTGCTGGGTCCAGCCCCGTTACAAAGGGCTGTTATGCAGTTCTCTGGAGCAGCCACCAGCCTGGAGAAAGCTGGAAGGTGTCAAGTCACCACAGCCTGGGCCAGTGGTCAGTCAATTATGTGTCTTTCACAGCATTGTGGGCAGCTGGCCAACACTCACAGCTCTGCACTGCCCAGCTCCCAGGCAAGCACAAACAGCAAACTTGCATCTTTGTGACCCAGGGAGTTTGGTAAAAGACCCGTGGTAATCACCTAGGGCAGGGGATGCTTTCCCACTTTGGGGCTGTGGCAGGCTTCCAAGTTTGGGGTTATTTTCTCAGAGACAGTAGCACAGACTGTGCAGGAACACTCAGCAGGACATATACATTTGCCTAAGGATTGTGTCCCTGAACACAGGGATTAGAGGCATGGTAATGTGAAATAACCAATTTGCTATCATTTTTTAAATTATGACCATTATTCATATTTCATACATTCTCAGATGTAGTAGTCTGATCTGTGCTAAAAACAAGGAGGCTAAGCACCAATAATCTGGGTTCATAGCTTGCAAGTGGTGATTGCAGAACTTACTGTGGGATGTTCTGGCTCCTCAGTAGATGGAGAAAAAGGGTTTTCTGACTTTCCAGCCTGATGGCTGCTTGTTGCTGCAGATGAAGAACCAATCCAGAATAAATCAGATGATGTATCCTGTAGTCAAAACAGAAGAAAAGCCCATGTACAGTTGTGTTTAAATGCTTAGTCAAAGGGGAAATAGATACTGAGTGACATTAGACCATTCTTTAAAGACCCAAATTCCTGGTCTTCTGGCAGCTTTGGAGACCCAGGCTGGGATTCACCTTAGCATGGACTTTCTTTGTGATCACAGCTTTGCTGTGCTTTCATCTGCCATTTCTGAGGTGAGTTCTATAACAGCACCATAACCATACTGAGAGAAGACATAAATAAATATATATCTAACACACACACTCATCTGTAAGCATCACACAATTTTATAAGGCCCTTAAGCAGGTAGATGTGCCTTAAGTGACCCCAGTTGTGTTATCCATGTGTATTATCACGGATAATTTTACTGTGTACAGTTCAAAGCTTTATTCAGAGAATGATTCTTTATTCCTTGATGGAAAGAGGAGAAGCTTATTGAGGATGAGCTTGAGGAGGGAGTAGGACTCAAAATTAGTATTTCCTTCGATCAGACATGTCAATCCTGAAATATCAAAGTCTAAACAATCAAGAAAAAAAACTTTGTACAAATCAAACAAGGCTTAATCCTTGGTGAAACACAGCCCTGTGCACACCTCTTGATAAGCTGATCTGGTCAATCCCTTATTTACACAGCCAACAAATCCTTTGGGAAGGAACAAGGGGAGAGAGAGTTGGAAGCAGTTGACAGTGCTGGCTGGAGCCCAGGGTGGAAACCCTTCTGCTCTCCTGGCAACCAGAGACAGGGACTGACTTTAAATGGATCAGCCAGGCAAGAAGCAGACATTCAGAATGTGACATTCACAATCAGACAGCAAGAATCTGACATTCAGGACCTCTGTGGTGCTGGTGACACAGATTTGGATTCTGTAAGAGCCAGATGAAGTCCTTTAAAACAAGATGATGTGTTTTTCTCAGGCTGTGCCCAAGCAGGATGGGCCAGGCTGGTCCTGCCAGTGAACAAGGAGCTGAGGTGCCTCCTCTGCTGAGGACAGACCTTCTTAGCCACAGCACTACCAAAGAAATTAGCCTTGCTACCTAAAGGGAAAGGCAGTCTATTAGCTGCACATTACTCAGCTGGGAAGTACAGTAATTTCAAGAATTATATTTAAGAGTTCTGTTCAGCTGTGGGAATACAACATGCCAGGAACCATCAGGTCTGCTGCTGGAGCAGCTGCCGGGGCAGGGCTGGCCCCTGGCCACCACATTTCCACAGTTACCTCACTGTTTAATGACTGCTCCTCTGGAATGCCAGATCTTGGAGAGGGGAGAGAAAGGCAAGGCTCTGGAAAAACCATTTGCATCGTGGCTTCCTTCTGAGGAGAAGGAGAAGGTTGTTGGAGGGGTGGTTGGGAGCTGAGATGTGCAGAAGTGGCCAAGTGTCAGAGCCAGGTGCTGCTGCCTCCCCAGGGCTGGGCAGTTCTGCACCCATGGAAGGGTTGGTGCTTGGACTGCTGCCATGGGGAGCATGGAAACACTGCACAAAGCCACCAGAAAAACCTGGAAATGTCTTTAAAACCCCTGTAGAGAGAAGTACTTTTTCAGAAGTTCCTACAGAAACCTGCATTGTTTGTTTCTTTTCCTTCACAACCCGACTGATTCAATCCCACCTGCTTTAACACCCAGCCAGGTATAAAAGTGTCAAATCAAAACCACATAAGGAGGCTTTAATGAAAACAGGCAACTCTAATTACTGAAAGTGTCTTGAGAGCAATGTTGTAATTGTTTTTTGATTGTTCTAATTGATTTGCCTTCTTAAATAGGGATAATAGAAGGGAACAGTCTTGTTGGCATGTGCTTGTCTTTCAAATCCAGATTCATCAGTCCTTGAAAGTGGTCTCACAGGATTAGAAATTTGTTCCTTGAAATCCTGTCTGAGGTCTGGGTCTGTAGACTTGCAGGGAAACAGATTTTGCTTCATTTTTCTGTCCTCTTCTGGGTACCTGGTTCTCACTGCTGCCAAGTGCAGGCAGATTGGAATAAAATCAGGCAGAGTTTGTTCATGTTCCTCTGTATCAGCTCCAGGCCTATTTATTACTCGATCATTAGGGAAGATAATGATCAGAAGCTGATGTAGAAGCTGTAAAGCACATTTCCAGGTGGAGCTGTTGGTGCAGTTCCCTGTGGAGGAGCTCGGAGTGTGCGGTCAGTGGAGCTCTGCCAGCTCACCCTGGCAGGGAATTGGGCTTCCTTATCATCCCCCAATCTCTGGGAGTAATTCAGTAATCCAGGATTACTTTGACATTTTTTTATGACTTTAATAGACATTAATATTTGATTGACAACTTCAGATTGACATGTTAGAAGAAAAATGCACAAACTAAAACCATCTGCATCGAATTACAATGTAACTGTTGCAATTTTTGTCATTAATTGGTTATGAAAACCAGACTTGTAAGATAACTTCCTCAAACTTTTTTTTTGTGTTCATAACTTTTTCACCCTTTGGATAAAACAAAGAAAATGGTTTTGGAAGTAGAAAACTTCATCTGTATGTCTAGATGCACATACTGATCCTGTTCTGATCTCTAAATGTTGTTATTCAGAGGGCTTTTTGTAGTGCTCTGCTGTTGTTTGTGCTGTAAATAACAACACTAGATTGAAACTGAAGGGAGAACATTGTGAACATTTAGTTGTATTTCTTTAGCAGTTCACACACTTAGTTTTGTCTTTATGAGAGTTAATAGACCTAAGTAGCATCCCTAGGTCATAAAGGACATTTTGTAGGAGTTTGTAGTCAGGAACAAGCTGGGATGAGAGACCAGGATAACAGCGCCTGTTCTCACAGCCCCCCAAATATTCCATGTCCTTCCAGTATATCTTTGTTGTATGCTGTTTTTCCAGAAAACTATTCACTGCAGAATTTCTTATTTTAGGGAATTAATGTAATGATTTTCAGTGATGGGAGATTTCTGTTTTGCTAGGCTTAAAATGCCAGAGGAAAAAAAATTATGCTTGGCAGGTGCAGTGAATAGCAATTGCCATTCTGGGCCTGTGGCAAAATTTGTAGCAGTTTTGTTGAATGCTATTCTCTAAAACTCTGCTGAGAATTTTGTTTGATACTGTTTAAAACAATGTCACTGAAGACAATGCCATGAAATCAGCAGGAGAGAGAGGCAATGCAAGGATGGAGTCCTAAGATTCAGTCACCCCCAAGCACTGGGAAAGTCAAAGAGTTTGACTGCTGGAAACGTGCAGTATTTTACATAACACATCACATATGACTGGGTCAAGTAGTTGCAGGAACCAGCATTGCATATAAACCCCTTGTGTTGCTGTTAAGTGTCTTACTGTAGATCTCAATAAAACAGACACATAAATCTTAGGGGAGGCTCTGCTGCTGGAGCTCAGTGGGGTGGCTGGAGCAGCCACTGGGAGCTGCTGACTCTGCTCCTGCACAGCTATTCCAAACATTTGTCTCTAAACTACAAGGGGAAAAAAAAATAAAATAAGAGAAACCAACCCAACAAAAAACCTGGGTAGAAGTATTACCCATCCTGTTGTACCCCCTCCAGACACATGATGTTCTGAATGTTTATCTGTTCTTTGCAGGGTGAAGAAACTAAAGCACTGACTCTGGTCCTTCATCGGGACTCTGGATCTCTTGGATTTAATATTATTGGTGGCCGGCCATGCGTGGTATGTTAATTGTTAAAATATGTTTGCCCTTTGCAGTTGGGAAAAGCATGTAGGTCAACACTTAGAGGAAAAATGTTGCTGACAAGCATTTGGGATCCTTTCAGAGCAGTTCTTCCATTGAGATTGTATGGATGTCTATTAACTACGCTGCCTTTTGTCTCACTGCCTGTTTATTCTTGCATATCATCACAGCCAGCACCGCTAATCCTGGTGCAGTGCCACTCCCCAAGTGATCAGACCCACAGGGTCTCCTTCTCAGACCATACTGCTGTTTAGTTCATGGGCTGAGAGCCACAACTATACCCCCTTTCATTAAAAAAAAAAAGAAATTACTACTGTCCTTTGCTCCAAAGATCCAGCAGCCCTCAGTGCTGGTGAAGGGATGGAACTTAAACAGCCTGGCTTTGAGTTCCGTGATTTCAGCAGATGTTTCCTGCACCACACACTCACTAATGTATTTTCTGGGGATGCTTCTTTACTGGAGCTGCTGCATATGACTTTAATTACATCAAGGAGTGGATTATACCTTGTCCTAGTAATCTAGAAAGCATTCAGAACTACTTCTTGGCTGCTCAGAAATCTGACATTAATCACGATTTATTCCTAGTGAATTCACTTGAAAGCTATTCTTTCTTTAGAGTTTTTCAACTTTCTGAGACATTGTTCTGCACTGGTAGAAGCACAATACACAAGAATATGAAAGTACCTTGTTAGGTGTAAGGTGTTTCCATGGGTTTATATTCAAGTCTCCAGAGGAAAAGGTGTGCAACTAAAAATGGAAATTGCACTGTTGTTTTATGTTTGATGTGCAAGCAGGCTGTGTCTCACTGGATTTTGCTATGAGAATAATTGTAATGAGAATTACTCCTGAGCTGGCCTAAGTCAGAGGAAAATGATTATCAAGCAACTAATTTACCTAATGGAAGTCCATCCCTGGTTGCTTAATCTTTCAAAATCAGAGTATCAGGTGTTCTCATTAGCACAGAGTAACTCCATTTTAAGGCATCACTAAGAATATTTCTCTCAAATTACGTGCACTGTTGTGACATGGACAAGCTTCAGCTGAGGGCAGACGAGAGGGACAATGATGTGTTTTCCTTTGCATCCTTGAAGGACAATCAGGATGGGTCATCCAGCGAAGGAATTTTTGTGTCGAAAATCGTGGACACCGGGCCTGCTGCTAAGGAAGGAGGGCTGCAAATCCACGACAGGATTATGGAGGTATGACAATAAATACACTGCCTTTCAACAGTGCAAGCTGCAGCTCCACATGGCACGTTTGCTGTGGGTTTGGGAGAAGTGGACCGTGGTAAACACTGTCTAGGAGCTGTGTCTGTGAAAATATGCTGGGCTTGATTCAGTGCTGACCTCCAGGGCTTTAGGTATAGTCCTTCCCTAAATATAGAAACCAGATTATGGATGGTATGTGCATGTCCTGACTTTCTGAGGAGCTTGCATCTCTCTGGTATGCCATAGATAGTTCTTTTTTAAGCTGTTGGAAACTTGGAAGTTATTTAGTTCAAACCATATGTGAAATCTCTGTGGTGTAAAGCACGATGTTATTTTTCTTGGTGTTTCAGTTTTGAACGGTCAGGGAAAATTCTGCTCTGCGATTTCTCTCTATGGTTTATCATAAACCTAAGTAACTCCTTTAATGTTGTTTGTGAGTTCTTACATTACTTAGATTGCAGTCTGAATTTCTTCTCATTTTGCCAAAGTCTTGACCTCAATAAAAAGCTCTTCCTGTCAAGGAGATGGTTGCATGAAACTTTTCCCTAAATTTGCAGCGAGCCAATTTCTTTTTTTGGGGGGGGCAGAGACAGAGCAAGAAAAATGTTCATTTTCATGAAACAAAATGCAGCTGATGGTGAGTCAGTTCCCATTGTTTGGCATTCTGCAGTTAAGAAAAAGTCTTCCTCACTGTCTTATTTTTGTAGGCTGGAGAAACTTTGAGAGTCTATTGTTCAAAAAGATAAGTGTGCTGTTTGTTGCCAAGGATATCATGGAACAGCCAGTTTCTCTAAGTAATGGAATTCCATTGCTCTTATGTTTTGCAAATGAGCAATAAACAGCTGTTAAGGATTTTCTGTTGGCAGGGGACAAAGTGTATTTGCCTTTTTCTGTACTGTTATGGCAAATAGTATTCACGATTTAGTCAGGGTATAAAATATTAATTAAGTTTCTTCATATGGGAAAGAATGGAGCCACAGTAGCAGAGCTATAAAAAGATAAGAAGCTGAGCTGTGAAAGGATCCAGAGTTGCTCAAACTCCGTGTGTGATGTAACAGAATTGCGAAAAGGTCTGGACAGTTTTGTGAGAACTCTGATTTTGTTTGAACTGAAAGGTTTCCCATAAGCCTGAATTTCCCCACAGCCTCCTTGGAAAGCTGACATCCGTTCCTGAAGTAGTGCACAGTCACATAAAGCAAACATCCCTATGAAAACCAAAACTCTGGGAGATCAAGTACCCCAGTGTTAGGGAATGTCCTGGTCTCTGGCTCAGGCTCCGTGGGCACAAGCCCTGTCACAGCTGTGGAAGTGACCCTGGCTCACAGTGCAGGGGACAAGGACAGCCAGCCCCCATGGGCTCTGCACATCTGCTCTCCTGCAAGGGACCTCCTTCCTTCTGATTTTAGGTTTGCTCCTTCCTGACTGCTCCCCAAGCTTAGTGATGGTCCAGGCTGAGAAGTGAGTCCCAGCCTGTGTCCAGAGGGACCCCAGGGGACAGGCTGGGTGAGCTTCCCTGCCCTGTAATCCCAGCCTGTGTCCAGAGGGACCCCAGGGGACAGGCTGGGTGAGCTTCCCTGCCCTGTAATCCCAGCCTGTGTCCAGAGGGACCCCAGGGGACAGGCTAGGTGAGCTTCCCTGCCCTGTCCCCTCTCTGAGCAGGGCCATGCCTGTGCCAGCAGTGTCTGTGCAAAGCCTTTTGCACAGTTCAAGCTTCATTTTCAGAGAAAAGAGCCCAGAACAAAGACATTAGAGTGATTTGCTGGATTAATAACACACCAAGGGTAGCAGGAACCCATGTGTTGACATGGGGCTGACATGTGTTGACAGCTCTTGTTGTGCTGACCACAAACTCATTGTCATATTCCCTATTCTCACCTCTAAATATACACAAAATGCTGATGAAAATGGAGCACATTATTTCCCAAGGGTTGGCTTTGGGTGCCTCCAGCATCTCACTCTGGATCAGGAGTGTCCTGTGGAAGCAAGCCTTGAGTGGAGCCCAGCTAATGTGGTTTGATTCCTGTAGTGGAGCAGCCTCCAAGAGTGCTAACTGAATTCATTTTTAGGTAAAGTAATTCATTTCATGCAGTCCAGCCACTACAGGCATCAAGTTCACAGCACTAGACTGGAGAGCTCTAAAAGAGGGCCCTCAAAATACAGATACTGTGGACACCAGCTCCTGAGCAGCTGTTTCATCCTGTCTCCTCTGCAGTTTATATTTAGCACATTTTATCCAACCTTGCTCTGAATAAAGGAAAAGGGGATGCCTCCTGCAGCAAGGCATCTCAGTGGGCTTTAATGTCTAATTATCTTAGATAATTGAAATACCTGTAAACTATCTTGATGAGAATTAGTAATGGCCAGTGCTGGTGTCCTTCTAGAAGCAAGTTTTTTAATAACCTTCACACTGTCAAAGTTTTGATTTGGGAGTTTGACTCAAAAATGATTTACAGATGGAACTGTAACTAGCAGAACACAGCTGGAGGACTTGGCACAGAGCAGAGCATCCTAGCAGGTCACATTTGCTTTCAAAGGCATAAAAATGGTGAGGAGAGATGGGAACTTACTTCTCTAGAACTGAATGTTGTTATCTAGAACTTCTTTAACTTGTTCATTCAGTATTAAGGCTTTGTGTATCAGCAGTGTGATCCAAAATAGACTCTTCCACAAAGAATTCAGTGTAAGATGCTGAGCATAAATAACGTCTCCCTAATTAATTCCAGCATCCATCACAGAGAATTTACAGTGAAGTAAAACATGAATCATTTGATTTCCTTTTGGAAAATATTTCTTTGCTGCAGATTTTCTGATGGATGTGTTTTGGAGCAGATATAAAATAAGAGTGTCACTTCTCGTTTTCAGAGCTGCCACAACATTTCTAATTACTGAGCAGGGATTAGGCAGAGTGAAATACAGACACATCAGGATACTGCTCAGGCTGATAGCAGAAGCATTGCTATATTGCTGTTTGCTTGCAAATCTATCCCCTGACAATTTGATCCAGAGATAACCTTGGAATTATGTCAGAGATAATTTTAAACATATTTTCCTTATGCAATTTGGATTTCCTGTTCTACATTTTCAGAAGGTTAAATGCAGAGTTAATCAGGTTTAAGAATTGACTTGAATTTTCTTTAAAAGCGAGTTTTTGGCCCTTTTCATGTCATTGAAATAATTAATGGCACTGTGAGGTCTATGTTGCTACTGCTAAATGACAAAAATCAAGATGAATGTTGCATGGTCTGTACTACTCAGTCATCAGAGCAGCATGTAACAAATACAGAGAAATAGCCTTTTCCTTGTATTTTGCTTTACAGAATCTGTTGAATAATAATATTTAGTGCTTACATAGGACTATGAGGATCATGTTCTGGCTATTAACTTCTTAATAATTTCCTCTCCCTGTTTAATAATGGCCTTACTCTGTAAATGGGTAATCTGAGGCACAGAGGGAGAGAAGCTCTAAGAGTTCTTGCCAGATTAAAGATTTGGATTTTGGTGTTTTTGTAACTTCTCTGTATAAACCAAAGCTTCTTACCTGTGTGTGCTCTCAGATCTTTCACAGTGACTTTAGGGGTGAGGAAGTCACGATTCTGGGAGATTTCCTCTGCTTTGATTACACATTTTTCATGCAGTTCTCTACTTGTACATTCAAAGCCAGCAGCTGATTTCAGCTGGTGATTTACTGAGGTATTGTTAAGATGTTCCATAGCGAATTGCCACGTTAAAAACATGCTGAAACTATTGATTTTTTTCTGCAAAGGAATTACTGTTCTCATAGATTTCAATTTTTTCAGGGTAACAAAATGGTCCTAATTTCCTCTCTCAACAGAAGTTGGTTCAGGTCCCAGCCCTGAGTGCCTCTACACAGCTGCTTGGCATTTCTTAAGACAAAATCAGATTTTCAGAGTTTTTATTTTTAAGCACATCGGCCCTGAAAGATTATAAATTAAAAATCTGGCATTCTCTTCTCACCAACTGGTAAACTTGCTTGTTCAGCTCTGAGGCTGCTTGGGAAGAAGGAGGCTTTTGAAAAGGCTGACTGCTCTCCACCTTAAAAAGTTTGCAGCACAATTAGGGCACTGTTGAGGCAGTATAAACTGTCACAGCTTTGCTGAAACCTGGAGGATTTATGCCATCTGGGACTCTCCTGGTGTTTCATGCTGCTCACAGGAAGGATCATTAGTTTAGGAGTTGAGAACACGTCTTAGTTCATTTGATTGATTTTCCCCAAAGCACACTCATGTGCTACAAATTACAGGCTGCTTTTCCAGGACGTGCATTTCTTCACAGATTACACACGAGGACAATGAAACTTTTTAGCAAATCTTGTGGGTGTACAAACAAAATCTGCCGTTTGCTGCGGGCTCCCTGGTCGCCCCTGCAGTAAGTGTGGTGTTTTGGCAGAGCCACTTTCTGCTCACAGGAGGGGGTTAGGTGGATTTCAGGGAGATTAATTTGGTAGCTGTGTTCACAGCACAGCCTCTGAAAAGTTCCATCAGCACAGAGAAATCCATCAGCCACGGAGGAACGGCAGGAAGGGACGCTCTGCCACAGCACGGTGAACCTTTCCCTGCCTGTGACACAAAGTGAGGCAAGGATGGCTTTAAAGCTGAGTGAATGAATAAAAGAAGAAGCATTCCTTGTGGTCTGGTGCGTGATGGGTCTGGTTTTTCCAGCAGGCTGAGCCTGTGGCTGAAAGGGCTCAGTGTCTGGTCTGGCTGCGCTGTCAGTGCACCCTTGTGTGCCCTGGGTGCCCTGCTCACCTATCACCACTCACAGGCAGCTTCCACAAATAACCAGGCAGGAAAATTACTGCCTGAACACACAATTTTTCTGATTTGCTGGTGAGCATTTTTAAAACAATGCCAGCTTGAGCAGGATAATCCTAAACCTGCAGCTCCTCGTGGGATGCTCGGTGCCAGCTGAACCCCGACAAGGATAGAAATTAAACAGAATTGTCATGAACAGAAAACTCAGCTCTGCAAACAAGATTTACTGGGCAGCTCTGTAAGCTCAGGAATTAATTTTCTAGAAGAAAACATTTTCAGACAGTGACTTAAAATTGGCTGTTGCAGTTCCTGCCAGAGCGTTTGTGGGGAGCGAAGGCGGCGGGGCAGCGAGAGCAGCTACAGCACAGTCAGCTCTTTTTGGAATTTGTGCTCCCAGAAAACTTCCCAAGGCTTTTGTCCATCTCTCTTAATGCTGTCTCACAAAGCAGCCTCGTGCCTGTGCTAGAACATAGATCCCACAGCTCGGTCAGAAGGGAGTAAGAGTAACAAGGCAGAGAGGAAAATGTAAATGAAAACAGGCGGCCTTGGTTATCGCTGCATTTTTTCCTCTCATAAATTTATTTCCCTGATTTCATACCAGCACTACAGGCTGAGATGTGGCAGGGAGGTGGGGAAAGCAGGGGGATGAGCCAGAGAATGAACCAAAGAAGTGCAACAAGATTTCTACACTAAATACTGCAGTATCGTTCTTCCCATAAACAAAACCAGAAAAATAAATTGGATGGAATGAAAACATAAGTGTTGCAAATAAAAAGAGCAATGTTGTTTCAAATATTATGGACCAACACTCTCTGACCTGCAGGCTGCAGAGCTCAGGTTATAAGCACATTTCATGCTGCAGCTTTGGAAAAGGTCCTGTGTGGGTTCCCCTCAAATTTCCACATCATCTTATTCTTTCTTCTTTTTAATAGAAGTCCACATCATGCTGACCCTGAGTGTAATGTGGGCATTTTGGATCTGTGGAAGCTTAGAATATTGTTCTCAAGGGTGTGTTGAATGAATAAGAGGTAATTAAATTATATTAAAAAAAAGCTCTCTTAAACTCAGGAATAGATCCCTTATGTGTAACACAAATTAATGGGATTATGGTGTGGAGTCCTTTCTCCCCTGCACTTCCCTCCACTCTCGCTCTCCTTGCTCACACAGTCTGCTTGAAAACAACCATTTCAGTCTTTAGCCAGCATGAAATCTCTCCCATAAAACCTTCAGTGCTCTCGAGATGGGGACCATGACAACTTTGCACAAATCAGGAAAAGAATTGCCACTGCTGGAATTGGGAGGAATGCCTTTTCTGGGATGGAGCATCCACAGCCCTTGCAGAGGAGTTAAATAATGTTGCTCATGTTTGTGTTGGAATTGCAGTCAAACAGGAAATTGCTCTTGAGAAAAAGGAGAATAAATGATGGACTTGCTTTCCAGGTTGGATCCTCTTGCCTCAAACTTTTCATTATTGTAAAGTTGGAAAAACTGGGAGAGAAGTCCTACTGATACAATGCCTTAAAACCCAGTGAAAGTCACAGATTATTTAGCAAATGTTGTTTCTCTTTGGTGTGGGTAACTTGGTTGGGAGCACAAGGAACAAGATAGGAGAGGAAATGCAAACTGCTTTGATGATTCCCAGTCAAATCTCACATGAAGTCAGGGCCTGACTCCACTGACTCCTGTCCTGCTCATCCCAGAGCTCATGAATTCCCTCATCCATCCTCCCTCAGCTGTGTGTACCATTTTCTGCTAACCCAATCCTTGCTAATTGCCTGGATGATCCAGCTCTTGTTGTTCCCTTCTCCCAAGCCTGGTGTGGCACCTGGTGGCTGCAGACACATCCTGGGACAGTTTGTGATGAATTCAAAACACAAACCACCCTGGGAAATCTAGAATTTGGGGTTAGGAATTGTTACTCTCTCAAAGAAGTGAAAAATAGCTGCTTCATCCTCCTGTAGCTCATCAGAGAGAAATGTGGCAGCCTCCAACAAATGTTGGGCCATTTTAAAGGATGCTCATCGAGCATATAACAATGGGACAATTTAATCTTTTCATTTGTGGTACAATTCCTTGCATTTTAAATCATCTTGTCAGTTTTCCACATTTCAAGCCAAGCCATTATAATTAACTATTAGGTTTTATTTTTAGATTTTTGAATGCACGGAGTCTTTTTAGAGAAAACACACAGAATGTCCTATCAACTATTTTCACACATTTGGTATCATAATTGGGCAATCAGGCACAATCATCCTTAATTTAGTACATATGTGGCACATTACCATGCCAATTGGGTTAAAGAGATGCATGAAGTAAGTGCAAATTAGCTGACAAAAGGAGCGAGCTCAGACCAGCACTATCAAAAGGCATTGAGTCACATTTGCATAACTCTTCATTTGGAATTAAAAACTGAGTTTGTTCAGCAAACCTGAAAAATGCCAAGTGTGGGAGAATGACCAAATCTGCCTGGGGATCCCAAATCCTGATCCTGCAGCTCGACCTGGGGTCATTTTGGTGGAGGGAGTTTTCTTCACAACAAGAGCATGGTGCTGTCCTAGTGAGAAGTACAAAACAAAGTCTCTCCTGCCTAGTGGGCTTTGTAGTTTTAATGACAAATAAAGTGTTTAATAGTAAACAAAATCTATTTCAGTACTGTGTGGGTTTTTTTTGTTTGTTTTATCAAAGTTGCCAAGTGTGAGGGTATGGTAGGACAAGAAACATTCCAGACAGAAAAACCTGGAAAAGGAGAGTGCTCAACAGAAGTTTAGCAAATGTACTCCAGCAAATTGTATGGCAGTTATGGCTTTATATTCATACTCTGTTTCATACATGAGGCTTTTTCCTATGCTTCATTAAGGAATTCTTTACACTAAGAAAAATAATCCACAATTAACAGCAGTTCTGGGCTTTAAACATTGAGTCTATTTCAGTACTGTGTCAACACTAAATCCCAGCCTATCAACATTGGGATTTAGTTCCAGCAATGTTGACTGCTGCTTTACTTTCTGCATGTTTTGATAAATTTCAAAATAATTGTAAGTAACCTGGCTACTTTATGCTCCACTATGAAGTGCAACTACAGGACTTGTAAAGTTTTTAGGCTCTCATAAATACAAATGGGACTGGGCTGACAAATAATAGTTGAAAAAATTTGCTTTGCCACTGGGGCTTTTAAATGAAAACTGTATTTTCCTTTTAAGGCTTTTATGGTGCATTTTTAGTATCCAAAGTAAATTTGAGTTATGTTAGCTTTCATATAAAGGTGTGCCATCTTTAAAGAGGGTTCTATCTTTAAAGTCTTACATCTCTAAAGAGATTTTACCTCTGAAGGGGGCTTGGGTTTTAAAGGCTGTGTGGGGGAATATTACATCCAGAAAGGAAAGGTGAGCCTTTGGGGTGAAGGTGGAGTGGTACAGAAGGGCTGTGTGGGCTGAGCACATCCCATCCCTGTGTGCATCCCTTTTGTGAGGGATCAGGAGATTCCTACTCCCAAAGAGTGGAAGTGATGCAAGTGTCTCATCTCCAGTTTAAATTATGTAGTAAATGTGCTTCAGTTGTGTGAAGCAGGTGGGAAAACAGGCAGAGTATGGAAAATATTATCCTTTGTTAGAGCAAGAACCTTTCCATAGTCTAATTGAGCCTGGTGTTAAAATACTCTTAAATAAAATAAAAAACACTAATTTCTAGATCCCTTATTGTAAGACTGGACCTGTGGATCTCAGGATCAGCATTCCTGCCTCAGCCTTTCCTCTGTACCTTTCCCACTGGCACAGTCATCAGCCACAGCCCCAGAGGAGTATCCACAGCTTAATTATATGCTCCATTTAACAGCAGTGCAAAATTAATCCTGTTTGGACAGAGATTAGATGACATATGAAGAGCTGTGTCTGGTCTCTTCAGTGTGGTGAATTTTATCTTGTAGTGTTTGCATTAATATTTATTTTCTTTTTTTTTTTTCCATCATCCACAAGACTTTGAGGGGCACAAAAGTGTGCAAAGCTGAGAGCAAGGAGCAGGTTTGGGGATGGAGCCTGGCTCAGGATCCAGTTTAATTCCTGCACACATTTTCAAAGGCAGAAGGCACAGCTGCTCAGTCCTGCAAAACACCACAAGGTTGTTGGGAGTACAGGAATCCCATCTCCAATTTTATCAAAGTAAAATCACTGGATGTTTCCAAGGATCATGGCATGGCTGAGGTTGGAGAGGACCTTTGGAAAGCAGCAAATCCAGCCCCTGGCTCCCAGCAGGGTCAGCCAGAGCCTGGCCCCAGGGCTGCCTTGGGTGAATAAAGGCTCACACACATTCTGCATGTGAATATCCCTTTGGGCTGAGCAGGAATCTGAGCTGAAAACTGGTAAATATTATACATCTGTTTGATTGATTGGATGAATATGAGAAAGAAACCAGCAACAGGAAGGGAGAGTGAAAATGTTTCCTGAATCATTTGAAGGTGGGAGGAGGAAAAAAAACCAAAAACTTTTTAGTGCTATTTTTTTCTTCTCTCAGTTCTGCAGGCCTCCCAGCTCAGGAAGATTTAGTTTACTTCTTAAAAGGTCTTGCTTATAAAGCAGACCTTTTTCTGGCTCTGGCCAGCTCTAATAAAAATTAGCAGTAACTTTAGCAGCTGCCATACCACATGACTGCTTGGAATTGCATAACTTCTTTTTCCTCCTAAAGAAACACACAAAGATCATCTGATCTCCACCCTTGCAGCCTTCTCCTAAGTGTTTTTCTCTAACTTGATTTCTAAACAGAAATCTTTTTCTCTTTCTTTTAACAAGCCTCTTTTCTCAAGCCCAAAATCTGACAGCAAATGGTGAGGGGTTCTGGGCAGAGCTTTCATGAGTTAAGTGAATAAGGTGATTATTTGTATTTTTGCTACTTCAAGCTCTATTACTTCTTATAAATGAGAAGCCAGATCATGCACAAAATAAAAATATTTTGTGCCTGAAATTGTGGGGATTTTAGAGCCTCTGTTTCTGGGAGCAGGGGTTTGGATGGAGAAACATTGTGGTTTTCCAAGGACAAGGTCATGGTAGGAAGGACAAGGCTCCCATGGCCACTCCAGATGTAAACTGGACACAGACTGCTGGCTCAGACAGATCCTGTTGGGAAATCCCAGGGCACCTAACCTGATCTGCAGGCAGAGGGGATGGAGATTGGAAATTGACAATTATCAGCCTCTTCTAGATGTGTGACATATGGAGATGAACCATTGCTTTCTGCTTAATTGTGTTTCCCTTTAGCAAAAAAAAACCCCAAGTTTAACATCTTCATCAAAACCTAAGAACAAATAACCCTTTTTCTGTACAGCACCTTTTTTCACAAGCAAATTGCTTGCAAAAAAAAAGTATTTGTTTTGTCAGGATACTCCACTGACTGCATATTTATTTATCTCTCCCTTGTAGCTCATTCAGAATTCATTCCTATTTTGTAAGTCTTAAAGAAATCTCCTGTCTACAGTTACAAAGAATTCTTAAGTGATGGAATGAAAAAAAAACCCCATGTGTGTCAGACTCTTTAAAGCTTGGTTCATCCTAAATCCAAACAAACAAAGCCAGGTGGTGATAATATCTTGGAATATGAAATGTTGCTGAAATCCCCAGCCTGTTGGCAGCCAGGGAAGCTCTGGAGGCTGCACCTCCTGGAGCCACTGTCACTGCCTTGCACTCAGAGTCCCATACTTGAGCTGAGCCACTTCTCTTTAACCACAATCAAACTGGAATAAAATGTGAATTTATGTAATTCCCACTTTTGCATTTTCTCTGTTGGTGGTATTTCCCTTTTCCTGCTAGCTTGTCAAGGATCCTAACTCTCATTTTGTGAGTGAAAGTCTGGCCGCTTGTGTGCTGGGGATGAACAGATGCCCTGGGCTGCCTTCACTGCTCTCCCAGCTCACAAGTGTCCTGCTAGCAACTCTTGTTTTAATTTCAGTGTTCACACAGCCAGCCCTGTGATTCCTTCCCTTATTTGAAGGAGCCAGTACAGACTGAGCCACTTCTTTTTTTTAATAAAACCTTTCATTGTTTCCCTTTATTTTGGCCTCCTTTTCCCCTTAAAACCTTTGTAGGCAAACTTTCCTCTGCAGCAGGGGAGTTGTTCACTGTTTCTATTACAAACTTTTCTCTAGCAATGAGGGACTTCTCCTTCAGTTTTATCCAGTTTTATGTCCTGCTGCTAATTAAAATGTCTTCTGTCTTTCTCTGCCTCTAATTGAGGAGTATGGAATGGAATATTCTAATTGACCCCAAAGCAAGTTTTTTGCCCCGTTTTTGGCTGCCTCATTGGAGGCATTTGCAGACTTTCTGAGCAGCTGATGTTTCAGGGAGTTACAAACCCAGGACGGAGCCAAGGGTGGCAGAGGGAGCAGTACATGAGATTCCAGCCTCCAGCACATCTCCAGGCTCTCCAGCCCACTGAGGGGCTGTAAATCCCACTTTCCCTGCTCTGACCCTGCAGCTCAGCCCCTTCTCCCAGCTTGCCTTCCCCTGACCCTGCTGTGGTTCTTTGTTAGACACCCAAACTCATTGGATTAATGACAAACACTTCAGTATCTCAGGCAGAAATAGGAGTTGGGAGGCTGAGAAGATGCTGTGAAGTTTCCTTTGGGATGAGATGAATTTTGTGCCTCATCTAAGAGAAAAGCCCTCCAGACTGTAGTGACACTACCAAAACTTTCTGCTTGGTTTGAATGCTGTGTTACAATTTGAATAGATTTACAGAACAAAGTCAGAACAAAGATGATGCACTTGTCACTGACTCTGTCCCTTTTGTCCCAAATAACTAAAAATAACTTGCTTTCTGTTTGTTTATCCCCTTGCCTGAGGTGCTGTTCAGTAGGAACAAGATGCAGAGGCTGGTGCTTAGCTCTAGTTTCTGTCTGATTGCAAGGACTAAATTCCCCTCCTTTAGAAAACCTTTGCAGAACAGCTCAGCCCAAAAGCTTTTCACTGCTTAGGAAGTGTTTTCCTGCCATTTCAGGAAAAAAATGCAATTATCATGGCTGCTTCAAGGGAGTTATCACCGAAGCGATAAACCATGGTGGAATTTACTTATCCTTGGAGGAAAATGCAAATTAAAGCTATAAATGAAGGTCTTGGGAAAGGTCCTGACCACTTTTTGCCACCAGCCTCATAATCACCCCCAGTCATTGATATTCTGAGGCAATCAGGTGATGAACATCATCTTCTGCAGGGGGAAAAAGGACTGGGAAATTAAGTGTGTAAGTGAAACGTGCTGAAAGAATAAATGCCATTGTTTGTATCTCTCCTTCATGTGTTAATCACTTGTTAGCTGCAAACCACAACATTTCAAGCCATGCAAAGCCTTTCTCCAAGGAAATTGAACTGGGTGGCCAGGGAGAGTAGGACAGTATTTTAAAAGCTGCTAAAAATAGAAAGACAAACCTGATGAATCAAACATTAATTTGATATCTGTCCAGCTGAAGTCAGCAGTGAAGATTTCACTAAGGGAGTTTATGGGAGCTGATGGCCACGTTCATAAAATTTGCTCTAACCTGGGGATAAACAGTAAATTTACAACTATTTATTGGAACTGTTACTGGAGGTTCTGTGCAAGCCTGTGGGATCTGGAGGTGAGCAGAAGCTGCCCCAGAAGTTGTCTATCACAGTGGAGAAACTTAAGCATGTTTTATATGTTCAGGCTAAGTGGGGGATTTGTTTTATTACAGCCAAAGTTGCTACTTATTTGCCTAAATTAAAGGATATGCATTAGATAAACAACAGCTGAGGTCTTAAGCACTGCTCAGTGTCAGAGTCCATAAACATGGGAAAATAATCTATAAATGACAAATTCACTGATCTATGACAGGCACATAAATACAAAAAGTGTATTTTCCATCTCCTTTGAATACTTTAAACATTAACTCATAATTGGAGAATTCAAATTGGGGTATTTGACACTAGAGAAGGATTTTATGGAAAACAGTTTTTAGTTCAATCTCCCATTTTGTAACAACACAGTTGTAAACAGCTCAATTCCTGCTTCCTTCAGTTCCTAATACCCACATTTGCAGCTGCTTTTGTTCTGCCAATAAACCAAATTTTTGACAGGAGAAAGTGAACCACAATGTATTATGTTGCTGCCTAAATTTCATATTTCCTTCTTAAGCAAATGAAATGCAACATTATCTTAATGTTTAAAAATGAAAAACATTGGGTTGGTTTTGGGTTTTTTTTTCCCTTTTCAGAATATTCCTGTTATTTTGTTACAGTGCAGTCATTTTCTAGCCCTGATTTTAAATTTCAATTTCTGTCATTAACTGCAGAGTAGATAGAGGCTTGGAACCTGGAGTAATGATTTTGCAATTGAAATATGCTGGCTTCTACCACTCTGTGATTTAGAGAGACATCAAACTTGTGTCATTGTCAGGCATCCAAGTTATTTAAAATCACTTCTCTCTGAATGTAAATTTTTGAGTGTGTCATGATCTAACTAGATTTATTCTCTTCAAGTTTATAGTTCAGCTCCACAGTTAAAAAGTTTTCTTTAGCTTGGATGTACAAATTCAACAAATTCTAGATCAAGGTCAGATCTTAAGCTCCAGTTTATTGTTGTTCTCTCCCAACCATTACTTTGTCCATCATTTAAATTGCCTTTGGATTAAAGTATTTGGTTATATGGAAACACGGGGCATTTTAGGCATTAAGAGCACTGAGCATATCTCTGAATCACAAATGGGCCTGATTTTTGTTTTTCTTTATCCTGTACTGTGTCAGACAGAGGATTTCCTACCGTTGTTTGGGAAAAGAAAGCTGGAGCTGGAAAGGAAAGCATAAAACTGATTGCCTGATGGTTTAGTGTTACAGACCACCTACCCTGAGAGGGGAGTAATTGAAATTCTAAAGAGGAGAAAAGCCATAGCCCAGCAACAAACAAATTAGGGAAAGCTTAGTGGAAAATTAGTGGAACAATAAAATGAGATTCCATTTTGGTAACACTTTGGTACTTGGAACAGCTTTACATGGGAGAAAATATAAAGGAAAAAGAGACACTTAAGGGAAAACCATAGACAGACACTTAGAGACTTTCTAGACAGACCTAATAGAATTTTATACACTTGATATGAATTCTGTGTATATTCAGATGTTGTCTTACATAATTCCTTGACTTTACAGTTAAAAGAAGGGAAAATAAATAACAAGATCAGGAAGGCAAAGAAAATAAAGTGTGCATCTCTCCAGAAGAGGCTTTTTTAGGGAAGAGAGCACAGGGCAAGATGTTTTAAATTCTTTTGGGACCTCAACAAGCAATTTATCTAGAAACTATTTATAAACTATTTTTATAATGTCTCGGTTAGTGACAAATAGATGTATCTTAAATTAAAATCCACTTCTGGATGAAATATTTACCTAACTTTATTCACATTCACCCCTACATAATCTGGTTTGCTTTGGGGCATTGCATACAGTAGATTCTACACACATCTGATTAAGGGGCAGTTCTATCCCTGGGGATTCCTGCTCACCTCCAACTCACAGATTTTCCCAAAATAGGAGAATCTGATTGCAAAACCACAGATTTTTGTGGACCACTGAACTCAAGGCAGAGCCTTACCACAATCAGTTCAGGGCATTTAGTTGAGTGTATGAAAAACTTTAAATAACAAAGAAATTAAAAAAAAAAAAAGCTGTCAAGTGAGGTTTGAAGTTCCCTGAGAATATTTTCCAGAGACAACAGCTACACCTCACTGCTGTTTTTCTGGCTGCTCAGCTTCCATGAGAACATTGTGGAGGAATTTAGAGGGGGCTAAAACCATTTATATTCCCAAACACACTTCTCTCTCCATCTCAGTCACTGGGGAATCCAAGAGCACAAGTGCAGAGGCCAAGTGGACACATCCTGTCTGGGGGAACAAGAAATGAGAGTGATCTTGCCTTGGGAACCCTGAGGGGATGGAATTTGGGTTGTGATCTCTTCTTTTGGGGTGAGCCTGAATCCATCTATTGTTCCATGGGAGAACAGCTGCAGGGGACACCAGGGAAGTTTGCAGGAGGAAAGAAAAGCTGATTTTTCTTCAAGATGGGGCTGAAGGTTTTCTGGTTGAACAGATGCTCCTGCAGTGGCTGTTCTGTACTGATAGAATCAGTTATCAGCCTGTAAAAGCCAATAGGTTCAATGAAGGAGAGGGATGTCTGATCCATTTTAAGAGGCGCCAGGGCAAATTTCTCCCTTCACACACTGAAACCAAGGAAAGATTTCAGGGATAAATCAAAATGGCCATTTCTCCCCTGTCAGTAGAGGAAGAATTCCAGAGGAGCAGCTGCCAGGCTGCTGTGAAGGCTCACACTCCCTTTCCTTTCCAGGTGGAGCCTGGGGTTGTTTCAAACACCCCTTTTTAGTGACCCCTTTCACCGAGCCCTGGGATGTGGAAAGACACTGGAAACTATTTTGAATCTTTGCAACAGGTGGTTAGAGTCAAACTGCAGTACATAAAAGTTGTAGTCTTTCCAAGGTTTTCATTTTAGCCACATGAATTATTTCTCATTTAGTGAGACAAGAGTTTCAGCAAGTTGTGCACATAATTTCTGTTTGCTTTTTCTAATAAGCAGTCAGGGCAAGGGTGACTTCTGTTCTTTCTGCCTCAAAATGTGTGTGAGCTAACAAACATCTCGTATGCAACAGCAGCACAATGACCAGATGTCTTGTTTATGCTTTAAAATATTTTTGCTCCAGTCCATAGATGAAATTCTTTCCACTTTAAAAATGTTCATCTTGAACTTGGGCAGTTAAAGGCTTCCTGATGACAGGGGTGGATGATCCAGGAAGATACACACTCTTCCCAAGGTCTCTCTTACACAAACTTTTATACTTGCATTGAATTTATATCAATTCCTTTCATGGCCTGAGATGAGACTTTAAAATGTTCTAAGGTTTGCTCTGTTTTTTTTTAATTCTTCCTCTGGATGGGACCAGATTTGGTCCCAGCAAGAGCAGAACTATTGCCTAAAAACTGAACTAAGGCTGCCCCCAGCCCTGCAGGGTCAGAAGGGTCTGAAAAATCTCCATTCCTATTTCTTACAGGAATACAAGAATATTCTTTAACAAATGCACACCAGAAATTATCACATGTGAAAGTTTTCATGGTTCCCTCTTGCAGTGCCCACTGTCAGTTCTGAAACCCAAACAGTCCCAAGTCTGAAATCCTTATCAGAAAGGAATTGTGCTTATTTCTATCATAATTTATACAGCAGTGGCCTCATGGAATGCCTTCAGCTCTTACAAATCTTCCCTGCTGCACTCAGCACAGTCACACTGACACTGCTTTTTCCAGTGAAGGAGGTAGGAAAGGAAAATAATCAAATACTGGTAACAACAAGAGCCTGCTCTAATTAATTGTGTTACTACTGCCAGTGCTAAGTGGAGAAATGAACTGAGTGGGGTGAATGGAGCAGAACAGACTTGAGCAACAGAAGGTAAATAACAGTATTTTACACGGGCATCAAATATTTGGCAGTTTTACAGCAAGCTTGCTATTCCTGACAACTGTTGCTTTGATAAAGTGTTTTCTCTTTCCATGCCTGGCTCTCTCACCCCTCAGAGCAGCTGATGCTGGAGGAGGTGCAGAGCAGCAGCTCTGTGTCAGTGCCACGGGGCTCCTGGGGGGTTATGGGCTCACTCAGCTCTCCCAGCAGAACCCTGAGGTTTATTTAAGTATCTCCCCAGGTACAAAATAGGGAAAGTGGGGCTTGTTTTGGCTTCAGTGGGGTTGTTCCACACATCAGACACAGGCTGCACTGAGAGGGTGGCCACCTTCCCACCTCTGACCCACCACAGAGCATCCACACCAAGTCCAAGGCTGTGCCCATCATCTGTGTTTGTTACTGAAGCAGTGCCTGGGGACCTTCACAGACATCAAATCCCTGCTGTCACCAGGGCTTACCTCAAATAAAGGCAAATGTAAATAGTCCAAAGTGTACAGCAGGGCAAAGCCAAGAGAGGTTACATCCCAATTGTTGTCAGAACTGACTCACAGGAGCTCAGTTTATCCATTTCCATGGCTGAGGCAGGGCTGGGACCCCAAGCTTTTAGTCCAGGGAGTGATTTAACCACAAAGGCAGCAGCTTCCCTTGGAGGGGGAATAAACCCAAAATTATAATCCTCTCCACGTTGCTTTAGTGCTGCTCCTGGGTACAGATGGAAGCTTGTGGTACTTTCACAGTGCCTTTGTCTAGACTAAGATTTAGATAGATAAATCTAAAAATTCAACATATGACACATGTAACATAAATTCCTGTATGCTGAGCTAGTCAGGGGAAGGATTAGGGAGGCATCACTTTCAGTGTGACCAGCTGAGCTTATATTAAAGTATAGATCACACCTACACTGTTTTGGGGTGGGTTTTTTTTTGGTTATGCTAGACCAGACTAGTTCTAACAGAATTGGAATCAGTGGAACTAGGGCATAGTGTAAAGTGACAGAAAAATGAACAGAGAGAAAATGAGGGAAAATACCATTAATAGCAGAATGCTTTTCAGAATTTTACTCATCCTTAAAATGTAAATCTGTTACATTAAGACTAAGAGAACAGTAAGAGGTCTGAGACAAAATAGGAATCTTTTCAGAAAAGTCTTGAAAACAAATATTTAGGTTGTTAAAATACTTCTTGAGCCACTCTTCTTTACAGGTTCTATACCCTGTAAACAAGCTATACCTGCATTTCCATGATGAATAGTAAGCATCCATGATATGGATAACAGCTGCTTAAAATTCCAATTGTACTAAATATAAAATTTATCCATGAATTATGTATTTGACTATAGCTTGCTACAGTTGATTGTTTCTAACAACAATTAATACTACCCCTTTAAATGAAAAGCACAACGTGCATCTGTTGCAGATGGAGAAAACATTTATTCTGTGTATACCTCAGAGACCCAGAGGGAGATTTGGGTGTCCAAGGAATGCAGGGTGGGGTGGACTGTGGCTTCCCTTCAGCCCTGGCTGTCAGATCAGCCCCAAATTGCTGTTTCTGCTGCCATTTTTAGTGATTAGGTATCAGCAGCTCCAGCCCCTGGGGAGATAAGAGGGGGCACATGGGCTCTGCAGGGCAGGACTATATCAGTCTGGCAGCTGTTCTGTGATGGGGGAGGTATGTGACAGCTCAGGGCAGGCTCCAACAAATGGCACCCACTCCCAAAAAACGGGCTCCAAGCTGCCCTGCCCTCCCAAAGGCTGCCCAGGCAAGGATTCAGTGTCCTGCCTGCCATTTGGGCTGAAAGCTGAGTTTTTATAGTGGGAAATGCCTCAAAATGCCTGTCAAGTGAAGTTTGAAGTTCCCTGAGAATATTTTCCAGAGACAACAGCTACACCTCACTGCTGTTTTTCTGGCTGCTCAGCTTCCATGAGAACATTGTGGAGGAATTTAGAGGGGGGTAAAACCATTTATTCCCAAACACATTTCTCTCCTGGAGGTGTTTTCAGGGAATTTGTTTGGGGGTCTGCTAACACTGACCCATTACCAGCAAGGTTCTGATGTACATAATCTGCACACTGACACATCACTGCTGCTTTAACCAAAGATAGTCCAGCCCCAGAGCTGCTGGTATTTATAGTGGGGAAGAGGAGTGATGGAATGCTGTCTAAAATGCAGAGGGGGCTGAGACCTGCAGCTCCCCATGTGCTGGGACACTAATTCTGGGGAGCAGAAGAATTAAGATCCAGACCAGACACTCCCCACAAATCCAGGAGTCACTGAATCAAAGTAGAACTCTCAGACAATCTCAGGGGGATTGTCACAATCAGAAAAAAAGATAATTTCAGATAAATTTTCCCTATTTCAGATACATTTTCCCATGGGCCATGTTCTCCATTGGCTTGTCCCTTGGGTGGTTGTTTTATTTAATGTGAAAAAGGTGCAAATCACTTTTATTCTCAATGAGGTTGTTTCACACTCACTGTAATTTTAAAGGGTACAGAGTAGAAAGGAAGGAGACCCAGTGCAGGTAGAATTCTGTGCAGAAAAAGCTGCTCATTGATTTTCTGCTTCCTCACCCTGGATGCTCTGCTCACCCTATGTTCTTTTCTCCCCCCAAATCCCCAGGATTCCCATCCATGAGGTTTTGCAGCCTAGAAAGAGTTGATAAACAGAGTTTTGACTTGTGCCAATAGCTAGAAGAGGATGAACCTTTCCAATTCATTTCACCCAGAACTATGAAGTAGTCATTGAATAGGCTGCTGAGGTACCAAATTCAGATTAAATCTTTGTTTCTGTTCCCCCAGAGTGCTGAAACCCATGACTTCCAGGATGATTTTGGCTCAGTATATGGGAACAACACATTTCAACTTAGGGACACGATTTATGCCAAATATACTTTTGTAGGTTAGGAGCTATTATTCATAATTCAGACAAGATACTTGGAAATTTTTGTGCTTTATATCACAAAGTGTTGATTTGTGTAGTCACAGATTATTCACAGGAATACAAATGACAGTTCCAGAGGAAGAGGAGGAAGGAGCAGTTCTGCTGCCTGACCACGAGAGGAGAAAGTTTTCCCTCCTGTTTCTATTCCCCTGTCCCCTGAGCTAAGCAATGTCAGGCAAATCCCATTTTACCTGAGATACTTTCATGTCTTTGGGGATTAGTTACATACATCCCCATTTGCAGCTTTTACCCACAACATTAACCATCATTTTGGGACACTAACCTCAGATGTTTTAATAAATATAGTGATTTTTTTTTTCATTAAGCTGTTCCTGAGCCATCACTACTTTGCTGCTGTCAGTATGAACTGCTAAACATTAAATATTGTCCACAGCTATAGGGTATTTTCATAAAACTATGATTTCCAGAGATACAGGAGGAAAAAAAGCTGTATTGTTGATTTTTCAACAAAAATACAGTCAACTTTCAGTGCAAACATTCAAAGATGTAATAAAAAGCTGCTGTAACAACAATTCTCCTTGCGTAGCTGCTGTTGGGGGTTTGAATATGCCATTTGTAAAGTTTAAATTGCTTTTGCAGTCAAGTGTTGTAATCCATTAGTGATAAGAAAAGGTATTTGTCTATCAGTTGCTGTTAACTACATTCCTTGCATTAGAAACAGTTTAGTCTCTTACATGAGGCCAGTGCAGGAAATTGTTCTGAGAGTCTGGCTGCAGAGCTGGGAAAGGAGCAGTCGCTGCTCCCTTCCCCCAGCAGAAATGTGATGGATAACTGAGCTCTGACAGCCAGCAACTTAACCTTTAGCAGCACCACAGACTTCTGCTCAAAGCATTGCAGCTCCTTCTGAGCAAAGTTGTGTGGAAATAAAGAAAAAAATCCAACTCTTCCCGGGATTTTTCTCTTAAAACAGCCAGATTCCTTCCTTTGGATGTTCAGCCGTGTTATTCCATTATTTTTTTAGATGATATCATTATTCTTCCAAAAAATAAATTCTAAATCTGTTGGTAAATGAATGAATACTAAGGTTTGAGTTTTGTAGGTGGGAATTGCAGCTTCTCTGGAAGAGCAGGTTCTCAGATCAGAGTTGCTACCAGCTCCTTTGGGGTTTTGCAGCAGCATTTGCTAAATATTATCAGCTTTGCATGTTTGGCTGAACATCACCAGGAAATGTCCTGGGGCAGGAAGTGCACCAGGACATTTCCTTGGGTTTCTTTCTGCTCTGTAAAGAAGCTGACCAATGTTGCACCAGGTCTCCAAGATGTGATCTAACACAGCAAAGCATGATGGATATTACATATCACAGACTCATGGAAATCAGATAGGAAATGTATCAGATGTGACCTCAACACCCAGACTGGCTCTGGACTGGCACTCTGATCATCTTGGTCACTACCTAAATGCAGGATTATAAGTTACCTTAGGATCCATATAAACTGCACATGTACAAAGCAGGACATTTCTAAAGAGTTTAGAACAGTAATTCAAGCACTGCACCCTTTATGATTGCAATGCAGTCATCTCTTTACGTGGTTTTATTACAAAAAGCTCCATTTTGTGAGGGGCTGTTCTCACAGGGTCAGCAGCCTGTTAGAGGCTGGTCTCACCCTACCCTGAAACCCAGAGCAGCTTCCTGTGGGATTTAAGAGCTGCAGCTGTTCCAGTGAATTCAAGATGTGTCTTACAAAGCCTTGAACCTCAGGAAAAGCTGCGGCCTTTGGGCTGGACAACACCTGATGTTATACATAGGATCCCTCTATTCTGCTGCTTAAAATAATCCATGCTGAGGGGGGATTTTGTAGGTTTCCAGGGGCTCACTCTCTGCAGGACTTGGTCCTGTAAAACAGAGGAGCTGGCAGAGGCACTGGAATATGAATATTGCAGAAGAGTCAGCTTTCCCACCTAATGTTCTTGGCAGGAGGAGCTCTGACCTGCAGGGAAGGCAAGCTGAGCCCCTGGAGAAGGAGGAATAACAATCCAGGGAAAACAAGCAGTGAAAAAGGAGACAAACTGCATTACATCAGGGTTACTTGTTTATCAGAGGAGCTGCCCAACTTCAGCTGCTGATTTCTGAGGAGAACAGAGGCTGTGCCAGGACCCTGCCTCCCTTACAAAGGCTGGGCACGAGGCCACGCAGTGATAGCGTGTTCTTCACAGCAAATAATCCCATCAATACCAACTTCTCCTCGTGCAAAGTGTTTGGAGATCGTACATCATCCTTAACAGGAACATTTCCTGCTGTCCTGCTGCCAGGCTGCTCCCAGCAAAGCCTGGGAGAAGGAAGGAGGCACTGAGAGCTGGTGCTGTCAGCTGGGAGGGAAGGAGGGAGGGCAGCAGTGCCACAGCACCCCAGTGGGTCCCATCTCTGCTCTGGTTTCCATCTGGGTTCATCTGACAGAGATTCCCACTTGTTTTCATTCAGCAGAACCATATGTTTGGTTTTCAGCAGCACATGAAAAAGTCAGGGCACTGTTCACGAGCTGAAATGCCTCCACAGAGAGGGATGGGGCTGCATCTGCCCCAGTGCTCATTATTTCTCTTCAAAGATTGGGTTGGATTTATTGCAGCTGTCAATCAGCTCCAAGCACTTACTCCATTTTTCCCCCCTCCTTGTAAATCACATCCATCAAACCTACTGCTATCAAGTGGATGGTAAAAGGTACCTCCCCCCTAAAGGGCCTCTCCAGCTGAAAGCAAAACAAGCACCTGATAATCCACAGGAAACCCTGTGGGATATAAATACACCTGCAGTGCACCAGGCCAGAATAACCAGAGGGAATCTAAAGGGTGCCCAGTCCAACCAAGTCCAGTTCACAGGAGCATCCCTCTTCTTTTGCCTCCAGTGGGAACAGTTTGTCCAGACTCTTAAAACCTAATTCCACAAATTCCATGCAACACCCCTCACCATTTCTTTTGCCTCCTTGCTCCAGGTAATGCAGTAAAATACTGACCCAGCACCTGCTCTGTGTGCAGCTGAGATTTCTCTCTGGTTTCAAGCACTCTCTGCCTCCACAGCCATAAAACAAGGCAACACTGGGATAAACAAAGTTTTGTCCTTGCATAGAAGGTCTAAACTCTGAGGGACAATCCTCACTGGATGCTGAGCCTCATGCAACTTCACAGACAATTTACATTCTACTTTGGATTACATTTTTTCTCACATCCTATTTCCCACAGAAAGGGGAGCTGGACTTGGACACTTGGTGCTCACCTGACAGATAAATATCCTTCCTGTAAGCAGGAAGCCTGTTCAGGTTTTCACCATAAATAAAGTTGTATCCAGCAGTAACTATAGGAGGGCAGACTTCAGGCTCTGTGTTGTAAACACTGTCAGATGCAAAAAATAGTTTCTGGATTTTATACAAGGTATTAGACTAGCAAGATGTGATTACAAGGCATACTTTTTCTGGGAGCCTATTTATGTGCAGCTGAACACAGTTTTTGATTCATGAAGCTCCTTTTTTTTTTTAATATAAAATGCAGTTTGGCAAGTTTTAGCACTTAGTTAACTAATTCCCACCAGAAATACTGAAAGCATGGTTTCCATTTATAGCAAAGGGGATTAGACTGATTTAGAAATACAGTATGTTGACAGTACTATTTAAAAGCATATGGACAATTTGCTCCTTTCTTCTCCATGACAAAAATGAGTGGTAACCATCAAATTCTTTGCATCAGAGCACTGGCCTCTCTGTTTTGTCAAGATCAGGGTAATCTTTTCCAGTTGTAAAATCAAATCCAAAGTAGCCTGATTTATTGTTCTTTGCTCTCCTCAAAAGGCACTGAGGCATCTCCACAGCCCTTTCCAGGCAAACTTAGTGTAAATCACTGCATGAAGGCTTCCAGAACACAACTTTGATTGGTGCAATAGTTCCCAGCACTAGATACTTAATTGCAAGTATTCGGTGATGATTCTCTATTAATTGCAAAATTTTATGCTAGTACTCTTTGAGAAATCTATGACAATATAATGCAAGAGGAGAAGAATTATGTTTTGTTTGTTACTCATATGTGTCTTGTTGGAGCCTCTATAATTATTCTACTTGGGCTTTGTGCAAAAAAGTGTCTCATAGAGTCCTGTATTAGAACAGAAACAATCCCAGCACAAAAGATGCATGTCTCTACTTAATCACAAAAAACCACAAAACAGGGCGGGATGGAAGAGACCTGCTCCAGTGTGCCCTTACAGAATGAAATAAAAGTATCCATAATATAGAAAATGGATCAATTGATATAGCCAGTGATCATCTGTAAGGCTCCTAAGCAAAAGCCTGGCCTTTGAAAAGTCCTGATTACCTAGCAAGTCAATAAAGGTTTCCTAGACACAGGAATGTATCTAACAGTGATGTAGGAACTTCACAGGAAAAGCTGCCACTGTCACAGGGGACAGCAGGCTGTCACACTCATCCTTTGGCTGCCAGCCACCAAGGGAGCACAGGATTTTCCTACAGGCACCAAAAACAAGGGATCAGAGCCAGAACTGATGCTGTGAATCTTTGCCTTGAGACATTTAGGTCTGACTCAAAAGATCTGCATGATTTCATATTCACAGAGCTCAAGAAAAAATATATACAAAGAGATAACAGAGTCAGAGGAAGAAGTGGGAGGATCCATGAGCAAATCCATGGAGGAAGTCCTACTCTGAAGTATAGGGAGTTCTTTTGAGTCCTGTGTGAACAGTAGTTTTTCCTTACAGAAAATGCACTGAAATGGAAAATGCAGACCCCCAATAAGCAGGGACTGAAATGATTCTGAGCTGAAGTCAGTGAGACTTTGTGTGCCAACCCCATCTGATATTCACAGTGACCTGCAGTCACTCCCTTCTTCCATTTGCTGACTGCAGTGCATTATAGTGAATGAATAACACCAGATTTTCTTGAAGATATCTTAGATTAATGCCATGAATACTTTTGTTAATGATCTAGAACATTCACAGCCTGTTTTAATTATTTCATCTCCCTTGTACATCTCAATTATTAAAATAAGCAGAAGTTACCAGAAAGTGTTAAGAACAAAGTTTAAGCATGAAGACAGCTCTGTGCTCTCAGCAGCACGATCCAGAAAACATTTGGTTGCCAACAGTTCAGTGATTCATGAAAATCACACTTGCATGTGAAATCTGTGTTTGGCTGAGGCCCCAGGCAGGTGGTACCAACCTGTCAGGCTTAACACCCAGAAGGATTTCAGAGCATTTCAGGACAGTGCTGTTTTAAATGAAACAGTCCCATGTGTTTTGGCTTTGCTGATCCTCAGGTACTGAGGATTTTAGAATATACTGACGCTCCTTTCCATACTTTCCTATTTTTCCTATTCCTGCACCTCTCATAGGGGGAGACCTAACAAATACTCTGGGGCAGGGAGAATTTAATACAACAAAACCTTCCCTTTTCCTTCCTATTGTTACATGCTGAAAATTGTGGTAATATTTATGAGTATCAAAACCTGAAAATACTCAATGATTAAGCCAATACTGTAACTATATCAGGAAATAATATTAAGCCAGACAGTTGTATGGCAAAATGACTCAAACCTTTGCTAACTAATGTCAAATGGAGATAATTTAAATTATCTTTAAATATTCGATGTTTCACTCTTTAGAAGCAACCAGTTGGAGAAATACCACCAAGACAAAAATATTGTGCATCCAAAATGCTCCATGGAAGTGTGACCTGCACAGCAATAACCTTTCAAATGTTCACACTCCTGTCTCTCATGGAAGCAACATCAGGCAAGTTTAGGTCTGCATTACCAAATATCAGTCTGATTACCATCAAACTCCAGAGTCCCTCAAAATACCTGAGCAATTGTCCCCAGATAGAGCAGCTCTTGACCACCAGATGTGTCCCATTAACTGTTAAATAACACACACAAAAAGATACACATGTACACACATCTTGAACACAACTCTCGGGGCAATGTTTTTATGATTTAGTGCTTTCCCAAAATAGAAAGCACAAATGCATACATCTGCAGACTTGAAACATCTCACCCTTAGGAGCTTTAAAAATACATATAATCATGCCACATTTTTGAGAAAAACTCCTTCCTATTGTGGGATCTTATTGCACTCAGCTCTGTTATGGATACATGAGTGTCTCCAGGGCTAAGCACACCGAAATAATTGTAATCCAATTGTGCTGAAATATTTAAGGGCATTTGTTGCTGTAAGAACATTCCATTTGACTCAATCAGGACCCACAGCCAGAATGTTTTCAGAAATAAAAGTTATGGCTTTTGTCCAGCTCCTGTGGAAGTAAATGGCCAGGCTGTCATCTGTTTAGCTGGGCTTGGGCTGGGCTCTGCGTGGTGCTGCCTGGGTCATGGAACAATTGCTGGTGGTGTTAAACAAAAGGAGTTACCAGCTGGAAGAGCAATTTTCACCAAGTGTACAGCTAAATATCCCAGGAAGCTGGTCTGCTCTGCCAGGAGATGTCCCAGAACTTCAAGAAATGACATTTCAGCCTTGGCTGTCATTAACTACCCCAGGTACTTTCATCCTGACCCTTACCACCCCTTCCACCCTCCTGGGGGCTAAGCAAACTCCCCTACAGCTGTTATGATTCCTGATTTTGAGGCATGTAAACACAATTTGCATCAGCAAAACCTTCAACTCTCATAAACCATATTTTGGTGATTTGGTGTTGATGGTGACTAAAACATTGTAAAAAGAACACAGAGCCAGATTTGGGGTTCTGGTGTCTCTTTTCTGTGTTTGTACAAAAACCCCTCAGTTCCTGGTCCAGGAGAGCAGACCACACTCATACGGATACAAAAATCATATATCACTATCTTTGCAGTTTTTACCTGTTGATTTTCTGATTTTTGGTTATTTCACTTTATGTTGCCTTTGTTTTGGTTTTGACTTAATGGCAATTAAAACTCAATTCATTACTTCATAATAGGCATAAAGAGAGGAAGGACACACTATTAGCAGAAATTTGTAAAGTTAAAAATGTAAAAAAAGGAAAAAATTACAGCAAAATCACAGGTGAATAAATAAAGCTAAGCCTGTCATCCTGTAACAATTAGGATGATTTGAACACTTCTACCATAGCTAGCATTTGAGAACTACACCCTGAAACTTTTCTGAAGTCCTGCTCTCAGTATTCACCTCTGCTGGTGGAAATCAAGAGTAAATTGTGACCACATGGTCCCTCCTGCTCCTGCAGTCAGGGTGAGGAAACATGCTGACAGAAATCACCTCCAAAAGGGCCAGTGAAATATTTCCACATTTTCTAACCCAATGATCCAGTTCCAAGTGAAGATAATGCAAATTTTATAAACACAAACCAGCTGCTTTCCTTAAACCAGCAGGATGTTTTCTTTCAGAAATGGGCCAAAAAGCCGAGCACGCTGAAGGACGAGTTTGTGTTGTTAGTTTTGAATCAACCACCATTTATCTGTAGGGAGCTTGTTATTTAAAAATCACTGCAGCTTAAGGCTTGAATAAAAACTGAAATGACACTTCAGAAGTCACCTCAGTGACACTGTGCTGTCCTCAGCAGTGGCTGTGTGCTCTGGACAAACCCAACTCACACTGCCTGGCCATGCCTGCTATTTTCCTTGCACTATCTGAGACACACAAGGCTGTGTGTTAGAAAATGTAATTGTGTTTATTATGCTGGCCTGTTAGAAAATGTAATTGTGTTTATTAAGCTGAACACACTGTAAACGTCCTGTTCTCATTTCTGGTACTGATCAAGGTTGTTCAAAACTAGAGTTTGGAGAGCTAGAGGAATTTCACCCTTGCATGATTGAAATGCAGCTCCTTTTCCACACCAGTGGAAGAGCTTAACCCTCCCTGTCTTCCCACCTTTTCAAGAAAATAGTTGAAAATTTGATAGATTTTTTTATAGCAAGAATAAAATGAAAAACGAGTAATGCTTAAATTCTTTATTACTGCCTATATCTTTACCTCTAGGAGCTGATGTAATGAGTTATTTATAAGATGTTATTTTATGTTTCCTGACCTAAATGGCTGCATAATCTTAGTGTTACTACACTGTAATTTGGTCACAAACTATATTTTTGTGGTATGTGAAGTGCCATCTGAATGTAGTAAAGCACAGCTGGCACTGGCTGCACGTAAGGAATTAAAGTAGAAACAGCATTGATACTATTTTTTAAAAAGAAATTAATTTTCAGTCACTATTATATGTGTCTCAAGCCTTCTTGTGCAAATTCTATCAGTATTTCTTGGTTCAGTAATTAGGATTCTGAAAATACAGGTCATGTTTCCAGTTGCATATCATTCCAATTACCTTACTGAGCCATATTTAAGCTAAAAGCTACACAGTGACTCAGAGACAAAGCCAGTGCAATGCAAAGTTTTACCTTGGAAAACAATCAAGATCTGGAATGTTGTCTAAGAAACAGGATGAATAATCCAATACACGTGGGGATAGCAGAATAAAATTAATAAAAATATTGAGATTGACCAGCAAGTGATGTCCTTACATGCAAAATATTTGTCATCATATCACATTCAAGCAACCACAGAGTTTTCATAGGTGATAATTTCAAATTCTGGGAAGTGGATGTACTACAACTGCACTCAGTGCTATAGAGCAGAAGAGATCCCTCAAGCACTGAGACCACCAGAAAATATGAAAAGCTGATTTCACAAATCTCTGCCTTCACAGGACAGCAAACAGCTCTGAAGGCACACACCTCGTTAACAAACCCCAGTCTGTTCTAATTTAGGCCCATGCAAATAGCACTGGAGTTGTTCCAGATTTGTATCTGTAATTGATAGCAGAATTTGGGTAGTGTATGTACACACACACATATATAACATAAGCTTTCCTCCCACTACTGTATACAAGGCTTTCAGAGTAAGAAAAGCTCCTTAAAAATACATATATTTTTAATTATGGGGGTTTTTTTTCAGAACAACCTTTCACTTAATCAATCCTGAAGTGCATTAACTTCCGTAATCCCAAATAATTGACTCTCCCTTGATAATCAGAGTTCAGATTTAGGTTTCTGGACTGCTTGCTTGCAGTGTTTTGTACCTTATCTTGGAAAGCACTCTGTGAGAGGGCCAGCAGTGAGCAGCTACAGTTAATGTCTTTCTGGCTGGATATTGGCTGATGCCTTTTACTCTCTCTGCAGTTTCATTGATGTCTTTAACATGTTAAGATCCCTTTTCATCAGAACATCCCAGCCATGTAGAAAGGTGGCTGAGTGATGCTGGCAGTGTTTTTACAGATGGAGATCTATTGGTGGGGAGTGATGCAAGGGGCAGAATGCAGTGCTAGAAACCAGTTTATGGGATCTTATTTCTGTGCTCCAACCACTGAATTCTCCTGTCTCCACATAGATTTAAAGGATTAGTTGTAAGCTAAGTCAGTTTTACAAAATACATTCAAGTTGCACTGGCTATTTTTGCTGTGTTCAGAAAGAAGCAGCAACATCCAACAATTTCATGGCAGGGAAACCACAATAAAGATCCTTGTGAGTTCAGAGAGTGCTGGTTCAATGCTCTGGGGAGTATTTGGCAATGCTGTCAGTCATTTATCATCCACAAAGTGGTTCATCTGTAAACCAGTGGCCAGGGCCACAGAATGATTCCCCTAATTCAAGTGGAAGGGAGGAAGAGGATGGTTGGAGGAGTTTCAGTTCATAGACTGAAACCTCATGGAAATACCTAAAGCAAATTATCACTCATTCTTCCCCAGTAATCTCTGGCAGCTTGGGACTGTGGGCAAAAATGGGGCCAAACCTGAACTGCTCCAAGCTTTGCCAAGAGCTCAAAACAGCACCCCCCAACCAAAGGATGTGAAAGGGCTGGTGCAGCCTCCCCTTCCAGGAGAAATCCTTGTTTCTAAGAGACTGCAAAGTCTCCCAGGAAAGCTTGGACCAGGATTTGACTGTGGGCCTGGAACTGCACCACAGCAACGAGCACTTGCACCCACCATGGAACACAACCTTTCCCAGATCACTTTTGTGCCCTTTCCTCTTCTTCCTTGACAAAGAGGCTCATTAGGACCCAACCAACATAACCAAGGCAAAGTGCCAAACCCCAGCAAGATTCAACCAGCAACAGACAGCAAATCTTGACCTGATACAACCAAAATGCAACTCAGAGAGCAGTGCAAAACACCCATTAAAACAGAGCCCCTGCTGATAAGGCAGCAATAAGAAGATGTCCTACCAAGAGCTGGTGATGTCCAAGGCAGTGAGGCAGCACTGTGGTCCAGCCAAGAAGTCCAAGCACCTCAGGAAGAGGGACAGGCAGCAGGACAGCCCCAACACAGCTCAGTAAGGGACTCAAGTGCCACAGCTGAGCTAAAATACACTCTGAACCTGTGGGAGGGGCAGGCAGAGAGCCCAGGTGAGGCTGCTCAGGGTCATCAGGCTCTCAGTGCTCTCAGCTGTCCCTGTTTCACCTAAGGCAGGACAAAACTTTGTATTAGGCAGGGTGGCTTTAGGGTCCCAGGGCCATTTTGTCCCTGTCTAAGTCTATAGGGAGTTTGTTGTGCTTGTAAGACATCTTTGCTGTCAAGTAACAGCACAGCTTTCCTTTCCATGTTCTCCCTCTGTTTCACACACCACAGGTGTCCTGTGACATCCCTGGCACTCCCAACCTGTGCAGTCCCTGTCACCAGCATAGTGGCAGTTCCCTTGGAGACACGAGGGACAAGAATAGCAGGGTTGCTGCAGGTCACTGCCTCCTGTGGAAGTTCACACACCACCTGCTCCAGCCCTGACCCCTCATAAAAATAATGATCCTTCAAAAACACACAGGGTCTGGCCTGGATCCTTGGGCTCACCAGCTCTGCCCCTCCCAGTGACAGCACGGGGCAATGGCCAGGCTGGTGTCAGTGCTTATAACAGCTTCACAAGCTTTACTTTTTAATTTAACTCCTTGTGTTTTATCATCCCTCTGAAAGGCACAGACTGCATGTGTAAGTGGGGGACAGTCTGGCATTGACCAGACTCCATCTTTAGGTTCATTGGTATGTGCTCTGCATTTTTCCCATTCCCTCTGCCTGCCTGGAAGGACTTGCAGCCCTCCTTTCTTTTTAAAAGGGGGATAAAAAGGAGCTTTGTAGGCTTGTCCAAATTCCCTGTACAAATGTATAGGGTGAGTGAGTTGCTGACTTGTCCTGAGCAATCTTCCACAATCTGTACCCTAACTAGACAAAAATAGTCATTTTCTCATATAAGACTAACAAATATACCCAGAGAAAATACACATCTGTGCTGAGGAAAGGGTGTCTTTCTTTTCCTTCCCTTATTGTGAGCTCACTGGTGAAGCTCTAAACCCCAGAGCTGGCCACACCGGCTGTGTAGCAGTTTGCAGTCCCATGTGTGAGTTCACTTACACTTTTCCTACTTTTGCTTATTGTTCTGATAATAATGAGCCCTCTCCCTTTCCCCAGTCACCCCTTTCTGAAAACCCTACTCAAGCCAGGGCCAGATTTTGCTTCTCTTGCCCACGTGAACAACCCACCGAGCTGCTGTCGCACGAAGAACGGGCTCCCTGTCGTTCACCCCCCAAAAGGCAGCTGTTGGGGTGCACAGGCAGCCAGAGCCCTGTCCCTCCCCTTCTTTCCTTCTCCTTGCCCGAGGCAGCCCTGTCTCCCGAGGTGCTGGGCTGCTGTAACAGGATCTCCCCGCTGCTCACTGCTCTGGACTCTGTTTTTCTTGGCACCGCGCTCCCCAAGACACTTGAAAACAGAAAAGCAACTCAAAGCTCTCTTGGCTTCCTTCCTCGCCTCTGCTCCCCCTTTCCTTTCTCGAAACAGTTTATGAATAAAATAGCAATATTCTCTCTTAAAAGCGTTGGGTTACAAAGTTAAAATTTGGATTGCAAGGGCTCTATTCAGCGTTCAGAAGTGGCAGATGTTTGCAACAGGCACAGCGGGAAAAACCCATCCCAGATTCCTGCAGCGGGAAGTTAAGGTGCAGGCTCGATTCTTGGTAGAAATATGAATCCCCGTAGATCACTTGCTGCATATTTTAATGACATTTAAACATAACCAGATACAATTAATGCTTGAGAAGCAGGGAGCTATTCTAAGCAGCAGGGGCTGAAAAGTGCTGGGCTCCACTGAAGAGTTATTCACCATTCACCGAGGAACGGGCTGAAGAGAGTCTGCAGGAAATTAGCTAAAATAACATCTCACCCAAATGGAATATTTTAATTCATGCTAATACAAAATGCTAAGAAAATATATGTAACTGTGAAGGATTCCTGTAAGCACCAAACAAACGGTGCTTCCCATGCTCCTTTCTCAGCGGGGCCGATACTTCCAGAAAACGTGCAGGAATTTTAATCTCTTGTGACTGCAGCGCAGAGCTCGGGTCTATATGGGGGATGGAAAATTTACATGCACCTGGAAGCAAACATAAATCACAGTCCTCAGCCTGTGCAGCCTCCTCTGGCCATCCAGGCTCTGCAGCTCATTCCAGACATTTCCAAGGCTGGGATATCTGCTGGGTTCTGACTCTGCTGCGAGGTTTTTGCGCGGCGCTCGCGCAGCTCCCAGGGAGTTCAGCTGTTGCTCTGTGCCAGGGGGCAGAGCCCTGGTTTGGCCCATCTTCCATGGTTTTACCCTCGCTGGGGATCTGCTCCATGAAACGGGAAAGTGAGAGCAGCTGGGACTCAACAGGAAATCTGTCACATCTATAGAGCCATAAAGAAGCAGCGTGCGATCCAAATATGCTCAAGTTTGCAATTCTTCAGCGCAGATTCGCTGACATCAAGGGCTGTGGGACTGACTCCAGCTGGGAATTCACCCCAGCCTTTCCCTGAGCTCACACCAGCCATGTGAACACAGGAACCCATTTCTGCTCCTTTTCTCATTCCCTCTGTGGCAAAATCAGCTGCAGGAGATCCTGCAGGTAGTGGGACATTCCTGGGGCCGTGTGTGTGCAGTTGTGGCAATGCCACATCCTTTGGGAGAACCAGGCCACTCTCACCATAGAGCTGGAATTTCTAGTACATAAATATCCTGCACAAAATATGGGAGTAGGTCTGCAAGAGTTTAGGGAGAAAATAAACCTGCATTTTCCAAGTTTTTCTAGCAGAATAATAAAGGAAAAAAAAAAAAAAACCCTATCTCTCTATTGTTGCAATGCCGGAGGTTTGTTTGCCAAGATTTGCATTTAATCTTACCTACATTACTGCAGAAAATTAAAGACATCTGAGAAATCAGAGGAACTTCCAGATACACCCTATAAAATGCTGATACAATACTGAGATTGTACAAATATCTACAGATAAATCTTGTGGTTTTATGGCTTCAGTAAGGGCATTTTGTTGGAGATAAGCAGCATGATAGTGATACTAACCTGATATCACGTTACCTGAGAGAAACACACAGAGCTACAGGAAAAAATAAATGCAGCAGAAGGTAGCAAAGTGTTTCACAGATTTGTATCCCACATTTCCTAGAGCAGCAGCATCCACAGGGAGACCAAGAGGTTCAGAGCCAAGTGCTGTTCACAGCAGGAAGGTGTGGGGATGTGCCACTGAGAGCTCAGGGTGTATTTTATAACACTCTTACTGCCGTGATACTGGAGCGTGAAAATGGTTTTGTCAGTGGTACTGGGACATCTGCTGGCTCCTGTGTTTGCCCCATTTTTGCCTGGTTGTTCAGAAATCCTACAAGGAGAAAAAGGAGGAAAAGGGGAGGAATGAGGTGTGGCTAATGGATGATGCATCAGAGATAATTCCAAAATACTCATATTTGCAGGTAGAAACTGTTCAAATGTGCCCTTTTTGCAGGTTTCAAGTAACTATACTTTCACCAGCCCCTACTCATACTATTAAAATACACCAGTTGGGAGATCAAATTTTTGTGAATGCTCTTTTTTTAACAATAGCAGCTTCTAAATATTACATTATGCATTTCACATAATATACTAATGTTGTTTCACATAACATAATAAGTATTTAGGTAGAAATAATATTTTCCCGTCTAGTTCTTTTCAAGAGCTTTTTGTGCTGGAAAAGTGTGCAGTAGCTCATAATATTAATTTCCATGTAAATCAAATTGAGTTTTTATTCCAGTGTGCAGTGAATAGTGAATAAAAATCCATTTATTATTTTCCTGTAAACTTCTCTCAAAGAACAGAAATAAAACCAAGATGCATTATGCATTCTGAAGAAAAAAAGCTTTTTGTGCTGCACTTGTGATGCCATGAAGAAAATCTAATAGCCAAGGGCCTAGATTAAACTTTGTCATCATTTAGATTCAGTTTGAGATCACCTTTACAGATTTACACAGCTCACACCCCTAAGGCACCCATCCGTGTGTTAGTCTGGCACACTGAACTGCTCCAGTAAACCTCACCCAGTTAAACAGCAGTGCAACCCAGCTGCTGGCCCCTTGGCTGATGCTTGTAGAAGAGGAATAACAGAGGAACAACACAAGATTCTCCACAGAAAGTTTGGGAATAAGTGATGGGTGTTTGTTGGTGGGTCAGAGAAACAGCACCGAGTGCTTCGGCTCGGTTGCAGGGCAGGGCTCGTGCTGGCTCCCTTCTGTTGACACTTAATTTCAGTCACTGAGGTGATAAATTGGATTCTCAGGAGAAGGAATCGGGCATAGGGCAGGTGATGGAGCAGCTTGAGCACACAGCACTGCTGGGTTTGTACTGAGGTGAACCCAGCCCCTGCTCGGGACATGGAGGTGGCACCAACACCTCACCCCAGGGCAGGGCTGGGGCTGGAGCCAAGGATGTGAAACTGCTGCTGCATCTCCTTAGGACAGTGCCCTTAGGAACAGTCAGAATGTTGGGAAATACTGAGTTTGGTGAGAAAATCCTATTCTAAAAACCCATCAAAACTCGTGTGGGGAGGTATTGCAAAACAGCCGATCGTGTGTTCAGTTTGAACTCAGTAGAGTGTAAATAAATGCAAACATTTCTCTTTATTAGTAAGAAAATAATTGTGATCGTTTGTGCCTCTGCTTAATTTAATAAAACTGGTTTACATCCCTGGTATGTGTGCCTGTGGCTGGTACTTATTAAAGGAGGCAGTGTGTGCCAGGGGATGGTAGTCATTAAAAAGCCAGTGCATGCCAGAAGCTGTCAGCCCTGCCGAGTATCAGCTGCTGAAAACATTGGGTTTAGCAAACAGAAGAGAATTAAGGCAAAAGCAATAATGTTAGACTAACATACAATGTATGCTTTTTCTCTAAAATTGGTCCTCCAGAACACAACACTGACTGTTGTTCAAGCCCTCATTGGCTGGGACTGCCTGGGGGCTGCTCTCTGGGCAGCCAGCAGGGAATGGGATGTGCCTGTGCAGTCCCAAGGCAAGAAAAGCATTTTCAGTGCTCACAAGGAGCTGAGAGAACCTTCACTCAGGGAAAGCTGAGCACTGGCTGCAGCATACACAATAAAGGAAATAGCTCAACACGAATCCCTGACAAAAAGAAACATTTCCCTTCTTTTTCTCTGAAATCCTTGGCTGCATCTCTTGCCACGTTGGTGCAAGTGAGGTTCACCATCCTCTGCACCCACTCAGTCCCAGATGTGAACACACAGTACCTCTGGCTCAGAATATTATCAAATACCACGATGACAACTCGTTTTATGGCCCCAGTTGCTGCAGGAAGGCACAGATGTGTAACAGGAATCTGACTGCTTTGTATAATCTTGGCTACTTAACAGAGATGTGGGAGAGCTCGTAGGAGAATGGGGCCCGGGAGGATACAACTGTGCACAAAAACTGGAGGAGGGTCACACCCTGCACTGTCCTTTTGCCAATTTAGAAGACAATTACAGAGAAGAGGCTTTGCTCAAGCCACACACATTGAAAAAAAAAAAAAAGTGGAATTAAAGGGAAGTGATTAAGAGAAGGGTTAAGAGAGGGAAGATGTAAATTCAGTCTCCTGGGCTTTATTTAGAAATGTCTGGCAGGCAGGACTTCCATAACAAGTCAAAAGGCACATTTTCATTTTGAAGTCATGACAAAATACATGTTATGCTCAGTAATGTTACACTTCAGCAGTTACAATTGGTTTTAATTAAGTTTGTGCATGACATGTACACACACAGATGCAGAAATGGATGGCCTGAGTTAACTGTTGGTCTCCTGGTTTTCAGGAGGAACATAAAGAACTGACTTTATAACTCTGGATATCTTACCAGCACCTCTCAGCCTCTCCATTTTGTCTCAAGACAATCTTACACCATGTGCTAGGCTGTATAAGAGCCAAGCAAAACCACTTAAAAACGGAAATTATCCTTCATCTTGCAGAGATCAAAGAGGCAGCCAAAATTGCAACTCCTACAGCATTCATCCAGACCACAGTATAGAATGAGATCAGTGAAAGTTAATGAAAGATTTTGTACAGACAAAAGGAGAAACAGGATGGGGATGTAACAAGTACTTAACTTGCACTGAAGTGTTTGTCTTGGGAACCCAGATGATAGCTCTTCCTTTTAGGGACAGGCAGTGTAAAGCTGGAAGGACTAGAGCATAAATAAAATTATTAGAGGTGGTAGTTTTATATGTTCACTTCTCTTTCAGATGTTTCTACATCTGGCTTGTCTGTTTCTATTCTCCATGCAGGCTGAGTGCAGACTGGTTGCCCTCCAACCTCCCCCTCCTCTTAGCACGTCTCTAGAACAAGGGAAAGTGCACAGGTGACCCATTCTCAGGGAGTATTTTCAGGAATTAATTTCTCTGTGCAAAGCTCTGAGGTTTTACCAGCTCCAGTAGCCCAAATGTTTTCAGCTGGAGATAATCTGAACAGCAGTTGAACTGTCAGAGCAGGCAGAGCCCACCTGCCTCCAGGTGCCAGATGTTCTGAGTGGTGCCAGATGTTCAGAGTGGGCACAAGTTCCACTGAGAACTGGACCACCACGGGCTCATTTTTGAGCAGGGAACAGTAAATGTGTATTGTTGCATGTCAGAATTTAGTTGCCCATAACTACAAAGACCATTGATGTTTAGGATTAATTTTCTCACCATTTTTCACACTGATAAAGCAGCTGCAGGAACAGAAATAAATAAATGTTCTTTTGAAGAGAAAGTTGCACCGTGGTTTGGTCAGCACCTTGGTCAGAAAGACCAGAACAGGTTAATGTCAAGCCCAGCAGTGTGGACTCAGTCATGTACAAGGAAAATAGTTGTTATTTGAAGAGTTGCTGAGAAGAGCTTTACTTTCTCAAGTAGGAAATTAAGCTAAATACTTCAAAATGGAAAACTTGAACTACAGTCAGAGTAAGTGAAAAAAATGTCCTCGGGTTAAAGTGAGCTACTTTGGCGTAGGTCTCTGAGTATTAATTCCTGCCAGCAATACTTAGAAAAAATATAAACTTAATTAGGACAGAAGGGCTGGTGTGGGTATTGGCCTTATTTTTCCAAATCCTTCAATGTTGCTTCATTTAACCCTGCCAATGAATCTTTTCCTTTGATCTTAAACTAACAGGATTAAAACCAACTTGTTAAAATTGAATCCTGAGGTCACAGTGAAGATTTGTTGAGGCAGAACTTTGTTCAAACTGCTGTGTTTTCTTTTAGTTACTTATGGAGTTTTATTTCAGAGTTCCTTCGTTAGGAAGGTAGATAATAATTGTATTTTACAGTTATGTATGCTTTAGTTATAACAAAGAGCTATTTGTTACCATGATCCAAGGAGTCTGGGGCTGGAAAGGGTTGTGCTCTGGGAGAGGGCTGTCCCCAGCCTGCCACAGCATCTTGGTGTTCAGTGGGGCTGACTCTGGCATCATTTTTAGAGGTCCTACATGGAAAGAAGTGGAAGTTTGAAAATAAACCTTCATAATCCTGAGACTTCTTTGCATTTCATGCACACTCACGTGTTTGTGGCTGCCCCATCCCTGGAAGTGTTCAAGCCAGGGTGGATGAGGCCCTGATGGAGTGAACAGCACCCCTGCCCAGGACAGGTGGATTTGGAAGGAGATGATCTTTAATGTCCCTTCCAACCCAAACTATTCCATCATTCCATGGTTCTGCTCAGAAGGTGAACATGAATTGCTTAAGTGAGTCAATCCAGAAACAACTGGCAATAGAACTGTGCTGAAATCCCATGGAAGAGGCACCCGAGATGGGGCAGCAGGCGGCCTCAACATCCTCTCCTTTTCTCCATTCCAGTGCACCCTGTAATGTTACTGGGACTCCCATTTAATCACTGGGAGCCTGCCCCTGACTTTGGAATAAGGACTAAGTTGCAGAGCATTGTATCATTTGTTTTCAACGTCTTTACAGAGGTTTTATGTTTGAAGTGTTGGCAGCAGTCTTGAGGTTACTCACATTAATAACAAACTCTATAACGGCATTTACTGCCACACAGAAATTAATAGGAAAATTAAACATAGTAGTGGTTTCATTATTTAGCAGTGGCCTTACATAACAATTTTATTTTTATTAGCAGGGGTGTTACATTGTAAAGATTGGCTGCATTATGAACTACAAAACTACACTATAAACCTTAGCAAAGGGGCCAGTCAACCACGTGTGACTGCTGCATTCCAGAGTCAACACTAGCTCAGTCTCATGTCTAACATCATTTAGTGCAGAGCTAATGAGAGCAAGTCAGGAGAGACATAAAGAGTGTGTATTTATGTAGAAAATGTGAACCTTATTCCTCTACAAGTAGTCATGGAATATATGTGCATGTGAGCAATGGTAAATGAGTACAGCACAGCCATAACATTAATTCATAGAGATTAATTCATGCAGATGAAATACTGGAGCAGCTCAGGCCTGTGTTAGTAAAATGCTGAGAATGTCATTTATGGGAAAGCCTTGAGCAGCTGTCATCAGCTCATGAGTGTGCTGGAAAAAATATGGTCAGTTAAAGAAATTATAGGTTGGGCTTTTAGCTAATATAAAGCACTGCTTTTTGTGCTTAGTGGAAAAAGAACACCAGGAGATGTGCCCTACAATTTTCTGTTCATCTTTTCCTTTCTGTTATGACTAAACTTAGAGATATTTCTCCTCTCTCACGTGACTTGGTTGTTTGAAAGCTGCTTGCTCCTTGTTTTGGGTTTTTGGGCGGGTTTTTGGGCAGGTTTTGGTGCGAGGGCTCCGGGCTGGCTGCTGTGAGAAGCTGCCAGGAGCTTCCCCCATCCCAGTGGAGCCAGTGCCAGGCCCTGCCCATCAGCAACAGCAGTGGCACCTCTGGGATAACAAATTACAGAGGGGGAAAGGCTGCATTCCTTGCAAAGAGCTGTGCTGGAGCAGGGGAAGGTGTCTTGAGGTTTAGTTTTGAATTGTCATTATTCTTCTCTGATTTGATGGGTACAGAGTGAAACCAGTCTGCCCAGTGGAGTCTGTTCTGCCTGTGGAAGTCACTGATGGGGAATTCCCTGCCCTTTTCCCCTTCTGGAGCCCTTCCTTGTCTCTCCTGTCCCCTGCCCAGCTGTGGAGGGCAGTGATGCAGCAGCTCTGGTGGCACCTGGCATCCATCCAGGATCAACCCATCACACTGATTAACCTCCTTATTCCAATTAAAGATCTGTGCAGTTATGGAGGATATTTATTCTCCCAGTCAACTGGCCAGATTTTTGATTGGCTTTATTATATACTAAATTCCTCTGAAGTCATATAATATTTACTTGTAGCCTTGGCTGGGTGCAAAAGGAAATATAAATTCACATTTTTGCCTTATTGAAGACTAATCATGTACCATAAACAGTTTTGAACAGGCAAGATGTGGATCAGATTGCCTTCCCATATGATTGTGTTAGAATTAATTAGGGATGTATGTATGAAAAGTAGCATTTGTCCCCTAATTACATGAATCTGTTCCACATACCTATGAATTCTTCATTCCTAGTTATTTATACCATTAGTAAGCGTATTAGTGGAGTACAAAGTGGTAAAAGCAGTTGAGTGGTAGTGAGAAAATTTCCTAGAACTAAAATAATGAGCTATTTCTAATCAGCTCAAGTTATAAATACTTCAAGTTCCCCTTTGAAGAAGAAGAAAAAAATCTGTTAGTGTAGAAAACGAAGAGGGAGTTTCATCCACAAATATTTACATTGAGGAGGACATTTTCTATTAAGATGGAAAGAATGCTGTCATGTTTTCACACTTTCAGAAGAATGGCCAACGTGTGGGTAAGAAGTTGGCTGATTTCTCTGGACCATTTACAAATAAGGATGAAAAAGCAAGCTGTAAAATTTCCCAGCTCCCACTGAAACAGCAGCAGCAGTCTGGGATGCAGATTACAAGGGCGTTCCCAATGCACCCCACAGTAGAAGAAATACTCTGTAAGGACTAGGAAATATCAGCTAGAAAGTATAGAGATATTATTTTGAATTTAAACAGATTAGTCACCTATCCTGATTTGTACTGCACTTACTCTGTACCCTCTCCCACTGGCTGAAGATATAAGAAAGCAGAGAGAGGATTCCAAAGAATGAAATGCACAACAACTTGGTTTTCTTGTGCTTACTTTTAACTTCAGGTTTAGAAGGAAAAAGGGTTTGGATTATCTAAAGAATTGAAATATGAGAATTACTTGTGTCATCATAAGAAATGGTGACACAAGGAACATGCTTATCTGCACAGGCAAAACATTATCCAAAATGACATCTGTTTAAAGCAGAAAACCCCCAGTTCATGTGGAATGCAGCCACAGAGGAGGAGACAGCACAGAAAACCTTGGGGTGCTTTTTAGATGAGAAGGAGTCATACCAGAGCCACAGCCAAATCCCATTTTAGAGCCAAAAATAAACGTGGAATGATGCAAACCTGAGCTCCATAGCCCTCAGTGAAGATCCCTGCTGCCTAATGAAACCCAGATCTCCAAGTTAGGCACCCAACTACTTTTCAATCCAATAAAAAGCGAAAAGCACCTCGACATTCAGGAGAGCCAAACCCAGCTTGACACTCAGCCTTCCAGCTCCTATGATTTCACCTTTTCACATATGTCAGCAGGACTTTCACTGCTGAGGTGAGAATTATAAATGTCACAGTTAACACTCAGGTTTTTAAAGTTTGAAGGGCAAAGCATTTCTTCATGTTGAATATTAGTTTCTTCCTGAAAAGGCCATAATAAAAGTGTCAGATATTCCCTATAATCTCTTTAGGCATGCCAGCTTTCTTTAGGGAACATAAAAGCTTGGCTGTGGAGAAGAAAAGCTTTGAGTCTCAGACTTGCTTTCCCCCCCCTCAACTATAATAGAGATATAATCTATATTTTCCTAAAGCTTTGAATAATATATGTTAAAGAATCACTCAAAGCTGGTCTGAAAACCAGGAAAACTCAGTATCCACACCCTCCACCGACCTGTTTCTCCTCCTAACACATTTTTGGTCGCTCTTGCGGGTTTTTAGGATTACACTGGCAGTTTCTCAGTGAACTTCGGGGGGGGAAAAAGAAAATCAGGCAGCTTTAATCCTGCCAGTGCAGTTCATGAAAGCAGGCAGTGGGCTGTTGGAGGGATTAACCACCAGGAGCCTTCACCCACCCCCTCGCGTAAGCAAACGTCCCGGGCAGCTTCCAGCGGAGCGTGAACGCTGCAGCCTTGATGGAGCTGGCACTAAAGAGCAGCCCTGCATCACATGGGCTCCAGGGAAGGCCCTTGACATCAGAAAGAGCTGAACTCTGACCTTGGCCCTTGCCACCTTGATTAGCAAGGAGAGCAATTTGTCGGGGCTTATTGTGTGTGCGGGGCTGCAGCAGCTGGGCAGTTTGGGATTCCTAAAGCAAACAGCAAGGAGCTGCACCGTGTGCTCCTTTGCACACCCAGCCTGCATTAAAAGGTTGTTAAATTGTTAAAGGGAAAGGCCCAAGAGCCAGGGCAGCTCTGGGCTGTATCTTTTATCCCTGTGATCACACACTGTCCCCCCAAGCTCCCTTCAGGGCACACAAGGGCCGGTCCAGCTGGGATGAGCAGCTTTGCAGGACTTTTGTGTTCCCCAAATTGTTCAGTGGCTGTTTCACATGACTGACTCTCTGACACAGTGCTGCAAGGACAGAATTGCTAATTTTGCCACAGTTGTCCCCTTTTGTGGTGTTTTCCCAAACATTAATTAATCTCCCCAACTGCACGGCGAGACGTTAAGAGGTACGAACCTGAAACACAAGGGAAAGAAGCAATTCCGTGGTGGGTGACAGGAAATTTGGCATGCTGTGAGCCCTAGAAGGGATTTCTTGGAGTATTTAGAGTTTCATGATAACTCTGAATGTTTAGAGAAGGGACAGAACTGTATTGTGAGGCTGTGAGGTGGCAGCAGTGCAGCTCAGCCAGACGAGGGACACCACGCTGGGCATTGACACAATGGGCAGGTCCAGCTTGTGGCCACCTGCAAAAATCTCATTTTCAGTGATTGGCAGCAAATACTTGAGTGTTTCAAAAAACAGGTTATATTGCCCCCAAAACTCTCCCATCAGGGTCTTTACAACCTTAATGATCTCTGTGTCCCTCTGGTTCCCCCCAGCACAGCACCCCATAGTTTAAATCTCCTGCCCCAGCCAATCCCTGCTTGTGCAGGCACAATTTGCCACTGCAAACCTGATGTCCTAATACTCCCTGTGTGCAAACCAGCATATTTTCCCCTATATTCATTCTCAGAAACAGATGAGCCTCTTCTTTTTTTTTTTTTTTTTTTTTTTTTTTTTTTTTTTTTTTTTTTTTGTTGTTGTTGTTGTTTTTCTTCTTGAAAATTTTTCCACAAAACTAAATGGGAAGCAGATATCCAGTGTGGATAATTCCAACCTCCTGGATAAAGCTGGTAAAGTGTGAGTAACTTAAAAATGATCTGAAAAGGTGGCCAGGATGACTAATTGCAGGTATCTTTACCAATCTCAAACATATAATAAATAAGAGTGCTGTGAAAAACTCTTGTTTTGGGAACCTCCCTAGTTATTCCATGTTGTGTGTGTGTGTGGAAAGGGTGGCAGTTCTGCTGAGCAGTGCACGTCCTGCAGCCAGGCATCCACCAGAGGGTAGGGAAGTGGGTAAATAATCTGAAGAGTTGTATTTCAGTGATCCAGAAAGTGGTAGGGATGAAATAAGGCAGATATCAAAGCCATTTATTACAGCAGTCAACTGAGGCTGGAGGGCAACCAAGAGAAAGATAAATATCCAGGCAAAAATGGGAACTGGGACATGACACAGAGCAGGAAACCAACAGACTGATGCTGCAGCCAAGTGAAAACACGAGGAGAAGGCAGCAGAGAATCAGAGCCCACCACAGGGACACAGACTTAGGATGAAGTGTAAGCAGTGCCTGCTGAAGCTGGATTTGGAAAACTCTTCCCTGGTGCCTCCTTGGGTCTTGTACCTGCTGGGGAATGGATCTGACTCACAGAAAATTAACATTCCCAACAGGTAATTTCAGGAGCTGATAAAAATACAAAGATCTGCAGTATTTTATTTTTTTTCTGTTGAATATTCTGCTTTTTCATTGGCAATGTTCATTTATGAACTGATGCACTGAGAGTTTTCATTTAACAGGACAGGTTTCTTTAAATAATCTACTTACAACAGAAATGCATACTTTGGCATGAAAAAATAGTTCTGTTCCCCAGCGTCTCTGGAACACCACAGACTTGAAAGCAAAAGTTTTTGTTGTGTAAGCAAAAAAAATGTGCATGTCAAAGCTGAATTTGCTTTATTGTTTTCCTTGAAAATATCAGCTAAACTTTCCAAGGGAATACATTTTAAAAGTCCACAGTGGTTGATTAGAAACAAATCAAACCAGATGCACGAACAGCCTTCACATGAAAATTCCCAAACTAGACTAGATCATACTTTGGAACTGAAATCCTGTAGCAGATTGAAACCTGGAGATTGAGAAAATATGTTCTGGACTCTGAATAAATATACCCCTGAATAAAGTCAGATGCCCCTGAGCTGGTTGCCCCTCCCAGGGTGCATTCTGCAATTTGTGTCCTACAGAGATGAGCTCTGGATGTGCTTTCAGCTTTAATCTGGTGGCTGTCACATGTCACCCTCCCCTAGTAAGGATATTTACTGACACACCACTCTCTAATTCCTGGAGAAAGGCATTCTGCTTTTCCAGAGAGAGCTCTTTGTGCACTACATTTGTTCATAAAGTTACTCATGCAGAAGTACCTGCAAGGTCAGGACCTACATTTTCTCCCAGCAGCAATTATGAGCTGCATGTTAATGGTGAAACCACTCATGACTTAATGCTACAGCAAATGATGGTGTAGCTTCAGAGGAGGAATGCCATTCCCACAGGGAATCTGTAATCAATGATATAATTAATGAACAGATAATTTACATTGTGACTGCTATAAAATCAGCACGTTGTCATTTGCTGTCCTAGTCTCACTCTGTGCCAAAAATGAATTATTCACAAATAGAATTTTCCAGAAATAGAATCATTGAAATGGTTTGTTAGATACTTCATTACTGCTGAACTACTGTGAGGAGACCCAGTCTGTGAGATCCCACCTAATTTGTACCTGTTCAAATTTTCTGTAGGAGGAGAACATTATCTTTGAGCAAGTAAATCCTCCAGACAGTTACTGAGTTACTCCAGCACAGAAATCATTTCTTTTCCTGACAAATAGCTCTTCTGAAGGCTGAGGAGAAGGTGAAGGATTTAGTATTTTTAAATTTGAGAAACCACAGAGATAAAAGTAAAAAGTTTTGTTATTCTGTGGGCCTCTGCCCAGCTCAGCACCTGTTGGAATCCAGGAAAATGCTCCTATGAATGTCACTTCAGAGTCATTCAGCATTTGGCAAAAAACTTTGCAAAGGGTCTCACCCAGTACAAAAAAAGAATTCTTCAGCATTCAACAACATCTTATTTCTGATATGCTAACTTTTAAAGTAATGTTTCCCTTTCTATAAATTCCATTTCATTACAAACTCTTTTTATTTTTTTTTTCCTATTATAAATGTAACTAACACAGACTTTCTTCTTATAATTCTGAGTTAATTAAATTGGAGTATGCCAGTGTAAGCAATCTCTTTTTAAATACAGACTCTTTGGTTCCTGAAAATCCCTCTTATTTGGAATAACTGCTGTTACTTCAAAGCATCCAGTGAAAACCGAGGGCTCTTTCATTTTTTAATAAAGAGATTTTCTGGTCCAAGGGGGCACACCTGATATGCTTTGCATCCAAAGCAAGTGGTCTGTAATAAGTGGCCCAATGAAAGTTTAAGCCTGCTTTCAAGGGTCATCAGCTTTTCTGACTGTTACTTGATCTGTTTAGAACTGGCTAATTTGTTAATCAGAGCAAAGCTTCAGACTTACTGTGATCACCTCCTTAATGCTGTTTTCACACACTGATAATTAAAGCAAAAATCCTATACAAGATTGTCATATGCTTTTCTGAAAACACAAAATACAGCAGCACCTGGTGGAGTATTAAATCATGCTCCAGATGTCAGAAGTTTGTTCTGTTCATACAGGGATTTAAAACTCATTTTCTCTAGTATTTTGCATCAAGGGTTTTCCTTTTCCTCTGACATCCTACCTATCAATTGAGTTGATTTTCATCCCTCTCTGCTTTGTGGCTGCATGTTCTAGTGGGTTAGTCCCTATTCAGATGGTGAATAATGTAAAACAGACTTACCATCCTCTCTGTATCCTAAAGCTGGGCAGTTTGGCTGCAGGAAGCCTTGGATCTCAAAATGACACAGAGTTTAAGGGTTTTCTCTGCATGGAAAAGTCTCCATGATATAATACGAATCTGTCTTTTGAAAAAGAAAAAACAAACAAAAACCAGAGTTAATTGGTGCCAAGCTCCAGTTTTCAAACTAAACTTCAGTTTAGTTGAGTCCTTCCCTAACAGCTTCACATTAAATAAAAATAATCCAATCTCCAATGAAAAGAGCCCCACACAGGTTTTTACCCAAGATTTTCCAGGAGAATTTAAGCTGTGCCAGGCCAGTGTTCTCATATAAACTGTTTTCCCTATTACAATATGGACTGTGTGTGTAGGGAAAACAGAGTGAAAATAGGGGAATGCAAAATGCATGTCAGCTGGGAAATAAGTGACCTGTTTGGAAGAATATTTATGTGTTTTCTCCTGACTTGGCTTGGGGAAAAAAACAAAACATCATCTGTGAGCAGGATATTTCTGCCACTGAAAATCCACATGGTTGCACTCGAGAGGCTCCTGGAAAAATGAAATGCTGCAGTTTAGAATCTGGAGAGTTTCTTGGAAAGGCATTTATCCTAACATCCATCAGGCAGGGCAGTGTCTGCCCTGTTTGAACTGGTCACTCAGGACTTCTCATAATAACATCTGCTTTTAGCTCTTTAGTTTGCTAGAGGAATGCACAATGAAATCTTTCATTAAAAATACCAATTTGCTGACGTTTTCAGAGCCAGCAGACTATTTTCCCTACCTGAAAAGGCAGATGTATTCACATGTCAGCTTGCTAAGGCACAAAGTCCTTCTCTTCCTTACTCTGTGTGTGTTTAAGTCACGGAGAGAAATATGCAGAGAAGTTCAAAATCATTGTTCTTTATAGTCTCTCCAGTCTGGGAGTCAGATCCATGACTGTAGGCCAGTCTCGTCGCATGAAATAAAATATTTCTCCGGAACACCACAGTTAGTCTTTAACTGATTTACTGCAGTTAAACAGTAACAGTGAGAGTGTTCATAGTCCCCAGGCTGGTGGCAAAACCACCCATACAAACAAACCATTCATGAGAGCAGGAGAGGCCCTGGATGGGCTGAGCTTTCCCTCAGCCTCGGAGCGTGGGGCAAGGAAATCTCAGCCCAGCTCTGCAGTCCAGCTGGAATAAATTCTGAAGTGAAAGGTCTCTAGATACTGAGTAAGGCCATGAATGTTTTGAAGGTTGCAGGGAAAACGTTTGGTCTCCACATGAATGGTTGTGGTGAAGTCACCTCCGAGCCTGGCAGCAGATGGGAAACGTGAGAATATCCAGCAGTGGGGACAGGCAGCTGGGTATTCCAGGGAATGATGATGGGCTGGGAGCTGGGCTGCTGGTGATGGGAACTTCTGCTTCTTTGCTAGTTAGAGGAGGGAGTTGAAAAAAAAAAAATTAAATCTGTTCAAAGTGGATGAGCTAATCTTCTCCCATCCCTCCTTTTCACTTCCAGCACGCTGGTCATGATCAGCCAGAAAAACAGATCAAGCTACTGGATGCTTTGCTTAGCTACCACTCAGCTGAAACAGTCTCCATGTCAGATGATCTGTGATCTCTTTATTACAAGAAAATTGCTTCTGTTCAGGCAGCTTAGGGAAGAGCAGCTCAGCCTCTGAGGAAGCTCTTCCTCCTTTCTCTGTCCATCTTTAGCTGAGTATCTGAGTTTGTTACTCATCCCTCCTGTTTTATAGGCAATGGTGCTAACCAGAACTTCACAAACTTCCAGAAAATGTTTTGCATGGGCCTTTCCTTTCCAAGCTCTTGACCCACTCATCATCAGAATTTATTTATTTATTTGAACACTTGGGGCGTCTCACGCAGTTTTCTGTGTCCTGTAAATCCCAGACTGCCTGATGACTTATGGAAATACCAATATCTGTGGAACACAATGGCCTTCCAGAATGTCTGCAATTTTGCAAGCTTATTTGTGTCAACAGAAGACAGGAAATTGAGTGTGGCAATAGCTGGGGAGCAGCAGTGGGGAGGAGCAGCTCCATGGATATCCTCAGGCAATGGATGGAGGGCAGGGGCATTATGTATCCATAGCACTGTGAAGGTACAGTTTTAAAAAAATCACTGCTGGGAGAAAAGAGAAGGGTTCTGAGACAATTTGCAGAGCAGATGTGCCAACTATGGTTCCACTTATCTGATTATTAGATATTGGGACTGCTGTAGGATCCAAAGAATGCTCCATAGGGTGCCTGACCAGCCTTCAAAAGGAGAAGGAGTCTATGAGCAGTGCCTGTGTCACTCCAAAGGGCTCTAAATTCCAGGTTTCACCCACCCCCTCTGGAGGAAAAGCTGCCCTGGGCCAGGCTCACACAGCTGAGGTGTCTCCAGAAGAGCTGGTGCTCAGGGATGGGTGCTGCCCCTGGCTCAGCATCCTGTGCCCTCTCACCATCACTCAGCCTGACAGGTCCCTGTCAGGAGCCAGCAGCCCAGGGAGAGGGCTGGAGGTCTGGAAAAGGTCTGGAGAAGGTCTGGAGAAGGTCCATCCTCCTCCTCCTCCTGTCCCCTTGGGACAGTAACAACTGAGGCTGGAATCTCAGCTTTTCCTGCATCCTGCATCTCCCAGCACAGAAATACTGCTCTTCCCAGCAGTGATGACTGCACAAATAAACAACCTCCCTGGGGCAGAGGGGTCAAAGCAACAGATATTTAATAAATAACACAGTGTATAGAAAAACCTCAGCTAGAACCCACTTGCTTTTAGGGTCTCATAAATATTCCCCAGCACTTTCCCTTTGGAGAGGCATTTTCCACAGCTGAAGTCTGCTCAAAACAGGTGGCCAGGGTTGTTTTGCTGTTTGTTTGGGGGAGCTCTGCAGCAGAATTGCAGCTGCCATGTTCTAGTTTTCAACACGTTCAGAAAATAGAAACAAGTAGTCTTCTTTGTGGAGCTACAGACAGACACAATCAGCCAAGTTTTAAGGCTGCTTCAGTGCTGGTGGAGTTCTCACCAAGGGAAATATTTTTTGTATGAGCAGTAGGATTTTTTCTGATTGCTTTTTTGTGCTTCACTCGCAGCTTTGAAAGCTGTTGACACACATGCACAACAGACTTTGCCTTTTATTTTTTTCTGCTCAATTGAAAGCAGCTTTTCTTTCCTCAGATTTATGATATCTTGTTTTCCTGAGTATTAAAAAGCTTTGAGAAAAGAGAGAAAAATATATTAATTTTCCACAGGCAATATATTTTAGTAGAAAATTGGTGAATGCTTATGTTAAAACTAAACAATGCAGTCTGTTAAGATGTAGAAATACAGTATTAGCAAGCAAACTTAAAAAAAAAAAGATAGTTAGGCAAGAGAAACACAGAAACAGCCCCCAAATCTGTGGAAATTATCTATAGAGAATCAGTCTTATGTGTAAGGATATGGAAGCAAGATTTGTTTATCATGACCTTTAACAAATCTTTGTTATGATTTGAAATCGAGTCCAACCTGGATCATCTGCTCTGCCTCTTCATTCAGTTCAGAGCTGGTTTGCAGCAATTAAATTATTAGTCCTAAAAACTGGGAAATCTCAATTCAGAGCATTATTCTGGAGTCCTTTATCACAAACCTAATGCAGCAAAAATAGAGACACAGATTCTGTGCAGTTCCTGGAGGAAAGGTCTGAGGATTTGTACACAATTTGTGTTTTGCCCTTTGGCTCTCACATAATTAGGGACATCTCCAGATTTGTTTTTCAAATTGAGACCATGAGGGGAGCGACAGTGAACTCCTGTCTGAGCCTACAGGGCTGTGTTTGCCAAGGTGCAGGGCTTTTCCCAGGAAAGGAAACAAAGGCTTCATTTTAGGGAGCTTTATAATGAGCCTTTTAGAAAAGATGGGAGGATGTGTTAACAAAGAATAAATGTAACAGAAATGCTGATATTTAAATTGCATATCCCATAGAATTATCTTCAGGGTTTTAAAGGTTTTAAAACTTTAGATGTTCTTGGAGGGGAAGTCAAGCATTCTTTTTTTTTTTTTTTTAATGGAGAAAAAAAAGTCAAGATGACTAACCTTGCACATATTTAATTTAACTCCACCAATGTTTATAGCAGGGGACACACAGTGTTTTACTGCAATAAGATGAATATTTATTAACAATTTGAAATGATCTGTTCCAAAATGTACAGTGCAGTCCCAGTCATGTTTGACCACAGAGGTCCAGGTGTTTCCTGTCTGAGTTTGGAAGGCTGCTGGCGTGTGATGGTGAGTGAGCCACGATTTTATAAGTTTAATGTGCAGCACAGCAACATTTTACTCTGTCTCATCCCTCAAAATGCAAATGGTTAAAGGTTTTTAAACGTTGGTATTGCCTAATCTAATGTGGAGGAGGGACTCAGGAAATCTATTTAATATGCACAAGGAGCTGCCACTGTTCTTTATTCCAACTTCTCTGCTGGAGTTCTGTGAACTGTTTCACTAACAGGGAGTGGGAAAGTGAGGAACTCAATAGCAATTGATATTTTCTACATTGTGCCTCCACTGTGTGTTGGTGGTAATTCCCCAATGTCTGCTGGTAATGGTCTGAGTTTGGGCTTTGTTCTTCCCGAACAGCCCAGCTGGGCTCACTGCACTGCCCAGTGGGTCCCATCTCAGCAAAGGGTCTCAAGACAATTAAGGTGACCTTAATTAGACCTTTTTCACACATCCAGAAAGAATTTTAGTGATGATTGTACTTGCAGGAGTTTGCAGTGATACATTTCTCCTCACCCAGACAATTGAAATTACAGGAGGTAATTCCTGAGAGCAGAGGTGAACAGAGCAGCTCATGGCAGTGTCCTGCAGTCCTGTCCCAGCCCACCCTGGGACCCCTCTGCCCACACCTTTCCTTCCAGGAGAAACAGCAGCAGGAGTGCACAATGGGCACTTGGGGGGCACCCATGATGTCCTGAAAAGCTCCCAAGGCCAACCCCTGTCACTCTGCCACCATTAAATGGGCCAGAAACTTCAGTGTCCTCAGTGTTACGATCTTCAGGCAATTTTACTGACATCTAAAACCCATCATTACTGAGCTTGGACTCTTCAGCATTTCCACATTACCAGGGTCTGTGTCCAAGCCACTGAACACAAATCCAGTGACAGGCAAGCTGTCCTTGTTTTCCATGACACTCTCCCCATGTGGAAAGCTTTACCTTGGGATCATAAGTGCGTGCCGTGTTTATAAAGTGTGCTCCTCCGTCTCTTTTCAGGGAGGAAATTAGGTTTCTGTTTATTTCTGTTTACTGGAGAAAGGCTACTAAAGCTCTCAGGGTGCAGATTTTCTGTGGAACTCGGAGCTGTGCTGCTGGAAGCAGTTGTGCTCCTGTGTGGTCACCACATCACAACAGGGAGAAGGTTTCAAGAGCATTCTGTTGTTTACAAAGCCCATCTCTTTTGAAAAGCTGATTTTGACAGTAGCTGTTTGCCTTGGGAAAGGGTGAGAGCGTTGTCACATTCTCAGAAGGACCAGAAGTGCTGCTCCAGGAAAAGTAACATCAAAGTCACTCCTGGACAGAGCTGACCAGCCAAGGGAAGAGTTGGTGCCAGTTAAGCTGGCTGAGCTAACCCAGTGCTGCAGGTCCTCATGAGTGCTTGGGTGGGAGTCAGGAAATCCTTCCTCCATCCACAGCTGTGTCCAGGTGTGAGGGCAGCCCTGTCCCAGACTGCCACAAGCCCAGTGGAGCCTCTTTTATCCCATCCACTTCAAGGAACAACAAACTCCACAGTGCCTGGGAAGGCAAAGCTGAACTGAAAAAAAAAAACAACCTCTGCAAGGAGAAGGGATCAGAGATTTTGGACAGATTTCTAAGCCAGGAAGGGAAGGTATCACTAGAAAGCTTGACTGCTAAACAAACCAAGCCTGTCACTCGGGAGCCATCTAGTGCCTGCCTGGTCCCTGCATGGGGAGAGTGACCACAAACTGCCCAGCCCACCCCAAAACAAATCAAGGCATGGGGAATGTGGCAGATCCACCATCCCACGAGTTTGTGTCCTGCCCTGGAAGCCAAAGTGCATGGAATGATTTGGTTCTTCTTATGATTTACGTGTCAGAGCTCACAGAATCTAAGCTTTAGTTTGAATAGTAATTAACACCCTGGGTACAGATATTGATCAAAGGCAAGAGGGTGAGGAAATGCTCCCTGCACTGGTTTGTGCAATGTTCCTATAGGTGGGACCAATCCCATAAACTCCTTCCACACTTCCCATTCACTGGTGCAAGGCTGTTCAGATTAAAGGATGGGAAGCAGGATGCCTGATGTTTGAACATGCTGGGATTTTCCTAAGTTCCACCAGCCCTTGTTTTTCACTGCTTCTTTCTCAGTCTCACCTTTTAAGCTTTACTTTGTTATTCTTTATCCATTTGGGAGATGTGGATAGTGAGAGCAGAATTATGTAAAGCAAACTTCTCTTTTTGGCAAGAATTTTATATTCAGGTTTTGTTCTAAAGAAGTCTCAGGGGGGTTGTGACTTGCATTTATGTACTCTTACTGAAACAGGAAAAAGTCTTTCTTTTAGTTGAAAGTTTAGGAAAAAGGAACAGAGCTGACCCAGGCTATCTTCACAGAGTCTTTTCAAAAAAATTCATGCATTAAAAGGTGTTTGATCCAGCTGGCTATTTTCACTCACAACACAACAATCTACCTTTGAATTCCAGACTCGAAGGTGATTATTGCACTTTATTTTCCAAAGTGACCATAAAACACTGTTAAGCACCTTCATATTGCTCCAGCCCAGCCCAGGCTCTCCAGAGCTGTGGCTGGAGTCCAGTCCCTGCTTTTCCTGCTGCTGCAGCAGCAATTCTCCTTTGAGCTACCCCAGCCTTAGACCCAGCTTGGATCGTGCAGGGAAAAGCCCCATGTGTCACTCCACACAAGAAAGTGCCACTAGAGATCAGCTGGCCCTGCTTTGTGCCCACTGCAGATGCCCCTCACAGCTCAGACCCCAAAATCTTCCTGGAAGAAATGCTGCTCTCAAGAAGTGCTCTCTGGTTAAGGATTCAATATTGTCACTGTGATCACTCCAGGCAGAAGGAGGTGTGTTCCACCATGTAGCCTGGGCTAATCCCATGAAAGAAATTAAGTTGTTCTGTATCCAGGAATGCTAATCAAGCAGTTTCTCTATAAATAAAAACCATTTTTCCTCAAGGATTGTCCTTTGTTTCCCTCTCCCACACAAGCCTCAGCCCTGTATCTCTGTGACCCATCCACTTGGACGTGCTGTGGATTTCCCAGAGAAAAATGTGCTGCTCATTTTTTTGGCTCGTGCCCCCACGAGCTCTCAGCACACCTGGGGCAGCTTCCAGGCTTCCAAACTTCAGGAGTTACTGCAAGGAGATAGGAGAGCACATTTGTACCAACTGCATTTTCCTGCCAAGTCAGGCTGAAAGGGACATGGAGACATTTGCTGGACACTGAGGAGATTCCTCCTCTTCCCTGTGGGATGTGGAGTATTGTGAGAAGGAGAGGATTTTATATGATAGCATTTCTAGGGCATGGTGTGACACCTAAAGCAAAGGTGGGCTCCAACCTGTGACCTGTCCCCTGCTTCTTGTAAAACTCCATCAGACCTCAGGGTTCGAGTTCAGAGCCACTTCCAGCTCTGCTGGATGGAGCCCCTCATTATTTGGGAGATTCACTCACTGTTTTTTGGATTCAGAAGGCTGGGAATGAGAGCACCCCTTTTCCTCCTTGTGCTGACTCCAGTGGTTTTTGGAGCAGGCACCGTGGGGAAGCAGTGATTCAGTCCTGCAGCCACGTCACAGCGTGAGCCTTAATGAGGAACACATTTCTACTTTCCATTCCCCATCTAAGAAAGGGCCTAGAAATAAGGCATATTTGCCCTCAGATCGAGAAAGTCTTTTTCTTAAATAATGCCATTAAATTTTAAATTAGATGGATAGGCAATTACTGGTGAAAATGTTAAATACTGGATAACCTATGGATATGACCTAATTTAATATAATTTCATAAATGCTTGAATTCAATTAAATAAATTTTTTTGTGTAACATTTAAACTGTTTGCTTAGTTCTCCCCAGAGCTCACAGTAGGTTACTGTGAGCCAAACAGCATTACAGCATTTGTTGAAAATGCCAGAAGGCTTAGGATAGATCCCATACACTTGGAGCTGAATCCCCAGTCACTGGACAGCCATTTCTGGGCAGAAGCTGCTGTATTAAATAATTGCTAGCTAATAAATATATTTTAGACACATTATAAACCTGGATGTTAAACCTTTTAGAGTAAATGAGATGTTTATTGAAGAAAAATGTATAATTTGCTGTTCTGACCTGGGTGCATTGTCATGGAAACCCAAATCTTTCTTGAGCAATAAAAAATCTGCTTGTCATCTGATTTGAGCTGGTTATTTGCACAGGTGGTTTTCTTAGCAGACAAGTACTTAGTGAAAACAAATCCATTCTTTCTCAATTGTTCCATTATGTGTTTCCACAACAATGTGCTTCATTTCACTAGCCTTGTAATTAATGATCCATTATCAACTAATTAAATCATACTTAGATTTTATATGATTTCATCTGTTACACAACACTTGCTCCCCAGTCCTCCTTCCTGGGTGTGTTAAGCTTGGAAAAGTTTTAATTAATGGTGAGAATGAAGTACTGGAGGTTGCAGGTACTTCAGACAGACTAAAGTAGTAACAAATGTGGACACATAAATATATCCAACAATTTAATACCAGTTTCCTTCAATGAAGTAAAGCAGCAGTAGGAATAACTTGAATCAGATTTCCAATCTCTACGTAAAACTGTTGTAAAATATTAAGTTCATCTGTTTGCAGACAATGGAAACTGAAATATGAACTATGCCAACAGTTCCAAAATGTCATCCAAACCAGAATTTAACTTAATAGACAACATCTTTGGTGTTAGTTCTGCTCCAGAGCCCCCTGAGATGGGTGAGAAGATGTTCATTAACTGATTTTGGATCAGATCCATGATTTACAGTCTCTTGGGTGGAAGCTGTCTCCAGCTGTCACAGCCATCACAGGGGACAGCTGGTTTGTAGGTCAGGGCTGATTTTTACATTATCATAAAGGGCAGAAATACTAGAGGTGAGATGGAAACACAAGACAAAGAAAGCACTTTTGATCATGTGCTATTTTTTACGGGTGTTTTAAGACAAAGATGTCACAGTGATGGAGCTCTGAACAGTGCCTGTGTGATTTCACTGACTCTTCTAAACTGTTTGAGCTGGGGGCTGGTGATACCCAGGATCAAACACAACCAGGTGGACACTTTTCCATTTCTGTGCAGTGCAGAGAGGCCAGGAGCTGGATGTGGAGCTGCTGGGCTGGGAGGGGTGGTCAGTGGCTGCAGGGTAACTTTAAAAGCTCTTTGGGGCTCTCTGGGGGTGTCTTGGGGTCCCCTCCATGGGTCCCAGTTGTGACTCAGATTGAGCTCACCTGAAGGAGGTGAAGACCTAAAGGAAGAAATCCTGTGTCCCACCTGGAGGTACAGGAAGGGTTAAATGGGAAAATTCCAATTTGAAGCCGTTGGCTTCAAACTGAGTTGCTTTTCTTGGTGGTTTTGAGCATCTGCTACAAAGAAGCTCTGCAGGACTTTAGATTTCAAGGAAACACTCAAGGCAGATAACAAGCCCTTACACATCCCTTTGCCAGTGTGGCAAATAGTGTAAACAGCTTTTTAAGACTGATTATACAAGTGATGTGTTTAGTCTACAAGCTGGATACCACTAACTAAAGCACCTTTGTTTCTGCTTGGATTGACTTTATCAAAGATTCCAGTTTTATACTTTCAGTGGAATGTTAAATCATGTGCAATCCCAGTGCCTTGGGAATGCAATGCTTCAGGGCACTGTTTGGGTAACAGTTTTATTTGATTTGATTACTCTGTTTATGGAATTTTGCCAGAGGACAGCAGTATATTTATTTAGTATTATATTTTAAAATAAATTTGGGGTTTGTGCCAAAATGGACACTCAGAATATTATAACTAACTCACTAGATGGCACCACAGCTCCAGGAACATGGGAAGGATGAGCTCCTGAGTTTATCTGGAATCCAGTTTGCTTTTATACCATAAATGAAGTGTGATGGTGATGAGAATTGCCACGGAGCAAACAATGCTGAGACCTCAGCTCACACACACTGGTTTGCCCTGTCCTCCACACTGCACTGAGGAGGTCAGAAACTGGAACACAACGGAGGAGCTCAAGGGGATTGCAACTGGAGCAAATATTTCTGTCCACAAGAAATGGAAGAAACTTCCCTGAAGAGTGGAAGGAGCAGGAAAAGAACAGGTTTTTAATTTTTTGAGAGGACTCAAGAAAAGAAAGAGCTGTGGCCAAAAATGGAGTGACAGCTTTAACACATTAAAAATGCCAATAAACTTGGAAGGGCTGTGCTTGGAACAGAAATTCTACAGAAAGCTTGGAAAAGAGGAAAGACTTTCCAGATTGAATTGGAGGGCAGATAAGAGGTATTCTAGGGATATTATATTTCCTTATCTTGGAGAAAGAAAGCATTCTGCCCATAATCTTACTGTTTCCCTGAAGATTAATGAATAGCAAACCAGGGCCAGCTCCTCATCTGCTGTTGACTTTCACGGCTCCTCTGACTTTAAGTGAAGTCACTCTGAGTTAAACCAGATGAAGATCAGATCTCTGTAAGTTTGAAGCATTTATCAAGAAAGCAGATAACATCTTTTTTCCTTTTCTTTATCCTGAAAGAATATTATTAAATTACGTGCAAAGTTTAGGCATCCTGTATTTTCCCCAAATTGTGTTAACAGCATGGTTTTTATCGAAGCCCTCAGATGTTCTGGTTGTTACTTGCATTCTTCTTTAATTGATCTCATCCAGGCTAATGCATTGTATTTAAAGCAGCAATTTGGTGATCCTCAGGCTCCACACAGGTGAAGCTGTGTGTGAGCTGTGTGCTCTGACTGATGAGGTTGGGCAGGTTTAGCTGCAGTGGCCTCAGACATGAGCACCTCCAGCTGTTCACCTAATGCCTCTCTGCCTGCCAGCATCAGCATCCTCTGGAGAGGGTGACAGAATGGGACAAGTGCCAGCACCTGGAGTGGCCCAGTTCAGAGCCTGGTGTTTGAGCTGGCAGCACTGGTGAGGGGATGTGAAAGACAGGAGGGAGCCAGGCTGAGGGATGGACACACTCCCTGCTCCGTGCTGGGCATGGACACACAGCCAGCAGCTGGGATGGAACAACGGCCACAGCCAAAGCTGAGGGTGACAGTGACAGCCAAAGGTGCCACCAGACCTGCAGAAGTGTGTGTGTGTGTCAGTCCAGACCTACAAACAAAACACTGAGCACCTTCTCAATCTCATCCCTTTCACAGGTGTTAACGCCTCAGCCAAAGCCTACCAAAACTCACCAATTTCTAATCAGTTCTGAGCAAGGAGTCAAAGTCAGGGGCTTCCATTCCATTATTAAAATTAAAATTATTTGCAGTTTAGTGTTTTCTGACATTATTCCAATGTTTCATGTTCCTTTGTCCAATATTTTACATGAGCTAAGGCTCAAGACCCGTTTTGTTCAAGGTCTCCTTCAGAGATAGCAGCAAGTCCATAGGGTGAGCAGTGAGTGAGGCTGAAGCATAACCTTGTTATTTTTCTAAAAAAAATAAAGTCCTTTCCCAGTATTTTCAAGCCTGGTAACCACATTTTTTCCTGTTGATTCAGTGAAAAAGCATCTTATTCTTTTCCCTGAGGTACAGGTTTTATTGTATGAAGATGCTTTTAGCATTGGAACTGGTGTTATCAACAACTCAAAATCTCTGAGTAAAAGAAAAAGCTTTAACAAAATTGTAGCTGCTGAATACAGAAACTCAATTTATGTTACCTGGCTATCAGACAAATATTGATTTTAGCTGTGGAGGATTTAGAAGCAAGTGAACTCAAATTTTCTCCAAACTTCACAAATCTGTGCCTGAGAATGTCCATTTGTCTGTCTCCAGTCACAACTCGCAGGAATCTGTGATAAGTTGGAACCATCAAACACCACAATTCTCAGGAGAGATGAATTCTGTGGTGTTCAAATCCTCCTTTTTCATCTGTCCCTCCTTTGATTGCTGGTGCAGAGTGCCCAGCTGGCAGAGCAGGGCTGACAGCAGCTCAATCTGCACTGAAGTTCCCAATTTGTTCATGCCCAATTCAGGCTGCTGGGATGTGCATCCAGCCTTCCCCAGACAACTTTCCACAAAAGCAAGCATTGACAAGCAGAGGAGGAGTGATTTAGCCATTTGGCCAGGATTGAAAGAGTCTGTCTTGCAGGCAGAGTGCCTGGCTTTGCAGGAGGTGCCAGATAAATGGGTCCTGCTCCCACACACCCTGAGTGGGCAGGATTAGGGCTGATGAAATGTTTCTGTTGGCTTTAAAGCTAAAGTGGGTGCTGACCCACTTTGGACAACAGGCCAGTGTGACTTCTGCTCAGGAGAAGGCAGTGATGATGGCAAACCTCTCTGAGGAAGCTCAGGGGGTTTGGGTGAGCAGGTGAGACACAGCAGAGCATCAGGGACCGTGGGTTATTCCAGGTGGGAGCTGCCCCAGCCTGGTTGTGTGCCCCTGGAAGTCACAGGGAGCTTGATCACTGCTGTCACCAAGCAGCAGGGCTGGTCACACAGAAACCACTTGGTACCAGTATCACCCTGTATGCTGAGGTGTGACATTTTCAATTGCTTCAAATTGGCAGAGAGCTCGGATAATTGAAGTATTTGAATAATAAGTCCCATTTCCTTAGAAATGTTAACAGGGCTGTAACCTTGTGCAGCAGTGGCACATGCCTCATGGCCCCTGAGGCTTCAGTGCTTCTTTCCTCTTAATCCTGACACCTACAGTTTTGTTGGGTTGTTTTTTTTTTTTAATAAATATGGAAATATCAAAAAGTGGCTACAACAGTTGTATTTCTTTAAAAATAATGGAATTTGTTATTATAGGTCATTACTGTGCACCCATAATATTTACATATTTTTATGTTGTATTCACTGGCCATGACAGATTGAAAATAGCAACAGTTCTGTGGTTTCTGTGTTTTAATAACAGTGTGGTTTTTTCAATATTTTCCAGTAGTCAGCTGCATATTTCTAAATGATCATTCTGGAGGTTGCCTCTCCAGACAGAGATATAAAAATATATTTAGCACACTTGTAATATATTGGATTTCTCTTTATAATCTCATTAAGAAGTGTGCAGTGAACACAAACCCATAATTTACCTGGTGTTGTAGTTTCATTAAACATCAAAAGGGTGCTTGATGGAGTAGAATAATCCCATTCTGCATCCTTCATTGAACATCTTTCAGAATAAGTTTATTCATTTAATTAGAAGGTTTCTCTGTGTGAAGATTGCACCGGTTTTACCAGTCTGACCGAATTTGCATTTGTTATCCAAAGCACCCTCTATTTAACTTCACTTAGGATAAGTGTGTTAGGACACGTGCTGCAAAATATCTCCACAAATTGGTACTTATTTTTAAAATTGTGTTAGAACTAATTCAAAAGTGAAGGAGCAGAGAAGCTCCATTACACTTTAAAGTGGAATTTTCCCTTCAAATCTGTGGATTAGTCATGGCAAACAATGAAATGTTTAACTCAACATTAAATGGGATTATTAAATATCTTTTCAAAGTGGAAAATCACATGCATTATTCTATCCCCAGTACAAAAGGACAGTGAATTAGTTTCTCTCTTCATTCAGAATAAAACAATGATAATACCACGGGCACGCTTCAGCCTCAGAGGACCCTGCTGAACCACATCCACTGAAAACTGTCTGGATGGTTTTAAGATGAAGGTGACATTCTTTGTGATTAAAACATGGCTTTGTTGTAATCACGGTGAGCCTTGGAAAGGTTGGGATCTTGCAGCCTGGGCTGTTGTAAACTGGGATTTTGCAGCTCAGGCAGATCTGAGCCCCCCATCCCAGACCTGGATGCAGTCAGACAATTCTGGAGAGATGCTGAGCAGCAGACAGAATGCTCACTTGGAAGAGTGAAGGCTTTTCATCTCCATTTTTCTCTTTTATGTGTCTGGCTTTGGGGAGTGTGACCTTTCTGCCATGGGATCGATGTGTCTGTAGCCATTAATTCCAGGCAAAGCAGGGCCTGCCTGTAACACTGGAGATTAGGATGTAACACATGGGCATTCTCTCCCTTCTCCAGAATGGATAGGTGCCTAACTAGGCACTTCTCCTCCTAATCAATGGCATTGGCTTCCCTGGGAAAGGGATGAGCTCTGGCTGTAGACATGCAGAGATGGATGGCTCTTCAGCATCCAAAACTGCAAGAAGGGAATGGAGCTGGAATACTTTAAAAGCAATTTCTTTTCCTTCCATAATATCTGACTCCCTCTCATGCCAGGTGCAAGCTGATTTCCTGCCTGGTATGAAATATATTGCAGCTATTTTCTAGAATTAGAGATCCTTGCTCATGTGAGTAATAATCAAAAGAAACATTAATAGAAGTAAAAACATTGCTGAACCCCAAATTTATGGTACTTGCTCCCAGATAAGCATGAAAAGCTTGCAGCCAACTGTGCACAGTTCTTTTTAAGACAAAAATATCAGATGGAAATGATGGCAGGCTAACAGGGATTGTCTTTCCATGGGCATCTGAAAGGATCTTTGGAAGTAGGATTGTTGGCTAATTAGATAATTTGAATACTCTCTGTAGAAGGCTGACAATCCCACTGGACAGAAGAGGTTCCCCAGCCTTCACCTCTTGGCCTGTCTCTCATGGAGCCATGACAAGGTTGCTGAAATGGATTCCATGGAGACAGCTCTGGAGAAAAACAGAGGAAGGGCACTCCAGAGTTTCATTCTACAGCTCCTTTGCAAAGGGATACTTCCCAGGAAAACCCTTCCTGTGTCCATGGCTCGAGTCCTTGCAGTCCATACAGGACAGGATCACTTCAAAACCCTGAGCTTTTTGTACTCAGCTCTTCCTGGGTGAATGTTCATGAATCTCTTGAACAGGTATGAAGAATTCTTCACTGTGGTTCACCAAGACTGTTGAGGGTTAAAGGCTTTATTGTGAGCTGATCCATCAGTGCTCAGAACTAATCAGGGCCTTTGCTGTGGTTTATTTGGGCCATTGGGGTGACCAGTAAGAGATGACAGATACCCAGTTGTGTTCAGGTGATTGCTTCTTTTGTTGTACTAATTACTCCTTGGAGGCTGGTTAGTATTTAAAATAATCTGACACTTTTGTTAGACAAATCCATGTTAAACCAACAGGACAGATAATTTGAGGCATAAGTCAGAAAGAGGACAGTGGCCACATCATGTTTTGAGGCTCCCTTAACAGTCAGTACAATTAACTTTTTTTTTTATCCCTGACCAAGTTTTCAGCCTACCAGAACATCCAGGGCAGTGGCAAAATTGCTTCCAAAGAAAGGAACTAGATGAAGAAAAATGATGGCTTTTGTGTACCAAATGTTTTGAACACAGGAGATGCATTTCAAAAATTTTATCTTTTCATGGGATGAAATAAAGTTTAATCATTTGATTCTGTTCTGAGTATTTCAGGGCAGAAAATAAATCTCGATTTCCTTTAGCATTTGCTTCCAGTCATCTTGTCCTGCCACTGTTCAATGTCCTGGCTATTCTGGGATCCTGTGATCTCCATTTCATGTTTGTTAAAAGATTCTCTCCCTGAGCTTTGTGCCATCCCCACGTAAGGCTGTAGCAAATAAAACAAGAGCAGGTACAAAGCCAAGCCAAAAACTCAGTCACTGAGCTAAGAACAGGTTTTGGATTGAGTCAGCATCTGTCCTGGTGCAGCAGGCTGCTGTTTTTCTGGGGTGGCTGCCACAGTTTGCTTCATCAGCAAAGCTTTCCCCTTAGACAGTGTGGGTGTAAACCTGTCTCCACTAAGTAAGTGGCAAAATTCCCATCAGCTTCAAGGAGATGAGGGTGCCTTTTCCTTTCTCTGGGCTCAGTGTGGGATTTCTTCTGTGTGGCATGCTATGCTAATGCTTTGCTTTTCCCACGTTTCCTGTGGATTGCTTGATGTGACAACTATTGGTCTTTATTAAACCTTCTTCTTTTTTCCTTTTGTTCTTTAAATTTCACTTTCTTGTCGCTTCCATCTAGCCTTATAATGAAAAAATATAACATTTGCCATGAAGAAACTAAGCCTACTGTCCCTTTGTATTGGAAGCAAATCTCCAACATCATCAGCTTGAAGGGCAGGTGCTTGAAGCTGTGTCTGGAAGATGTTGAGGTGAAATACACTTTGAGAAATGAGAAATGGCAGAATTCCTTGGCATGTTAATCCTGAAGTAGCTGTGTTGATCCTGTCCAAGAGCTGCCTACACAGAGCTACTGAGAGAAACAAATCTAAGTTTGTTTTAAATAGATTAGTCAAACTCCACTAAGTGCTTGTGTCGACATTCTCATTGGAAATTAAAGTGACCTTAATGCAGTTTCATTCACTTAGAAAATTGATTACCTGTATGGACAGAGCATTGCAAGCAATAATATTCCCACAGCTTAATGAGTTACCATTTGTCAGCTGACTGTCAATAACTTCTTGTCTATAAGCTCCCATCCAGCCCAGTTTCCCTGTCCCTGGGAGGGGCTGGCAGCCTGCACTGCTCAGGGCCATGCCAGGCTGTGATCTTTGCATCTCCATCACCTTGAGATCACTCCCATCCTTTGGAATTTAGACATTTGTTGAGTGATTGCTGTGCACTTTGTGCAAACAGATCTCCACATTCAGGCCCACCGCAGGAAACTGAGTGCACTCCTTGCAGGAGAAGGAAAAAAGCTATTTCTGTGCCAATTTACAGTGAAACTGACCCAATTTGTGTCACAGAACTGGGTGCAGGCAAAAGGGGCTATGGCTGTATTAGTTTTATTCAGCCTGGAGAAGCTTTGGGGTGACCCAAATGTCCCTTCCAGTACCTGAGGGGAGCCTGCAAGAAACATGAAAAGAGACTATTTATGAGGGCCTGGACTGACAGGAGAGGGGGAATGGTTTGACATTGATAGAGGGCTGGGTTAGATTAGATTTTAGGAAAAAATTCCTTATTGTGAGGGTGATAAGATGCTGACACAGGTTAAGTTGTGGCTTCCCCATTCCTGGAAGTGTCCAAGCCCAGGTTGGACAGGGTTTGGAGCAACCTGGGATAGTAGAGATATTTCTCGTGCCATTTTTGGCCAGAATTTGGTTGGTACAGGGGTGCACCCATACAGGTGATTTTCCAGGGAGGTGCTTACTGTGAGCTAATTTATCATCCTGAGCATCACAGAGGCTGAGCTCCAGCTGTGCTCCATGCTCATCCAGCAGCTCCTGCCCCAGGAGTAAAAAAGCTGGTGGAAAACTGACCCAGCCATCACTCAATGCCCCAAGTGCAGAGCAGACACGATGGCCTCAAGGTTTAGCTTTCATATTTTCCAGATCCTGTTCTGCATTAGTGTATTATAATTCTGAACTTCATATAAGGTGTTAGCAAGTTCTCCTCACAGCTCAGTCAAACAATCATTTTACAGCCTGAGAACCAAGGAGACCAGGCCCCAAAAGTGCAAACAACAGGGAATTGAGGAGAGCAACAGAGAATCTGGGAGATTGGGACTTCATTACCTGAAGCTGTAATTGGACAATTAACCCCAATACAGAAAAGGACCAAAAAACTTACAAAAGTGTGAAAATGTGTGACCCATTGTCCATCTCAGGTAGAGCCTTGGCTGGGCTCTTGTACTGCCCAAGGTGTATCCTTTGAAGGCCTTTTCAATAAATACCTTCTTTATTCCTTTAACACTGTCCAGCCTCTGTCCTAGGTACCTTCTCAAGGCATCAGACAGACTTTGAGCAATGCTAATTCAATGCAAGCAGCCAAGGTAGATGCAACTGCAATTTCAGTTTTTCCATCATTATTTCCGATAAGTGCTCCTACAATTTTAAAACTCCACGAAGTAGACAACACAATGGAACAACTGTTCGTGAATTGCACGGTTTAAATTAATTATGAGCCCCAGTGAAGGAAGTAAGATGAACAAGTGAAAAGAGCTCTGCAGGGCTTTTCAAATTATTGTAAAGTTGGGAAAATTGGGCCCACTGTGTCTATTACCCACTTTATAACAGTTGTAACACGATGGTTTTGTTTGTCGCACTGCTGGATACTCTCATGGATCTTAAAGCCTTCCCAGTTGTTTTATTTATTGGTAATTTTGTTGAGTGCCACGGTAAAGATGAAATAATTGGACTTTGTTTATGGTGCCAAAATACTCTTTCCTGAATGACTGTTTTCAGCAGTCAGTGCAGTTAAATAAACCCATGGTCTGGATACCTCAGGGTGTTGGTTATTTGCTTCCTGATTATCTTCAGATTTAAATCAAGTGAAGCACAACTGGGTTTAAATTTTGGAGCAGCTTTTCACTACTTTCCACTGTACTTGTATTGAGACAGACTCTTTGTGTGGAGTTTTCTCCTTCTCATGGTCATCCAAACTCATTCAAATTAACTCCTGTTCCTGCCAGGGGCTTTCCCAGGAAAGAGCAAGTGAAGGGTTTGGAAATAAATGTTTGAACTACACTTAACAGCACAATTAAACAGTGCTCAGTCATTCTCTCTGTTCCACTTCATTGGTAACATCCAGTTGCAGGTGTCATGGAGGGGTCTGACTTTTGGAGGTGACCAATATCTCGTGCACAGGTCCTTCTGAAGCCACTGAACCACAACAGTGTATTTGAGCACATCTCTGACTCCTGTTGTCACTCTGTCCCAGAATATTTAGAAACATCACAACTAAACCAACCCAGGAAAAATGTATTCTGAAGAAAAAAGGGTATTTTTAAATCAGCAAGAAACAGCTGTACAGCACATCAGGCAGGCAGAAGGCTCTCAGTACAGAGAAAGATGTGAAACCCAGGGATGATGTGGTTTGGAGGAGCTGCTGTGGCAGAGCCAGGGACGTGGGACACGTGAGGAAAGCAGGGGGATTATAAGCAGAGAAGCAACATCAGAGGTTGTGGAAGTATCACGGACACTGGTGTTTTAGTTAGATAAAAATGGCAGAATTACTTGATGCTTATGAAAGCCACCATAGGCTGGCCTTTTTTTTTTTGTAATTCATTCAGCTTGCCTTTTATCAAGTACGAAACTGTTTCTAGTTATGCTGTATGCAATTTATCATTTGAAATGAAAACATTCCAGTAAATCACCTCTTTCCCTCCTCTTCTCTCTTGCCCAGAACTCACCAAACATCAAAACACAACAAAAGGAAGAAAAATGAAGCTAAAACCAGAAAATTTGCTAATCTGTTCATTTAAGTTTTGCCTTAACGTAGCCAATGAGGTCTTTGCCATTATCTGCAGCAGGCATATAATTGTGGAAAATTTTAAAGGCCCCATCTGGCTCCCCAGTACATTTATTCTAATTGTGAAAAAGCAGGGATATTCTTGCCTCTCATTAGGATAAGCTTGCTTGCCTTAGCTTCTTTCTCGTAACAACATAGGTCAAAGAGGAGACACCTTAATGAGAGTCTCGGTAACATAAACAGGAAATGTGGTTCATTTTCTTATCTTCATTTGCAACTCAAAACTTCGTGCCCAAAATGAAAACACTAATTTTCTTTAATTCATTTTTTTACTTTGTCTTTCTCATGGTTCTTTATCTATTAAGCAGGGCAATTATAAGATGCATTTTCATCATAAGTATTAATATTTCCATTTATGAATTAATTTACCAGCACAGGAGCGAGGAACTAAAAAACAATATAATTATAATTCCTTGAGTTTATCTTTGGAAACAGTTGCTTTCACTTCTTCAACCCGCAAATTAGATGGAAAGGAAGAATTACATCGAGTCGAAGCTATTTAAAGTGGAGATGATCAAAAAGAAAAGAGCAGGGCACTTCAGCTTTCTGTCAACACGTATTTTATATGCATCACTTTCAAAGCGTCATACGGAGGCCAAAGATAACAATTCCCCATATTTTCCCTATGTGCTGGGCAACAAGAAAAGGGGAAATCTTCCAAGCTGGTGATTTTATTCCTTACACACAGAAACAGCCCAGGCTTGGAGGAGGTGCTCAGTCACTGCACTGTACAATTGCTAAGCTACGAATCTCAGGAGAAACCGATGTCAAATTAAATAATCCCGGTTTTATTTTCCTTATGATGCAATTCAGTGTGCATTTCTTGGCTGGTGGGACCTGGCACAGGGAACACAGTGAGCCATTGTGTCAGGCTAAAGTGGAAACCTTGGCCAGGGTTGGCTGGATTGGGGAATTGCTCCAAACCCCACACGGTGTGTCTGTCTTCTGGAGCTCGGCTATCTCTGTGAAATGGGCTTTGAATGAAGTGCTGCCCTGCTTGGAGTCCATCCATGCACCAATTCCCAGGCCAGGAGGAGCACTGGCTTTAATTCCATGTTGTCACAGGCAGCAGCTTGAGCTAGTGAAGCTCACAGGCTGCTTGCACAATCCTTTTTGTCAGCTCAGGTGTTATTTCCCAGAGGAAGGCTCCTCTCCTTCAAACTAAGAGGACAAAAGAGGAGTTCTTTAAGGGAAACTAACTTTCCTGTGTGGAGATGCCAGGATATGTTGCCCAGTGCACAAAAAAAATCCATTGCAAACAAAAAATGCATTTCCTTATATTTCTTGTTGATTCTGAGATATAGAACCATTAAAGTACTATATATCCAGTTGTTACATATTTATTACTCAGTGTAGAATATCTGGGGGGGTTTGGGTTTTTGGGTTTTTTTGAGAAAAACTGCTGAAGGTGGGAGAATTTAATCCAGGAGCACCTGGGGAAGCTGAAGTTACACAAACAGGATACACACATGTTCCTCCATTGTGCTGCATTTCATGGAGTTGTTTGAGAATCCTTTAAGCACAGCATGTGAGTTCCAGAAGGCTTCTCTGGGAACATCAGGTGTGCTATTGAAGCCAGATTTAAATCAAGCACTCAAGTGAGAGGACAGCAAATGGTCAAAGCCAGGATGGCTGCTGGGAACGTTCCAGCTCCAAAATTCACATCTGGATCCAAAAGTTGCAACAAAACCTGATCCCTCCACAGACACACACATTTACGGATTTATCTCTTTTAATTGTAGCATAGTAGAGTGCCTGTGTAAAACTTTCCCTCATGATGTAGGTTTTCTTGGGAATATCTACAAAACTGAGTGGATGTGTGTGTGCCACATTCCTGGCAGTTTGTCCAGATCAAACCAACTCATATTTTTAAACACCTATTTCCTGCACATCTTGTACACACCCTGTGTGCTGTGAAAAGTCCAACGTGAACGTGGCCTGTGGTTTGATACACAGTTTAAAATTTTGCACCAAAAGCATTCATTTTTCTTTCTTTCAGATGAAAATATTGTCTTGGAATACTTGCATTTGAATATTTAAAATATATGTCTCCCCAGGCAAATTGCAATTTAATTGAGTTGAAATTAAATGCTAGCTACACCAAGCACAGATTTTTGATATGGTCCTTCAAACCACTGCCCTTTAGCATAAAAGTAGGTTACTGTCACTTTGGGGAATGGGATCATCCCAAGAAATCAAATGGCAAAACCATACCAAAGTCACTTTTTCTCTGGCATTTAATTGAAGAGCTTGGTACACAATCACTCTGTGCATTTCCATAAAGCTACTCGAGGGATGATATGTGGAAATAATTTATGTCTGCTTTATGCAAGGTCGTTAGCACTCATACAGAACACCAATAATGACAATAAACTAGCTCATATACATACCAAGTTTGCATAATATAGTTTTGTTGGTGAAAAGAAAAAGATTTAATGGCAGAGACCGTGTCTTTTGAAATAGGATTTAAAGGTTGCTGATGTTTGGATGATTTTTTTTTGCTGGGATATTTAGCTTGTATGTGAAATGCATTAAAGTAGACTCATAAGTGAAATTTCTGTACAATTTTAAAGCAAATTTTAGCTTAAGAAGAAAATCCAGCTGTAATCATGAACTGAAACAGCTGCATACTGTAAGAGGGAGTTTTGTTTGATGGGGAATAAAACTTTGGTGTGTGTGCATGTGAGTTCTCCTGCATTTTTTGTGCATGAGGAGAGAATGCAGCTGAAGCACTGACTTTTTCATGCATACCTCTATCAACATAGAGTTTGCCCAGAAAGATCTAGGTAGATAAATGACATAAAATCTTAATATAAAGGCAAAATAATCCCATCCTAAAACATGATGAAGTAAAACAGTGACACGGCACATGGTGCAAAATTTGGTCCAATAGAAATGCTTCATTTATTTACCTCAATTTAAAAATTCCCTAAACTCTCTTTTTTCACAAAGCCATCACCACTCTAAGCATTTCAGCACTTCCCTTCTCCCTAAGCCAAGTTGCAAAAGGAAAACACTCCTTGCTTGAGTCACCCAACCTAAGCAGTTCAGTCTGGTGGGGAGGCTCTTTCCATTCCTATTCCCATGATAGCAAAAAAAAAAAAAAAATAAAAAAAAAAATAGTTGAATTGCTTTATTTTTAAAATAGTGCAATATCTTCCATAATAATCTCAGAGTCTTTAGGGTACTCAGGGTGCAGTGCTGTCCTCAAACCCACGCTGTCCACAGCCTTGAGTAACACCTTAACCTTTTGCACAGGAAAAGGACTGAAAATACATTTTATGTCTGAGCTTGTGACCCTCACTGGGTTTGATTCACCCCAGTTTAGGTCCTCATGGTTGCACTCATCATCATTTATGTTTATTCTCCTACAAGAAGGCATCACAGTGCGGCACTGAGACTTTTAGGGGAGCACATGCTCTTCGTGTATAAAACATCTTCTGCACTTAAATCCCCCTCAGACCTTTCTCCTCTCTGGGATCCCTGATCAGGGATCATCCTGCTCCCAGCCTGGCTTTGCATTCCAGAATTGCCAGAGAGTTTGTGTTGGATTTAATATCTAATTAATATCTAATGGGGCAACTGAGAGGTGTTTACGAAGTTTTTTTTAATTTCATTATTAGTCTCAGTGAGGGTGGAGACATAAAAGATAGTAAAACTCACTCTATAACAACAGAAGCCAAAGTTCCCTTTGTTACAAGGCCTTTTAATAATTTTTTTTAGCTAATAGACTAATGCTAAAAGCTTCCAAAAGCCACTCAATAAACACTGCATGTACAACTTACACCATACAATAGTTGCTTGCTTTATATTATTTGCAGCTCAGAAATTTTCTATGCTCCAGTTATGCCAAGGCCTAAAATTCAGCTCTGTTTCAAACCTCTGTCTATGTCAGCTCACGATGCAGTCCATACGTTCATCCCATATCTCCATCCATTTTCCAGCCTTGTCCTTACAAGCACACACATCCCTCACTACCTGACAGCTGTATCTGCTCACCCACTCCTCCCCAAGACTCTCCATATTCCCTGATTAAGGTGAAATTTTGTGGACAAAAGAGGCAAAGCTGCGTCTCACATGCTGGTTATTGTTGAGGGGATATTTAATAGCTTCTAAATTCATTTAAGAAAATGGGAGTGGTGAGTCACATGTAATTATTCCCAGATAGATCATTAATTATTTGATAAAGTTTCTACATAATGCTGCCATTTGCTTTTTTTGTTTTTTTTTTTTTTTTTTTTTTTTTTTTTTTTTTTCCATAATGATGGTTATTTGTCATTTATCTCAGTTTGCTTGTCAGTTGTTCCAGGTCCCTTTCATACTCTGTGATATGTATGTAAATATTTCAGATTGAGATTGATAAAGGTTTTATAACAAAGGCTGTTACTTTATTGGATTACAGGAGAGTTTATGAGAAACTCATTTGATTATTGTGTTGGAATGGTATCATTTGCACCAATATAAGTATGGCTGGTTTGGTACCTCATCAGTAACTGCATTTTTCATAGGTTGTAATTCAGCTTTAGAAGTTTGAGTTTCTTTGAGAATGCCAAAGATACCAACACAAAAATTACATTTGAGAATTGAAATTGCTCTTTAAAAAATTCACCTGGTTACACTGGGATTTTCTTTATTTAGTTACAACTTTAGATGAGGTCCTCAGAGCTTTAGGCATGAATTAAAGAGCACACTTGAGCTGTATGTTCTGTAAGGACCATCAGTATATAGGCTCTAGCAAATGAAATGGACAGTGAGACTGATGCCCTTTTCTCTGTGGTTTCTTTGGAGAGCCAACCTTACACATTCAGAAGGAAGAAACAGGAGAGGCTGAAATTCAAGGAAAAGCAATTAATTCTCCCCTGTTCTTAGCAGTTTGTTAATTTTTCTGTAGAACTGATTGGAGTATCCCATGGCAGTGGGTCTCTTATGCTGTATGCTCAAACATCCCTCTCAATCCAGAGCATCACAGCAGTACAGAGCAGACTCAGCACAGGGCTGACACCTGATGACAACATAATCAGGATAGCTGTGCCAACATCTCCCAGGCTTACACCAGTGGCTGTGTAGTTTCTTACCAAAAAAAAAGCAGTGTCAGGTGACACTTGGATGGTGTTTGCAGCCAGCACAATGTGGTTTACACCCAGCCCTGTGCCTGGATGATTTAGGTGTCTGATGAGGCACAGCTCCCCAGCAACACCCACAGCAAATCTCAAACACAGCAGTGATAACTTGCTCAGTAGCAGCTGGTGAACTCAGGGAATGGATTTATCCTCCTCCATAAACACTTGGACATTTATGAGTGAAGGCTGGATTCGCTCCCTGAGACACCCAGTGCTGTTGTGAGATTATTACAGTTATTATTGTGCTGCCAACTCAAACACACCCAGCTGAAATGCTTTCCATTAGCTTTACTGTTCCCCATTATACTCTTTATTTCTCAGTAAATAAACAAAAACAGAAGAACTACCAGGGGGAAGTGTAAAGAGCTAAACTCAAACATCTTTACTTGTTTGAGTTCCGACTGTTCCCAGTATCCCCAAGACTGTGGTCCTCACCCTCTGGCAGCTGGCCCTTCCAGCCATACCACGAGGGCTACGTGGCTGTTTTAGGAACCATTTCTAAGTGTCTTTCTTGCAAGGAGGCAGGAAGGACCATGTCCTGTGAGCTGATAACAGCCTGGCCATGCTTGCTGCAGGATTTCCCCATCTGCTGCCCATTACCCCGCGGCGCAGAGCTTGGCGGGATCTACGTCAGTAGCGGCTCTTAAAGCTGTCTGCAAAAGCTAAACAAAGCTCAGAAAAGTTCAGCATTTGAAAGGATGCCCAGTCATTGTCACTCCTAACCAAGCTCAGCTGTCTGTCCAAGCTTCAGACATCCTGGGACTGAAGGAAAAGTCTGAGTAGAGCTGGTGTTAGAGAACCTTCAGTCAGAGGTTAAATAACCCTCATTATCACAGGCTCTGGACTGGGCTCAGCTTTAATTCCTGGCTGCAGCACCTTTGCAATCTTCATTTAAAACAAGCTGTCTGCTCCTCACTGGCTATTTTCAATGCCTGAATTACTGATGCCATGATATTCTGGGATTTATAACATCTGCAAAATATTTTGGTCACAATAAAGATTCAGAACTCCAGATACAAGCCTCACGTACGAAGCTGGATTCGAAGCACAGGTGTATGACCTAAATAGTTTATTTGTACATGGAATACAGGATCAGTTTTAGATAATTAACCTGGAATTACCTGTTTGCATCAACAGGATTCAAAACCTCTGGACTACAGACAGTGATGTGGGAATTAGCTCAGACCACCAACAGAATCCTAAGTTTATATTCAACCCTGTTAATGCAAATACACCTCATTAGGCTATCAAAAGTTAAGGCATATTTTACATTTTCTGGTCAAGATCTTATTTTAATGAATAATGAAAACAGACTCTGTCACACCAGGGTTTGAGATGCCAACCTTGGGACGTGATCTGCCTGGACTGGGGCACTGGTGATGTTATCCCTGCCCTACACAAATTACATTGATATCAGTCACAGAGATAATCTCTGATGCAGTGTGGTGTGGTCATAAAATAAACTTAACTGGAAGCATCTGAATTTCGAGTCTCTTTGATACTTTCTCCAGGTTCCCATGGGACACGTGTGCTCCCCAGAGCTTGATGTGAAGGCCTTTGAAGTCTACAGAATTCCTTCTGTTGACTTCAGACACTTTGGGACTTGGCTTTTAAAGCTGTGGGTGTAGAAGTGTGCTTCATCCCTCTGGATCAGTGTCATCAGCTTTCCTTGCCTTTTAAGGGCAAGCTCTGTTTTTAGAGAAACACTGTGGGATATGAGAGCCAGAAACAAAACAAACTTCCTCCCCCATTACTTCAGTATGACTTGTAAGCCTGTTGATTTGGAGCAATAGGCTAATACTTTATTATTTAGCATCTTGGCTGTGTTTTAAGGATACTGATTGCTGTAGGATTTTAATGAGATTCCCCAGATCCTGATCCAGGCCCACCCAGCTCCTTCCCATGGGACAGTGACGCTCACTCAGCTGGAACAAATTTCAGCAGCCACTGACCTGGGATAAATCGAACCAGTAGCCTTGAGATAAAACACCTTTCCCAGCTCCCAGCCCACAATCAATCCAGGGTTTAATATTGTTACAGTTAACATGTGTGACTTCACTGCTGATTATCAGAACTGGCTGGTAGGAGGAGCAGAACGTCCCAAAATCAGATTTGTGGAAGTTTAATGACAGCCCTGTTGTGCACTAAACATCCATGGAACACACGTTGCTCTGCCTGGGAAAAGTGCATTATGAATTTCTCATTAATGACTGAGTTGCATTTAGTCACAATTCATACCAAAATTCACTTTAGCTGTTCAAAATATGCTGTATTTTTTTTTTCCTAAATGCTCTTTGGAAATATTCTAAATCCAAACATTTTACTGGAACAATGTATCTGTCAGATTATGGAAGGAGCTGGTCTAGGGCTAATTCAGTACACACAAAATTTAATGTAAATACTGAATATCAATGAGGCAAATATTTCACTTTGAGATCTGCTGTATTAGCATCCAAGTGTTAGAACATAAACATATATTTTAGATTAGTGATTCACAGACCAAATGTATCTGTGTAATAGCTAGCCTGGGTGACTTTTTTTAAACGCTGTGATTTCTTTTAGCAATAAGTGAAGCTTCCAAAATTAGTAGAATGATTTGCCCAGTTTGGATGTTCGTGGGAAGGTCAGGCTTTGACAAAGATGATAGGAAAAATCAGTGAGAGAATTTTAAAGGACTTAGGAAATTATTTTTAAAATTCAAAAATTATATCAAACATTGAATGTTTTGGTACCGAAAGAGGAAAAGGGAACCCTCTCCTGCATGTCTAAAGGAGCAGGTGGAACTAGAAACTCCCTGAACCTCAGGCAAAGGATGAGAGTGTGGAGCCTGTGAGAGAACCTGGGGTTTGGGCTGGCTGTAAGGAAGTGTTTCTGCTCTTTGAGATGGATGGAGGGGTGACCTGTTGTTCAGCTCTAGCCCTCAGGCTGCTGGCCCTGCCACTAAATTAGACCTTTTAAAATAAATGAGTGCAATGTTAAATACCAGCTGGGTGATTCTCATTGGGCTTTTTAAATTTTCCAGTCTTAAAGCGCCCCCAAAGTTCAGAATTTACAACCAACTAATAATGCCACAATATATGTATTTTTATTAGACTTCCTATTGAACACTAGTCTAATACCTTTGCCGTCTTTATTTATGAGGAGATTGTTTCCAGCTACTGTTAATGTATTTTACACAGCCCATGATGTAATTGTTAAGCAGTTGTAATGAAGATTGAAGGTTTAATAATGCCAAGTGTTACAAATTTCTATTTAATCATTCCTAAATCGATTAGTTACTTTCACCCAAATGCCGGGCCATCGAAACAGAGAGAGCTAAAGATCTGAACTGCTGTGGCCAGGCTTTGATAAATGGTATTTTGGTGCAGTGGTAATTGGGTTATTGAATTTACTCATCTTCCAAATGATGTTTGCATTGTCTCAGCATATGTGTTTAGGGCCAGGGGAAGGTCATTAGGCGCTTCAGACCGGGGGCATGTTTGGGTTAAAGTGATTTTGAACAGCCAGAGTTGAGGTTAGTCAATTAAAGGAAATAGCACAGAGAAATGCTACAGAAGGCCACGTTATAGGCTGGTCACTAGGGAGGTCCCAAAGGCCTGGTTAAAGTAGTCTAAAGATTCTTTAAGTAAATGTCTACCCCCTGCCCCAGGCTCTTTAGACACAGACAAATTGTTGTGAGAAATGCCCTTCACTTAAAACAGTTTACCTGTAAACAAAGGTCACACTTTGAGAGGCCAAGCCTATGAAGGCCAAAGGAAACCATTAAATGATGCTAGGCTAGCTTTTGTGTATATAAACACAGCCTTCAGTGGGCTTCCCTAAGGGCTGGGACACAGGGAATGTGCCCAGGCTGCCCCTCTGGGCTGGTGTTTGGGGCAGGGACACCCTGAGCTGCTTGGGTTCATCCTCAGCACCTGGGATGTCCTCACTGAGCCCTGCCCAGAGATCAGCTCCACCTTCAGGACATGATTACTGTGATGTGATGAAGCTGTTTCAGAGATACAGTTCAGTAAATCATTTCTTTAGATCCCCATCCTGGGCAGAGCTTGCCTTGGCTTTGTCCTGCCAAGGAGCCCAACATTTCTGTGTGAGACCATGAGCTGCTGGCTGTGTGTGGCTGATGGGTGTTTGGGGTGGGAGGGTTTCCCTCATATTTGGCCAGCACCTCTCCTGAGTGACCAGCCCCCAGTTCCAGTAAAGTCCAAACACCCAACCCCTGACTGCTGTCTGCACCTCAAATGAAAACCAAAGGAGTTTTGTCAATTTTCAGGTGTTTCTGACTGATGGGACTGTTAGAACAAGACAGGAGGAAGAAGCAGGAGAAGAAGCCTTTCATGTGTCTGTGTTCTCACATTCATTCCAGAGATTTTCAGAGTACCTGATATTCTCTAATACTCTGAACAGTCACAGGGAAGAGCACCCTTGACATGAAAAATGAGCCCGCTGTATTTTTAATACTTGGCTAATTGTGTATGGAGACCATTCTTTAGTTTCAAAGCACTGGAAGGAGGCTCCTGTTCTACAATATTTCTGTTGTGCAATTTTATAAAAGCCTGTCATTTTATAAACACACTGGTTTATATTTGATTTCTGTCCTCTAAACACTATTTAAATCACAAGTAATAATTTCTAATCTTGTAAAATGCCCAAAGCTTAAATCAATAACCATTTGATGAATACATAACCCGAGGACATTCTGTTTGGCTGATAAATGATAATTGTGGGAGTGCCTGGCAGCTTTTGTGGTTAAACCTTTGCTTTCATACAATGAAACAGCCAATTCCTTCAAACACTTGACACACTCTTAATGATAATTGTACAAGGAGCTTACTGGGGACAAGTGAGACAAAGACTTTTCTCCTGCTGCCTGGAAAGCCAGGGTGGTCTGGTTCTTCTGGAAAACCTTTTGGGTCACTGCTCTTGCTGTGTCTGAAGTCTCCCCTCTCCTGGCTCTGCCAAGGGTCCTGTCCCTCAGCCACCCTCAATTCCTGCTGCTGCCACAGGTTCTGCCCTGGGCTGGAGCTTCTCCAGCTGCCCCAAGTCCAGGTCAGTGTTCCCTGGCAGAGCCCAGCCCTGTGTCAGGGGCACATCAAACAGGCCAGGACACTTCTGCACCCAGTGGTTCAGTGATGACAGTGGAATCTCTGCAGTCCTTCATGGTCAGTTTATATCATTTTGTGAGAGCTGAGCCCAGTAAAGGGACTGTAAGAAGACTGCAATAATATGCAAGCCACAGCATTGCCTCCTGGAATCACAATGTCTTACCAGGGAATGTATCTCACAAAAAAAAAACAAACCAAAAAACATTTCCATCCCTCCCTGTAATGTTCCTCATCTCCAGCAAATTCACTCTGGAGCAGAAGCAGTTCCTTCCTCCCCAGTTCTGAGACTGCAATAAACCCAGCCTGGTGTGCAGGGTGCCCAGGTGCAGGAGTTTCTTTATCTTCCCTGTAGTTTGTAGCTGCTGAGCCACTTCCAGCCTCTGCACTTGCTCTGCCATATGCCAGATTTGTAAAACCTCGTTGACATTTCTTTCCCTGCCTTCAGCAGAGAGCAGCTCTTCAGGGGAGGGACATGGGGCTGACAAGTACAGCACTCCTGCTGTGAAGGACCTGTAGGACATCCCTGGCTATCAGGCTTTACAGGGACACTTAAGAAGTATCTTTAGCCTCTCCTCCTTGTGCTGATGAAGCTACAAAGTGAGGCACGAGCAGTTTGACTGTAAGATTAGGGATCAGCCAGAAAAATGGTTTAATGTACTGCCATTCCTTTGTGTTGACTCCTGCATCACTCAAAAGTGTGGGGAGAAAAAAGGTGGGAGAAAATGAAACTCTAATTATTTTTTCTTTAGCGATCACTGGCAAAATAAACAGAGCATTTAAAGATTCTGGCATGGATGAGATAGTGAGCATTTATTTTCTGTATTATTCTAGCCACGGTGTCACCCAGGACCACATCTCACATGACAAGGAGCAATTAAAGGAAAATGTGTCCAGGCTATGCCCCTGCCAAACTGAATCATGACCCTTCTTTTGGCAGCCTCATGCATGAATCCCTCCCCTTGGGGAGCACCAGGCAGGAGCTGATTTGCCAACTGCCATGTGCCATACATTTTTTTGTGCATGGATGTCATGTTAGTGACATTACACAGTGGTTGGAAATAGGGTTTATACATCAGCATAAAGGGCTTTTTTTAACGGTGCTCAAATACTCAGAGATGAACAGCAGCATCCAAGGAGGGAGGCAGTGTCCCTTCACAGGGTGTTTGCTTTGTTCCAAGTCAAAATTCACAGCCATTTGATTTTAAAAGACACTGTACAATATACACAGATAAAAGTGTATTAAATTACCTAGTTTGAATATAAGCAGCTGTGGATATGGTAGCTGAGAGCACCTGGGGAGTTGTATACCACAGACATAGGATTTTCTGTACAATTTATTCAATTAAAGTGTGAAAAGTGTCTAAAAGAGTTATTTGATGGGCTTTTGTTCTCCTGCACAATCTCTGCCTCCCACTCCTTTCTTTTGTACTGGTCCCAGAATACAGCTCAGGAAGGAAATAATGAAGGGAGAAGTATCTGGGAAGGACACACAGCTCCACAGCAGAGCTGGCTTAGCAGCATCACTCCCAGTATGTCTGCTTCACAGAGGAGATTTGAATAACTGTCCTGTATATTTAACATAAACCTTCTCATTAGAATTCAACATGCTTACATTGCCTCCATAGCAAACATTGTTTTTATTTCAAACAAAGACATCTCACCAGCTAAAGGAACAGTGCAATGTCTTACAGACCAAAGCACAATAAACAGAGTGAGAAACCTTATACAGAATAACATCTGATCTGTATAAATGTGTGTTTAATTCATCTGGATGTAGCTACAACTCAGCTTGTTCCAACAGCCTGATCAGCTTGGCAGTAGCATTCATACCATGCCAGAACTGAGATTTTTGCTGCCTCAACATCCAAGTTTAGTGGCATTTTAGGCACTGTGGAATGTCAGGACTGGCCTCCAGATCCTGCAGGTCCCCCTGAGCCCTGCATCCCACCTGCCAGGTGCATGGGTGTCTGAAGGAATCTTGGGTGCCTCTGGGTGTCTGTATCTACATTTTCATTTTAATACTGTGCTAAGAGAAATGTAGTATTTCTTGACAACAAAAAGCAGCTTTGTTAATCCAAGTTTGCCAACACAAATCGCTCAGAGCTCTTTTCAGATCAAGTCTGCTGAAAAAGGGAAAGATCAAAACCTGTGGCAGATGCTGCTCCAGAAGCATCAGAAAGCCCTGATGCTTTCTCTTAGTGCTCCTAGGAGATAAATGAGATTTTGGGGATCCCATCCTCAGTCCTTCATTTCTTATACTTCTGTTACATCACTGGGGTTCAGGTTGTGAACCTCTTCCTTATTTAAAGACCATCTCAGATCCCTGTCCTGTGCTGCCTTCAGAGAGCAGCACCTTCTGAACCCAGCCCTGCTGTGGTGTCCTTGTAGGTGCCCTGTTCTGTCCTTGCTAAAGACTGTGACACAGAATTACACAGGTACTGCCAATAAATACAGACTCAGGTCATGAAAAATGCTATTGTAAAGTGTTTCACACACGAGAGGAATCCTAATATACCCTTAAATTTATAATTGGTCATTACAGTCATTAAAGTCTGATAAAATTCCCTTAACCTAATCCACTAATTTTTAAATGAAATGTAGTTGGTATTAATCAGCAAGAAAGATTCATTAATTAGCTGGGATCATCCTGTGAACATGAAAACTCCTAGTGGTGATTAAAGTTTACTGTAAGAAATCCCAAGCCCAAGTACTTCTATAATCAAAAGCTCCATTAGCATTTGGAAAAACTTGCAATTTTTCCAGAGTAACCTTAATACAGTGAGACTGTGTCTGAACTTTACCAGAATGCTAAAACCCAAAGTGAAAGTAGAGAGCAGACACAACTGATAAATACCAGAAAGTAAAACATGAACCAGGTCCTATAGTCATGAAACTCAGCCTCCTTATAATTACCAGAAAACAGAGAAATTGGAAAAAATTCCAGACTTTCAGAGATGACTGCTTTTCCAGAGTTGTACTTTTTATTTCCAGCAGTGCTTGTTGCTATCATCACAGCTGGAGAGAGAAAGGATTGGGTTTGTACTCCCTGCAGGCTCCTAGTGCTTCCAGGAGGCAGGAATTCCTACACTGTGTGTTCATTCCTCCAGGAAAGGGTTCCCCTGCTCGCTTTTTTTTTGCTTTGGTGATGTGCATTTTCCATATCTCAGCACAGATTCCTGGGACTGCTCACTGCCTGATCCCTGCACAGGGCTAGCAGCAGCTCTGCAAGTGCTCAGATGTTCAGCACACCTGGGAAGGGCAGTGGGGCATTTCAGAATATCTGACAGAAGGGTAGAAATGTTTCTTCTTTTCAGCAGAAGTTCATCACTGCAGATCAGGACTTTTCAGGATAAACTCCCTCAAAGCTGAACAGCTTTTCAGAGCCAACACATCATGCAAAGACATTTAGTACAAGCACTTGTCCAATTTATCATATCTTGGAGTGCCAACATTTTTAACAAAATTAACAAATAGGCACCTCATGGCAAGCAGGGTGAAATTACTCTTTTTTGGTAATTAGACTTCAGACATTATTATATTGTGTAGTTAAGGGAAAAGAACTTTGCCTCAAATTTCAAAGTGGTGAATCCCAGTTTAATTCTGCTAATGGCACTTAACACAGATGGCTAAAAAGAGTAATTATCTTCTTTAAGGCTCTGCCACCTGCCACAAATGAACTGTTTTCTTTAATTGCTCAGAATTACTCTTAATCACACATAACAGTTACTTAAACCCTAGTCACATATTGCAACTCAAGAGCAAGACTTTAACCCCAAACATACAACTTTAATAAATTACCCCCCTGACCAAGAGCACAATGCCAGGGTGTGCTGTGACACTTGGAAAGATTAAAAAGATTAATCTTTTCTCTTCCAGGTCAGAGCAAAGTTTGCAGGCTAATCACACAAGTCCTGTTGTCTGATCCAAGTAATTACCAGAGCAACCAAAAGTCTATATCCACAGCAGCAGGGAAAAATTCACAGCATTTCTTCCTGTTGATTCGCTTTCTCCAGCAAATGGTCAATTTTAAAAGCCACACAGACTGATCTGAAAAATGACTTACTGAAGAATTGAAAGGTGTAACATTAACTACACCTGACTGATGAGTCAAAGCTTTTTAGATTCCTGGAGATAAGTTAACAGATAATATAATCCCCTTTTCCATTGGGGCATCATTTTGAATTAAATTGATGTTAGGCATTTAAAAATCCCAACATGACACCTTTTGGAAATTTCTGGCTGCATTGTATTTTATAACAGCAATTCTTGCCTCCCACCACTCAGAAGCCATGTGTTTGTTGGAAGAACAGTAATTCTTCCCTTCTTCTTTACTGCTGTTCTCAGTGTCTGAAGCACATATTCAGATTGCATGCAATAATTCAGAAGCCTTCCCATTAGTTCTGCCCCTGATCACCACACTGAATTGAAAAAGCACTAATGCAAATCCTGAGTTTTAGCTAGATCTCTGTGCTTAAGGGAAATGAAAAAGCACCAACCTTAGTGTTCCATGAATTATGAAGTCAGTAACTCTCAGTCACCATTTTCCCAAGTTTGTTAGGGAAAGTTCACAGTAGAATTCATGCACCAGGGGGCATGAGGAAAATTAGGGTGGACACTACTAAGAAGAGCACTTTAAGAGAAAACAAACACCAAGCAGTCAGTTCCCCTTCTTGATATAAAATAGTCTACAGTAGAATTGATCTGTATTAGACCTTTTCAAGAACACAACTGGTTTTGAAAAATTACTCCATTCTTTTGAAATTAGATGAACTTACGAATATTGCAGTTTAGCAATTTTTTTGATGTCACACTTCATATTTTTAAATGTGCGAGTGGCAGAGAGAAAGGAAATCATTTAGAAGCACAGACCTGGAAAACAGCTTTAAGAAACTTGTATGTGTTCACCAATCTCAGGATAAACAGAGCTCTAAACCATGAAATGAGCAATGACTCAGAAACTCCACAGAAAAGGATTCCTGAACTTGATCTTTAAGGAAATTAATTATCTATGACACTAGTACTGTACACCAGGGCTTTGCACTGTGCTCCAACTTGGTGAGAGTTTCTATTCCATAAATTCCTTGAACCAGCCTGATTAACACTTCTAAGAGAGTCTCAGCTGTACAAAAAGTCCCTGAGTAGGTGTGAAAAAGAAAAGGTCTGACAGCATCACTGCCCCTGTGTATTTCTAATACAGCAGGGAAGGTTGCTCTACTAACAGTATTTACTTTTGTTTCTTGGTAAATAGCAAACTATTATTGGACAATTAGACTAAAGGTCAAGATTCTTTTTTTTTCCCCTTTAAGAAACATGTTTGCTCTGCATTTAGGTTCAGCTAAAAAGTGCTTTTCATAGAGTAATACAGTGCAGCATCATTTGAATGTATCAGACCTTCTGACACTGACTTAATTTAATGGTAGAAGATAAGAATTTTCAGTGGTGCCTGCTCAGGTCTCCTTATTGCCTTCCTGCTTCAGCTTCCATCTGGGTTTGTGACAATAACAACAATAATAATAATGACTCATAAAATGTAGCTGTTTTCATATAAACATTGTCCAAGTGACAATAGATTTTTTTTATAATCAGCTCTGTTGGCGGCCAGTGAATGCACTGCTGGTGTGTTGGTGCTGGGAGGGCACAGGGCTGCAGGAAATGAAAACAACTTCAGAAGGAGGAGAGATTAAATACAATCAATCCATCACAGCAAGATAAGTAACGGGCTCGCAGAGTTTTAATGGACTAAAGAGTGTAATGTGTTTGCTTTGGGAACCGCAGAGTTTAATCAAGTATTTTTACATTTTTAAACAGGAAATGGCCCTTTTCTGCAAAGGATATACACATTTGCAGTGCATAAATCAGTTCCTGAGTCCCAGGATTCTGATCTCATGGTCTTTACCGTGCAATTAACTTTAACTCATTCTCTGAGGGAAGGCCTGCTCGTTCTGGCAGTGTAATGTGATGTGATGAGTTGTTGCTGTTGTTTTTCCCTGTATCCCAGCTTGGCTGCTGGGAATGGGATCAGGGAGGCTCATGGAGAGGGCTGGGCCCAATGTGGGGTTTCTTTAGCACTGTACAAATGTCAGGTTTATTTAACACTGTCCAGGTTTCAGGCAGGACAGCAGGTAGCTGTGACAGCTGTCTTTTAAATTATGCAGAAAAACAAGCTGAGGACAAATCCAACTGAGCAGTGGCTTGTTAAAGGAATCTCCTGGATACAGCCACAGTTATTCCTTCAGAAAACCTGTAGCATCACTTTGCAATAAAACCAGGTAAAATTGAGGGTGCATGTGCTTCCTGACATGCTTGCTTATACCATGGTATAAGTAGCTACTGCCAACATAAAATATGCACAGCTGCTCACACACAAATACCTCCTGTCTGAGATTACTGATAGCTTATCTGTACCCAAATGAGATGGAAAATTGACAAAACTATAGTTAATACACCCCCAAACAGACTACTTTTGATAAACCTAGTTCATGCATTATACATTAATTTAGCCAACTGCACATGCATGGACAGGATATTATGATGATGAAGGTGACCACCTTGTCAAAATATAGGAGATGCATTAAAACAACTCTGAGTGACACCAGGGCTGGAAGCCCTGCAGCAGAGCTCAAGCACAGACTCTCCTGGAAGCTAAAAAGGGTGCTGGGAATCCCATTCTCACCAGAAAATCAGGTGGCCCTGAATGGAATCTGTGTACAGATCCCCCAGGTTACAAGCAGGGCATCCTCACAGACCATTGGCTTTGCTACCTCCTGCACAAGAAATATTTTCAGTGTTAAAGCTTGAATTTTGGAAAGTCTCATTTTCCTAAGTTGGTTTTTTTTTTTCCCTCTCTCTAATTGAAAACTAAGTGCTACACTGAAGAAGAAGAAGATATGAATGTAGAGAAAGCAAATGTTTGAAACACTTTCAAACAAACACTGAAACTAAATGGGAAATGTTTGAAATGAGTGTTGCTTTGTAAGTTATGGGAAAGGTTTTCTGAAGAATTCTTTAAGGAGGACGTACCAGATACAGGGATGTGCTCGTGCCTGTGATACTGAATAGAAAAATACTTAAAATACTAAAAAATAAGAAGTCTTCCTCTGCTTTCAAGTAGATTTTAAGAAGAGTGTGTTCTACTTTCACAACTCACTTGAAGGATAGCAGTATAACTGCACATGAACAAGACACTGGTCTGCTAAATTGCTTGGCAGAAATGCAAAATAAACCAATAAACTACTGGAGAAAAACAGTCTGGCTCAGAAAGCATTGCTGTGATTCCAGGTTCCTGTTCCCTCATGATGTACCAATGTAAATAAGCAGCCTCATGTAGACAACTGCCACAAGAAAAATTATGGGCTGCTTAAATTGATATAAAATTATATTAAGAAAATGATAGCAGGGAAGTAGAAATTCATATCTGTCCCCAAACCTTGAGAACTTCATTTTTTAAAAAATAGGAAATGCATTACGAAACCTCATCCATGGGTGAAAGCATTTGACTGTTATTTTAGATTACAAGCTCCTTTTTGCTCTTTTCTTTCTTTCATTGGCATTTGTTTTCTATTCATGTGCTTCCTTAGCCCTGTCTTCTGTGGTATCATGGCACCATGACCAAAGTGACAGACTTTTGTCTCTGCTGGATTAATCAGTGTGTTCTTTGATCCATAACATATGCTCCTCGTAGACATTTAGCGTCAACATATTCAAGATTTGTGGTCTGGCAGTTCAGTGCCTGATGTTAACCCTGCTGATAGACACTTTGGAGTATTTAATTTATTTATTTTTTTCTTAAATGGAGCTTGCCTTTCATCCATAACAGAGCTTAAACAACAGAATTAAATATGTGATGTTAAATAATTGGGTTGATAGCTTTTCTTGAAGATAATTTTTTTTTTGGAAGGGGTGAGAAAGCACTGAGCAGTTCCCAAAATCCCAGCTCTCTATAGGCCCAGCGTGGATGTTTTGATGCAGATCCTGCCCCAGGGTTTGTGTTTTCATGGCCAGGGAAGGAAACAAGAACAGCTCTGGTTCTGGTGTCTATCCCAGAATACTCTGACCTTGCTCCAGGGGCACAGCCAGGCTCCACAGCTGATGGAAAACCAGGGAAAGTTACTTAGGTACCAAAAACTGGGCTGAGAAGGCTTTGTGGTGAGAACCTCCATCAGCTGGGATGGTCCTGCTGGGATGCAGGAGGTGCTGGGCCAGCCCCCAGCAGCAGGAGGGCAATCCCCAGGGAATGCCACTCCTCACCCAGCTTGATATAAAATTATAAAAATTATAAAATTATATTCCAAGGATCAGGGACACACACCACCTCTGCAGTGGTGGCTGAGGTGGGAAATAGGGCCTTTATTTCCTCTATATTCTGTGTCAAACTGCACAAACTTATCAAAAGAAACTGACAAGGGCAAGGAAAAGAACAGAAGAAGCAGGGGGCAAACCAAGATATTTTTCCTTTAGTGTATCAATTAAATAAAGGATATCAATTAATGAGATTCCAACAATTTAATTATTTTTCATTGAGAGGGTACAGCATGTGATTTATGGCTCAGCTATTCCTTTACTGATCATGCTGCTATAAAGGGCTACATAATATATTGCCTTCTACTATGCCATGCACAGCTAGAAATGGCAAGTATAAAACAGGATTAACTGCCCTCAAAATAGGCTGGGCTTGAAATTAATTGTAAAAGGCTGATGTCAAAACTCCTTTTGACTTCAGAAGGTGCTGAATTACCTCCTCATCCCCATCTCCTACTGCACACGGGCACATCCCTGTCTGTGGCAGACTGGGCCCCAAAATAGCCCATGTAATTCAGAGCAGAGGGGATTTTTATTATTTTTTTTTAAAGCATTGTCCTGCCATGAAGAATTAAACAGAAAATGAATGGAGAAACCAAATGTCAGCTGCTCCCTTAGACTTCAAGGTTCAGGAAACTGCTTAGTGGGAGTAGGAAGAGACTGGCAGGCTGAAATGTAAGAGAATAATTGCATTATAAGAAGATTATGGAAGATTATTTTTCTTGTGGGCCCCAGATTTCTGCAAAAACAATCCTCAATTGCATCCTACATGGCAAAATGAATTCCCCAGTCCCTCCAAACAACCAGGGTTTATTAACTTCATATTCCTTTGGTGTGGGCAAAATTAAAAATGGGCTTATATTGCAAAACATTCCATGCATCTTTCTTCCCTTTGACAACGTGGAGCTTAATGTGATTAACAATGTGGCAGCTCGTAGCAAGAGGAAAAATAATTGTTTGGGGTTGGTTTTTTTTTTCAATATATGACCCCCCCTAATAATCCAGGAATCAATTTGCACCCTGGGAGGGTTCCCCCAGCAGAGGTTGGGGAGCAGGGTGGCCTGACTTCATTTCCCTATCCATGTGAAGCTCCTGCAGCCCTGGATAGCCAGGCTTTTTTTTTTTTTTTTTCTTTCTTTTTTTAAAAATGTTTAACTATAACCACTGGGACTGGAATCAGAGCTTCTTGTGGCCCAGTATGAATATTAATAAGACACTGGGCCATGGAGTTCCTGGCTGATTTTGACAGTTTAAAGGATCAGTTAGTTAATTAGAAGATGACATGGCACATCGCATCCCTTGGCTCCGTCCTGCCTTCTGTCTCCTCTTTTCATTTTCTTTTTTGACATGTTAGATTACATCATTACTTGTAGTTTCACTTGTTAGCCACACCATGAAATGAGACTATTTTGAGCTGTAATTATTGTGATTTCTCTCCTCTGCTAAGAACATGAAACTCAAAGAAAGCAGAGAGCAACTTGGATTTCAAAGACTTAGGAATACATGCCTGGCAGTTTATAACCTCCTAACTACAGCCAAGAAACAGGAAAAAAAATTAAATAGCACAGAAAATTGTGTTGATCATCACACTGGCAACCACTGTAGTGTTTTAAGTAGGCAGCCCCATCATCTGGGCTTCATCTGTGAGTTAATTGATGTTTTCATAGGTGTATTTCTCAGAAATCCAGAGTTTCTTCCCCCCAGCCATGTGGTTGTGCCTCTAGATATGTATGTGCAGTCCAGTACATTTGTGTCCTAAATAGAGCCTGAGTTTTCTGTCATCATCACGGTCAGAACAGACACAAATAATTTGAAAAGAAACAGCAGCACTCTGCAGAACCCTCTTGTTTGGGGAAACAACAGAGGAGAGCAAAGATAGGCAGGGGATAAGAGATGTCATTGAAATCTTATTTCCCATCTATACCTGATACCCCAAAACAGTCAGACTGCAACCCAAACCATAAAAATATTTAAAATAAATACAGTCACACCATAAATCACACAAACTTTCAAGTTTTGCATCCCAGGTTCATGCTGCAGTCAGCCACCAGGATGAAAATTCTGGACACATAATACAACTTTGAAAGAAACACAAGCACTTATTTTGTTTGTTACGAGATAAACTCATTAATTAATATTTGTATTCTGACTTCCATTCTGTAGGTAAAATTCTTATCAAGGACAGTGATCTGTTTCTGCAGAGAAATGCAGAGAAACACCAGTCTGCAGGAAAACTGGAATGCAATTTCTGAATTAGGGAAAACCAGCAGCTCTGAGGCTTCACCGGAAATGACAAGATTAGTGGGTGAATGTGTCTTCTGATAGGAATGATCATTTCTGGGTTATGATTCCCTGTGCACTTTGCCTTTTCTTTTATCAAATATTTATATCTGTGTATTCATTTCAATACTCTCTGATCAATACTGCTTATCAGAATGTGTATTTTAAAGGAAGAATTGGCAGAGAAAGTACAGCTGTGGGATAACTCCATGCAGTTGGCCAATACAAGAGCCAATGTGGGTAATTTATGTCTTTCATTAAGGTAAACATTGATTCACAGGGCTTCCCAGAAATACAGTGTTAATAACTGGTGGAAATCACTTCCATTCCCACTGAAGATAAAGCCAGGTGATGTGACCTGGAGAAGGAACAAGACTGGGAGCTGTGTGCCCTCCAGCAGGGATTAATGCTTGGACTTGATGAGCTCAGAGGTCTTTTCTAGCCTAAATGCTTCTGTGACTTTCCTCATTGAATCAGAATTCCTTGTTCAAGACGAGTCAAGTTAAGCATAAAAAGTGTCCTTCCAGTGTCAGAGAAGGCATTAATACTTAGAGTGTCTTTTATCCAGTCAGTGTTTTTGCAATAGGATTGATTTTATAATGAGAAATGAGACCTGAACCAGCATCACTGCAATTCCATAGGCTGGTGAGATTACATTGCAAAGAGGATAAATGGGAAGCAAATATTGTTGTGTATTGTTGGTGCATTTCATGAGCTGAACAATGCAAATCTGCACTGGGTAGGACCTGAGCCACCTTCTGCATCCTCCCACAGTTTCAAAACTGGTGATGCTAGGAGAGCACAGGTGAATTCCCAGCACAGACACAGCCTGGCTCTGGGATTGCAGCCAGCCAGGGTCCCCATGTCCCTCTGTCCCTCTCCTCACACACCTGATGTGCTGTTGCTGTACTTCTGCTGCACACAGACTCTGCTGCTGCCTCACGTCCCCAGCAGAGTCACTGCTGTCCCCTCTGAGAGCCCACAGTGGAATTAATCACACACACCAGCTCTGCAGCTAATGCCAATCTCCTTCAGTGAGAACACATCTTTCCCAACTTCAAAGCCAGAAATGAACACTTACATTTCCTTTGTTCCTAAAAGACTCAAATCCAGTCTCATTGAAGGTCTGCTCGTCTCCTGGGTCTTCCCTGCATAGGAGCTCTAGCTGGGAATTAGCAATCAAACCCCTCATTGTCCACCTGAACCTAGAAATGAAAACAAAGGCAAACATATAAGCAAGTCCTTTCATTCTGACTGCCATTTACCATTAATACTTAATATTCCCACATATTCTTTTCATCTGGTGGTTAATATAAAACCTAATGAACCGTAGATGGCATTCCTGTTTTGCTCTGTTTCATATTAAGTGTGGAACAGTAAAAACTGAGAAATGAAAGATAATGCCTTTTCAAATAGAGATGGCTTAAAATTCTTAATATGACCACAGAAGCTAAAACACAGAAGTGAAGACTGTGATCCTTAGCAGGTCTTGGCAGTTTCTGGCCATAGGTTATTAAGCATTATTCAGCTGACCCTAAGGGGAGTTCATCTGGAGACATTAAGGTCAGAGAGTAGAAGCATTTGGACACAGTCAAATGGATTTTACACCTTTGTATCTCTCTGACATTACTGTTTTGCTTCAGCAAACTGCCTAATATCAGATATATCCTACTGGGTACCTTTCTAAATCACTTCAATTTTCTTTGTCCCTGAGCTACAGTTATATGATCAGGAGCCAAAGCTATCACAGGCTATGATATACTATTTTACTTCCTCGTTTGTATTAGAATGAACTTTATTAGCTTTTGGGGCACATGTCTATCAGTTTTAAAGATGAAGTACTATGTCAATAGTTTTTATGCAGCATTCAACTCCACCAAATCATTTTGCATGCTCTGAGATTATTAAAAGTGCATTATTGCTTTTACAGAAAACATTCTTATTTTGAAGTAAGCATCACTCAGAGCAGCCTGTGTTTACCAATACTGTCTCTCTAAAGTGATATTCCCCAGAAAAATCAAAATGAGGATTGATGCTCTGTAAGTAAAGATTTGAGAGCATGTGAACCTTATAAACACAAGTGTAAAACTTACATTTGACGCCACACTCCTATACTTTCATTATCCACTTTTTTCCTTTAAATCTTCCTAACCTGCTATTGAATATTGCTGTAACTGCTAACAATAGCCATAGCACTTTCACCATGTAAAAAGTGACAATTTGTGCAAGCTTAAATTTGTCATTCTTCTTAAATAGTTAAATAACCATAAAAAATTACAGCGATTAGTTTGGCTCTTGCAGCATCAAAACCAGGAAATCAAAGATGCTTTTTTTTGTGAGGAAGCTGAGGTTTCAGCTAACAGGGAAGAAGCTTTTAGAACACAAATCCAGCCTATAATCAGATTTTCTCATTTCCTTGCCAGCCTTCCGTACTTTTGGTTTTGTGGTTCTCAGTGGCTGCTTCCATTGTGTCCTGAATGGAAAAGGGACGAGGGACTGGAGCTAAAGGCTGAGGAGTGTGATCTGCCTCCTTTGCTGGGCATTGCTGGGCTGGAGGTGTCACAGCTGGCAGATGGTGATTTTGGAGCTGGTTATGCTCAGGTGAAAGAGCCCAAGAGCATTCCCTTTTTGATGGGTTCATTCTCAAACCCTGTTTCACCTGCCTCCATCACAGTGTCATCACTGTAAATGCAGCTTGAGCATCCTCAGGTTCAGGGATCACCTTTTGCCTTCAGCTTTGACCAAGACCTCTTGGCACTTCTGTAATCAACATCCAGAGAGGCAGCCCAGGGGAGGAGGGGTTCCTTGCTCCATGGGTCAGCTCTCCTGGCTCTCCCCATCACAAGGTCTCAGTGGCATATTAAACAGTTATTTACCCTGTTCTGACCCCATGGTTCTGCTTCATGGAAGACTGAATTAACCCAACAGTGTTGTATGTGCTGTATCCCTGCAGTGCTTTCAGGGATGGGGCTGTGATGCTCCTGAAGCATCACTGCCTTCCTCAAGTGGCATGAATTACAGGGATATTGGACTTTTAAAGAGCTTCAAGGGGACAGAACAGTTCCTTCAGCAGTTTAACAATAAGTATCATTTCATTTAAGTTACTTCTGAGGATTGGAACTCTTTCAGAGATGCTAAGTGGAGCAAATAAGGATCTCAAGACTTCAGCATTAACTGATGGGAATAAAGCCAAAGTTTTACATTTGCTTTCACATCCTCTCTTGTGGTATGTTTTAGTTTAAATATTTTGGCTCAGTCTTGAAGCTTCCAATGCATAGGCAGATTGCTATGCCCAAATGCAAAAAAAAAAAAAAAAGAGAGAATGTTATACCCAAAAAAAAAAAAAAAAAAAAAAAAAAAAAACAAAAAAAAAAAAAACAACCACCAGAACTGAGATCTTCTGCTGTTATATTTAGAGTATGTATTTAATTATTGTGCCTGCACAGTGCCATAGAAAATCCTGGTTTGCTTTCACATATTCAACAAAGAACTTTTCAGAAGGGCATTTTTAAATTAGATCCACACTAATTACATGTATTATTGAGAACCCAATGCTTCACAGCTATCAGTGGGTTGTATTATTGAACATTTTCAAATAAACACAGGGAAGCAGAACTCACTCTGAACACATTCCCAGCAGAGGCACTCGAGCTTTAATAAAGGTAACCCAATGGTTATAATTAAAAAACACCTTCTCACTCTTTGAAAAATCCCAGATACTTAACTTTGAAGTATGGCTGTGTAACACAGTTCTCTTTCACAGCACTCTGGGTAACCATCATCTGTACAGTCCATGACTTCTGTTTATTTAACACACCAAAGCGAGAATTATTTATAAAGTCACAGCTGTTCTTTTTCCTAGCTTTTGTTTCTCACAAGTCTTAAATATTTGTAAAAACAAGAAAAGTAATTAAAGTATTGATACATTAAGCAAACGCTTCCCTAATCACGCTGCTTAAATAAGAATCACTTGTTTAAACCGAACTTGCTAAGTCTATGTACAGAAATACAATGTCAAATAGTTACAGCAGAGCAGGAAAGCCAACTTGCATTTAAAGAAACAAAATAAACAATGCCAAGCCATCACTGATATTGCAGGCAGCCACTCCAGCATTAGGAGCTCCCAGCCCCGGGCTGGGTTTGGTGTGTGGCCAGCTCCGAGCAGGAGCTGTGTGCCATCTGCTCCTCACACAAAGGACACGAGTTTATTCTTGCTGGTGGGAACTGCTGTCCAAGAGCCAACCCTTGGCAGCGCCAGTGCCTACCCTTGAAAAGCTGGCAGAGAGTGCTTTTTAGCCTTTGAGTTCCCTAATAATGATCCCCTCCAGGGTGCAGGTCCCTCACGAGTGCTTCATTTCCCTCTTTATTCTGATTCACCATCCCGTGCAGACGGGCTGGACACCTGAAGTGCATCAGTCTCCTGTGGATTCCCCTTACCTGCCAGCACCTGGCAGGCTTAGTCAGGGAATAAATCAAACATTTAAACGGTAAAATTTATATTAGGTTTGTTGTTGCAAGCTGAGAGATTGTAAATTGAAACTAAGACTTGTGCAAAAAGCAAAACCAGCCCGTGGTCTGTGGCAGCATCCCCTCCTTGTCCATCCAAGACCTCCAGCTTCCCGGGGACAAGAGCAGCACCCTCCCCTTTGTGGTGGCAGCCTGGCCGCTTCCCACTTTCTTCTGTTCCCTGGAAATTAGCTTTTGGACACAAAAGCAAATGTCTGCTAGCCGGAGCCAGGTATTGTGGTACAGGGGGATTTTGCAGCCTGGGTCACACGCGGGCAGGCAGGGAGTGAGTAATCTAGATAAATGCTAATGAAAGCTCTTGCTGGCACCTTGTGTATTCAGAGGCCATTTCCTATTGTTCCCAGTCAGCTGGCTCGCTGACTTCCCATTCAGCCCGGATTGCTCAGATTCAGCTGGGACCACTCTAACATTCCCATTACACGTGATGTAAACCCTCCACTGCCGTCCATTGGGTTAAGCTCATTATCTGTGGCCCTGGCCAGACCACACAGGACACGTTGTTAGTGCCGATGACAGATCCCAAAAGGAGAAGCCTGCTCTGGACAGCCGAGGGAAACCTGGGGTTTACCCGCTCCAGGTACGGCAGGTGGTGATGAGGGTTCCTGTAGTGCACCAGGCTTCTTTGGGAAATGTGTTATAAAACAAGTCACATAATTAACATCATTAACATCCTGCCCGTCCCAGCAGCTCGTGTGGCTCTGCCTGCCTGGATGGGTCCAGCAGCGAGGAGCACAGAGAGCATCCCTTTGTTCTTGGTATCCATCCTGCCAGCTCACAAAGAGCCCCCAGCAAACCGAGCTGGCCTCCTCAGACCTGGCATCACTCGCTGAACTCCTTTAAAGCCTCACAGGAATTCAACTGGAAGCTTGTAGCAACTTTGTGCTGAGAACACACAAATTGCAACAGTTTGGGAGGAGCTGACCAAATTTAGCAGATTTCACAGGGACAAGCAAACCATCCCGGTGCCAAACTACAAATTCTCGTTTCAAATTATGTTGATACTAAAACCCTCTTAAAGAAAGCATACAGAATTTCAGAACATAGGCAAACTCTTTTTTCTCCCTGTAATCCTACTCTTGGAAATGACTGAACCTTCAGCTCAAGTATACCATTAAAGGCGGAAATCAGCCCTGGACAAAGCCCAGAACACAAGTTTACAGCCCAAATGTTTAAAGTTTGGCAAAGTGCTGTAAAAACCAGTCTATATTGACCCGAGGCAGTGCTACCATTTTTGCCTATGAGATGAACTGTGGATATAGAAGTTATATTTCAATAATGGAAACATCTCCAGTGAGATGAGCACTGGCAGGAGCAGCTCATTTCCCAGGGTGAGCTCTTTGCTGCTGGGGCCATGGCAGCTGGAGAATCCCAAACATCGCATTTATGGGACCCTCCACTCACACATCAAAACAAGTCTTCTGCTGGGCTTACTCTCCTGGCCTGACTTAGGGATTATCTCTCTGAATCAGATGAAACATTATCTCCTGCAGTCTCTCACGTTGCTATAGGGAAATAACAAATAGGTGTGTTTCCGTTGAAGCTGGAAATTAAATATCCCGCATGTTTCTGGTTTATTTCTAAACAGATCCAGCTGCATGCTATTCCTAAAAAAAGAAAATTCCAGACTGACCTCAGCCACCTGAACAGAACACTAACATTTATTTAAATGGCATCTAGTATTTGAGAAGAAACTTAATTGCATTTAAGAAGAAAACCAAAATCACAGACTTTTTGGAAGCTTTACCTTAAGCTACTTAATCAAATTACATAACAAAAAAATTATGTAATCAAAGCCATAAACTTTTTACAATTTCCATAGAGTCTGAGGTTTTTGTATTTAATTCACTTATCATCATCATCATCTTTTTCTGCTTTTAGGGAACACTAGTCCCCTCATGCAAGAATTTTCCAGTTGTTCAAGATCCACAGTCACTGGCTATCAACCAGCTTTGGAAAAGCTGCCATATATGGATGGTATATCTGACCAGAGATATCCTGAATCATTCCTTAAGGGCAGCAGTAACATCCAGGCTTCCTCAGCCTCACCCCAACCTTGCAACTTCTGCCACCATGGCAGCAGTCCTGTCAGCAGGGGAGCAGCCCAGTCACAGCTCAGGATAAAGTCCCTACTTGCTTTTGGGTGTTTGGCAGGGATTTCAGTCACAGGTGGGATTGGAAGGGACCCCTGGAGTCCATCCAGTCTGACCCCCCTGCCCCAGCAGGGTCATCCAGACCAGGCTGCCCGGGATGAAGTCCAGGTGGGTTTTGAATAACCTCAGAGAAGGAGACTCCACAGCATCTCTGGACAGCTGCTCCAGGGCTCTGCCACCCTCACAATAAAGGTTTTTCCCATTTTCAGATAGAACTTCCTGTGTTTCAATTTGTGCCCATTGTCCCTTGTCCTGTTGCTGGACACTACTGAAACGAGGTCTCCTTTCTGTCTGTTCTTTGCTTCTTTCTGTAGGCAGGCAAATTTTGCTACCAAAATAAAGCCTCAGAGTCAAGGGAGCCCTTCTTGTCAGTCTGTGTTAACTAAAGTTGAACTAAAGCATGAGCTGCATTGCAGTGACTGAACATTTCAGTGCAAACTGTGAGTCAGTGCCATTGTAGCAAGAGCTGAGTATTCTACAAGATCCCTACAGCAAGCACCTGTGTACAGAGTTTGGACAGAAAAACTGGTCCTTGCACAGCATTTCCCTTGCAATGCACAGAAACTCGCTGGGCAAAGTCAAAACCAGTCAGATGAGCAGGGCCCAGGATCCATCCAGGCTCTCCTGTGGGAATGGTGCCCTTGGTCTCACTCCTGGCTGCTCTGTCATCTTCTCTTTTTTCTGGCAGAATGAGTTGCAGTGAGGTTATAAAAAGCCCCCCCCTCTTCTGAATGCTTAAACAACTGGGAAAATTACGGTCAATCCACACTCCCAATGCAAGGTAGAGCTTCTCACAGACTGGAAAATATCCATAAAGCCTGTGAGTTACGAGTACTTTTCTAGCTCATTGGGCAGTTCACTGCTGTCTTATCCTTTACATCTGTGGTAAAGGTTTAATGCAGATCTGCGCACTCAAATGCTGAGTACTCATAAATGCCACCCTGATTTTATTGTACATATTTTTATAATCTCATAAAGTTTATATTTTTAATATCACAGATAATATGTGAACCTGCCATTTACACCACTCAAATACACAATGGGAGTCGGTAGCATAAATGGCAATTTTTCACTTGGAATACATATTAATCAAAAGGTAATCTATATTAATACAAGACGCTCTTTTTTGTTGGGTTTTTTTTTTTCCCTAAATCCACATACATTCACATATATCATCTTTGCTTTGCAGCCAGGTCCTAAGGCTGTGGAGGCTTTCAGGGACAGAGATGCCTTTCTCTGTTGTGCCTGTTAAACACCCAGTTCAGTCAGCTGCTGCTGTAAAACTGAGGCTCTCGAATAGCACCGCAGTCCAGGAGGGAAATAAATGCTACTGAGCATATTCAACTTCACCACGGCTGAGTTCTGTACCACGACATTCATTTCTTTGTGCCTTACATTTAAACCCTTGCTCCCAGCCTGCTGAAATGTGGGAAGAATTATCCTGAGGGACCGTAGTAAAACGCAGTCGTGTTTATTTGTAATTGCTACAAAATGGTTTACAAAATTGTTAGTGTCCTTTATTATGCCTGCTACTGAAGCACTTGCCTGTTAATTAGAGAAATTTCAGCTGTCATAGCTGGCAATTATAGCTCGTGTATCGCTGTCTGTTATGAATAGTCAATGAGGGCTGATTAATATGCATGAGTGGCGGTATATAGCCGTGCCTGGGCTCCGGGAGAGGCAGAGGCAGCGAGCTGCGAGCGCCGGGCACAGCTCCGCGGTGCTTCCACCGACACTGCCGGCTCCAGCCGCCCCACCTGCGGCTCCCGGCCACACCTGGATGTGTGCCGGCCACATCTGGATGTGTGCCGGCCGCAGGCATCGCTCTGGCTGCGCGGGGGAATAAGGAAGATCATTTCTGCCGTTTGAATTTAAACATGGGATGCAGTTTGTGCACTCTGCAGAAGCCAGAAGAGCAGTACAAGTTATTGTATGAAGTTTGTCAGGTAAAGAATTAGATTTCGTTTCTAAAAGGAAATGTTCTCTTTTAAGCTTGTGACCACTGTTAAGGGCAGGGAAGCTGGAATTCCAGGAACTGGAAATGAAAGCGGGTTTGGCTTGTTTGAAATCTGTGTGATAATGATTATGTTTTTAGCCTGTATCTTCCCATTCCCATGTACAGAACATCAGATATTTAAATGTAGCTATTATACATCAAACTTTTCATGAAACTTCTATCACAAAATAGGACTGTGTTCATTTCTCCAGTGTATGTTAGGTTAAATTTCTTGTCAAGGATCACGGTTTGGTCACGCACTCCTTGCGTAAGTGGAAAAGATGCACGAGGAAGGGTTTGTACCTGTTTACAAGTACCTAGAGCCACTTGCTTGTGTGCAGTGTGTTCACTGGTGCTCAGCCTGGTCTGGAAGTGCCTGTCACTGAGAGTTTGGATCTAGTTGTTGTAGGTGTTGCACCTTGATGTGTGAAAATGCCGGCTAACAAACAGATTTGACAGCAGATTAAAACTAGTGCCCTACGGATCTTTAGATACCAAATCAGTCATATGAACCTTCTGAGAAGTTTTCTTTGAATGTATTAACACATCAACCTCTATTACAAAGATTTTTTTTTTCCTCTTTCTGCTTTTCCTTCTGCCTGCCTCTGAAATTCCTTACTCTGTCACATCTACAGTACAGTTTGGACTGAGGCAGTGGGATGGAGCTCTGCAAAGTGATGTCCAGGTGTTTCAGGATATATTCCTGCAGATCTCCCTGGAAATACTCACAGGCATATACACTCATAGTCAATACTGAGGAGGTGGAATGGGCTGTCTGTACAAAGACTCTGGATGAACAGACACTACCCAGATCCTTCGAGCTGCACTTTTCCCCCCTTGCCATTCCTGAGGTGGTTTAGGATGAGTGACAATTGCTGGGTGACATTCCCAGCGCTGCTCCGTGCTGCCGGCAGAGGGAATTGCTCAGCAATCCCCTGTCCTGCTGCCTTGCCACCTGCAGCTGATCCCAGATACTGATGTCACTGACAACAAAGTGAATAAAAGATGTGGTCTGTATGTTATGCTAGTAGGGAAGTGATTAAATTTTAACCACGTAGTTGTGATCTAATTCTCACTCGCTCACCCAAAGGACGCTGACGCTTTGCGGAATAAAAAAAACCTGTGGAAGCAAATAGAAAGACATGTTGACTGTCATTTCTATTTATACCAGCACACTTCCACTTGCTAAGCTGCTGTGCATGTGATGGGGGGAGGAATTTTAGAGGGAGGTGATCAGATTCTTCAGGCAATGTTCCGAACTGAGAAGCAGTTGCCGATGCTGCCTGCAGCGGCACACCTGGGGCCAGGTATGGTTTGTGTGAATGCTCCGCTCAGACACGGCCGTGGCTCTGGGAATAATTCCTTATCCTGCCAAGTTTCTGTGCAGTCTGGGTTTGGGGGCTGTCAGTGAGTCACATTCAGGAGTGCACCAACCAGGACAGACTGAGACAGCACCTGATCACGAGCGAGGTGATTGCTCAGGAAGCTTGCTCAGTTTTTATCGTGAAGGGAAGGCGGCAGAGAACCTTTGCAACTTACTGACGTCTCCCAACAGATGCAGGACAGCATTCTCTAAATACATGTCCTGAAATCAGTCCCAGGAACAGTTCCTGCTGATATCTGAGATGACTGAACTATCCAGTGCTGGCTGCAGGTGGTGCAGAGCCCTGGCAGGAGTCTGGCTTTAGAATTCTATCAAGCTGCAGAGTGCTGCAGCCTGGTTTCAGCAAGGTGTGAGTGCCCGGTGCTCCTCATTAAGTATGGAAGTCTTTTGGGAAACACTGTTGGAATACCCTCAGTTTCCACAGAAGTGAAAGGTGCATGTAATCCTGTAAAACTGGGATTTCTAACATAGTAAAACCTGAATTATTTAAGACTATAATCCCTGATTATTCTAGAATATAAATAACTGTGCAAAATTATTTCAACAGGAGCCTGCTTTGATTTCTCTCTTTTGCAAGATAGGAGGGAGGGAATTCTATAGCTTATGGAGCACGTCCAGATAATTATATGTCACTACAACTATAAAAATATGTCCTCATGTAACCTACACACAAGGGCAATCACTTAAATTTTAACGGTGAGGGAGATGAGGGATCACTGCCATTTAGAATTACAGAATATAGAAGATAAAAGTTTCAAAATCTACCAACAGTAGAAAACATCTCCTACAGCATTTTTTGTGTCATCCAAGTAACCCTAATATCATGTGATAAGAAGACATTGCTATTTAAGAAATCTGAGTTACACAAAATGTACGTAACTTGATTTTTAGGGAATATTGAGCATCATTACAAATAAATCTCCTTAGCCTCATTTTTTTAAAAGTTCATGACTCCAAGATGTAGGAATTCAGAAAACACTTGAAGGAATTAATAATAGTACATAACTGCACTTTCTCTATTAGGCCAAGAGCTTTAGTGTGGCTGGGAAATTAATGCTTCCATAAATTACAATTCCAGAAGGTCCGGTATGGCTGGCTCTGTAAGTCCTCTAACAGTGAGCACAAAGAGGATCAAATATACCAGGGCTCAGGCTTTATCCCTTCCTCATCCATAGATAATTCAAAGAGATCCTCTTCATTAAGGGCTTTGGCACATTGCCTACAATTTCTTTTTGGGCCGCTGTGAGCTTAATGATGCAGAACAATGGTCTTCCCTCTTGTTGAGCACTTACCTTATTGTACCTTTAATCACATAATAAAAACCAAATTAAGACACCTCGTCATTAGAGTCTGTTGTAGCTGTGCATATCAATGCTTTGTGCTACAAATACAAAGGGGACTGTGGCAGCTTGGAGCCTTGATGCAGAGCAGTGCCACCACTGATGAGCCTGACAGCAATGGGGGGCAAATCCCATCTTAGATGCATCCCAAAGTTTACTTCCCAGCTGAATACAGCATCTTAAATGAAGTAATACACACTATTAGGTTTTTGGGTGTCTGGTTAAATGGAAATCTTCAGAAGACACTAAAACTGGAGGGAGAAGAAAGAAAACCAGAAAACTGGGAGGGTGCTTAATGCCAGGTTTCTGATGTGCTTTTCTCAATGTCATCAACTCCTGCATAAACAATAACAGAAATAAGGGTTTCTCCTTTTGTACAAAAATTCCTGAGGGACCAAAAAAGCAAACTCTATTGGAGGAAACTTACAGAAGAATGAGTCATCTGAGACAGAGCTTTTCAGTATGCAAAATAGAGTAAAAGAAGTTTAAGCCTGCAATTTAAGGAACTTTCTCTGTACCTGCTTCACACTAAGCACACATTGCCCACGGTATGGGAGGTAAACACACAGTGAAATAATTTCCTAAATGGACACAGTGTTTTACAGAATCCTCACAGCATCACAGAATGGTTTGAATTGGAAGGGACCTTAAAAATCCTGTAATTCCAACCCCACTGCCATGGGCAGGGACACCTCCCACTGCAAGCATTCCCAAGCATGTCAATATAGAATTTTAAATCACAGATAGGACTCTAAACCTGCATGGGCAATGCTCAAAACTGTTCCCTGGGATTTAAGATGATGGAGTTCACCCAGTGCTTGCAGTGGGAAGATACCATAAGAACAGCCCATCAAAACTGGCACTTACAGCTGAGAAACCCTGAGGTGAGTGAGCACAGAGCCCAGCTCCTTCCTCCAGGCTGTCCCTGCAGGGTAAGGACAGCCTGGCAGGAAACAAGCTCATGTTGCCACTGCCCTTGGCTCAGCTGAGCTGAGGTCAGAAGATTCTGCTCCGTGATTGTTGAGCTGGCACCCCTCACAAATACTAAAGTTCATATATAAATAAACAGTGGTTGCCATGAAGGTTCAGCGTGTCGGAAACTTGAAAGCCTCACTCACATGCTCCCGGCCTGGCACGTCCCTGGGACATGGAAAAGTGACAGTGTTGGTAAAAAACAATAATGGGCAAGCTGGATTTGTGTTTTAAACCAGACTGAGATGCTCTGTGGCCAAGGTTATATAAGCACCAAGGTCAGATACAAATTCTGCGCTAATGAGAGGTCAGCAGTGATGAGGAACAAGCCAAAACCCTTTTCCATTGGTGGGTTCCAGTGGCATTGCTTGCAGGGCACTGTTCTCCAGCAGAACTCCCACACAAACCCGCTGCACTGAGCTAATCACCAGTGCAGGGCCCTTTGCCATCAGAATTCCATTCACACGTTCAGACTTGAGAAAATGAGACCGAAGTAATCAATCAGTAAGAAAGCCTAATTCAAGGAAACAGTCTAACTAGACTTAAACCTACTGAGCAATGATGTTATCCTAAAGCAGGGCCAAAGTGAAGCTTGCCAAAATAAATATTCAGCTAAAAAAAAAAAAAAAAAACCCAACAAAAAAAACCCCACACACTAATCAAAACTGTAAGATTTGGAAAACAGAAATAATTGCCTCTGTACATATGCCTTTCACACCCTCAAATTTAATTGGGCAGCCAGAGAATTAGTTGCTCTACATTTCAGTAGTTTTCCATGTTAAGACCAAAGTGGTGGTGCCAATTATAGGGAACTGCTCTACTTGAAATACAGTGTATGGCTTCAAGTGCTCTGTATGTGCAGCCTGTGCTGCAGCTGAAATTAAAACTAGCGCTGAAGTTCGATTCTGTCACTTCACTACCATTAAACTTGACCTCAATAACAGTTGTGAACCTATCACACTTACTTCAAAGTAGGCAAGTGTTTGCTTAAACAAGATGTTAATTCCAAGGGCTTTGTTCTAGATGGGGTTTTCTACTGCAAAATTACTTCAGCTGTAGAAAAACTCTGCTTGACAGACTGGAGACTCATAATCTTCAGAAAACTGCCCTTTAATGATCGTGGCGCCTGTCTGTGGCTCACAAGTCCCCTTTCCTAATTAGACATTTACCAGAAACTGGCAATTGAAATTTTCCTCTTCACTTGATGATGAATAATGCAATGCCTCTGTTAGGATTGCTCTGGAATATTCTTTATTGTAAAGTTAGAGGAATATTTTGGCTGTTAAAGGAACATAAACAAGATCTGATATGAAATAAACAAATGCCTAATGGTCACCTGTGATATAAATGCATAATTTGACCTACTTTGCACATGAAATGTCTCACTGCTATATAATCTTCCTAAAATCTACAGTGCCTTTCATCTTTACAGTGAGCAGATAAAATGCTCAGCCATAGAATGGATTTATTAGGATTTTTTTTAAATGATGAATGATTGAAGGGATAACTTTTGTGATGCTTTACACTTACACATCTGTTTAATGTTATGAAGCAGGTGGCAAGAAGTCACAAGGGAGAAGGCACCAGGGACAATCACTCTGTGCTTTACTGTCACATGTCAGACATGGGCTGGGAAAAAAGGAAACATATGGAGTAATGAAAAAGTGCAGATTCAATAAGTGTGTTTTGCTGTGTTCATTAATAATGGAACAAAGGGTCAGGCTTTGTTTTCACTGGGACAGGACAACTCTACAGTTACATGAACACTGGGATTGGTCCCTACAGAGATTTGGTGGGTAAAGGGAAGCAGATCCAAGTGCCCCCTTGGAACTTGGTCACAAGTTTGACAGGAGAGGGGCAGAATAAATAATATCAAATATACATAAACATTAAATATTACAATACTCACTGATTTAAGCAGTGACAATTGAAGAAAAACTTCCTATTATTATGGAATATCTTAGGCAAAAAGCCAGATGCCACAATCCAAAACACAAATGGTCAGAATGAGGGCACTTTTTTCTTCCTTGTGTCCATACAGGGTTTATCCTGGGTACAGACACAGAGGTGATTGGACATGCTGTCCACTGGCAGAGGAACTGGGCACTAATATATCAAAATTATCCCAAATAATAACAAAAAGTACAAAAAGAATTGCCAGAAGAGGGTGTTTTGCAACTTCAAACCAATATTCTGTACATTCCTGCAAAGTGAAACTTGAACAGCATTTTAGAGAAAGCAATCATTCATATGTTGGAAGATCACGGCTGATAAGAACTTTTAAATTTGGCCGAGGTGCTTCAGAGTTCAGCAGAAGCTCTTGTGCCTGACCCAATGAATCTGTGTAACTGCCATCAGGTTTAGCCAAAAGCAAAGGAAAATGAGGGTGTTTTTGCCAATGCCACACTGTGAGAACTGATGGCCATGGCAGCATGGAGGGGGGTGGTGGTGGGACTCCTGCCTACACGAGCCCTTCTGAGGTTCCTTTCCTTCAGCCACTTCAGCTCTGCTTGTGAAAGCCCCAAAGTGACAAAGCTCCTGGAGCAGCAAGGCCTCTCACTGAGAAACCCACTGGGATGTGTCACTGGCTGTTCTTTCCATCTTTCCTTGGAACCAGCTTCAGTAACCCTCTTCAACAGAGGTGATCTTTGGAGCTGTCCAAAATTGCTTTCCCTGTCCTGCAGCACTGAGGCATTTGTGGAAGAAGGGAGGGAGTGGGGAGATGGACTTAAAAGCTGCAAACAATGAACAACAGTGTGAAAACAGGGTGCTGGGAATTAGAATGATCTTAAACACAGTGCCTGGGAGATGGGATGGGAGGTTTCAGTTGTGCTGTGCCCTCCCGTGACCTCAGGCAGATCACTCACTTGTTCTGTGTTTCATCTTTGCATCTGTACCAGATTTCTTTTGTCTATTTGCCTGGAGCAGGTCTCCAGAGGCAGCTTTTGCTGTGTGATTGCATAGTCTGATATGCTGCTAAAATGATATCAGAATTATTTGAAGTGCTGGTCTGTACACCAGAAACTTGTACTATGAATTTAATTGAGGTATGGTGTTAAATATTGCCTTACCAAACTGAGTGCTGCAAGTCCATAACAGGAGAAAGCTCCCTCCAAATCTTAGTCTTTGACCATTCCCTTTTTGTGTGGGGGAAAGGTGCTGCTCTACAGTGACCTTTGGTCTCTCAGTACAAGAAATGTTTCTTAATGCTACTCAAATTCAGCTTGAATCCACATAACATTGCACCCTCAACTTAAAGGGGTTTAAATTTTCATGCTGTTCACTCTCATTGTGTGTTATTTTAAACATAAATAGAGAATACACAGCTTTTTTAAAAGTTGCCATTCATAAAAATCTGTCATTTGCTGTACTAGATGAACACATAGACATAGGTTTTGCCTCTTGGGAAAAGCACATGTGGGAAGGGCAGGAGCATTTCCCAAGGAGCCACACTGGAGGTGCAGTGCTAGAGGTGGACAAAGCAGAGGATGTGAGAAAACGGGTAATTACACTTGCTGAATCCCATGAATTAGTAATTCATGGTTATTTATGGCTCATTTGTACCTCACTCAGAGATCCTATTGATTGTCCCCCTCTGGGTCATGCTGCAGAAATGGCAGAGAGGGGCATTAAAAGGGGAGGCCTGTAAACTTCTGGCTGTGTTTTAGATGTCCCTGGGTAATTAAGCCATGAAAAGATGCACAAAAGATCACTTTAAAAATAAGAAAAAGCATTTCTGCCCTGATACAAAGTAATTTAACATGATTAATGCATATGTAAGGAAAAAAGGGCACCAAGTAAACTTTGCTTCCAGTGAAAGTCCAAGAGTCTCAGAAGCCCCAGCATTGCTCTGTGTTTTCATTGAAGCAAGTGATAAAATTCCCTGTGGTTTTATTTTGAGTAGTGATCCACAGGAGCAGAGCCTGAGAACCCAACCAAGAGCATCTTAGTATGCTACAGACACTCCTGGTGCTGCCTTGGTAATAAGTAAATGTGCTAATTACTAGCAAAATTAAAATTCCTTTATTTCCAGGGTCTTTCTCCCAAGATTTTCCATTTGCAAGTTAACGGTTTGGAGAACAAATGTATTCTGTGCTCTTAAGGAAAAGAATTTTTCCTTGGTCTGAACTGTTTTGTCATGGATGGCTCTCAAGGCAGAAGGGAAGTGCACACACATGGAAACAGTCTATTACTAAACAATATAATTCTGGAGTTTTGAAAAAGAGGGAGACTGTACATATGAGGGAAATAAAAGAAGGATTAGATGGAGCTGCAAGAAGAATTAACCTATATTTTGAACCTTTTTTTCTCCAATTCCTGAGGAAAGGGAGGGTTATAAAATAGGCTTTTTGCCGCTCTTGCTTCTGTAAAAATCTTTAAAGTTGTGATGCTTTTTCTTAGTATGCAGACTCCTTAAGAACTTGCTAAAGAAGTGAATCAGACCATAAAGAGTATTTTAAATGGAGCACAGACGTCTGTAGTCTAACAGAACTAGCATTTTTATAGTGCACTTCCCAAGGATTTGCATGAATTTCTACAAAGAAAAGCTGCTTACTCATTCTTAGGCAAAAAAAGTTTTTTTTTTTTCTCAGTGACATTTGTGAGGCATAGAAGAGCCAACAAGCTGTACAGTGCATACAAATGTTTATCATTCATGGCATTAAACCCACAGAAATCAGTCTAAATTAATGGAAAAGAATAATTTACTGAAACCCCTCTGGTTTCTGCTATCTGCTCCCAACATCCAGAAAACAATGTTACACATTATTGCTGCAAAAAATAAAATACAAAATAATTATAACTAAACTGTTCTGCACAGGGATTTTGTGGCTTTCTCAACCTTTCAGTAACTCCTTCCACCAGTGCCTAAGGTCTCTTCATCTGCACTGTTGCAGATGATGTTTGCTCATGCCTGAGTGCTCAACTCCTCCATTCCCTGAGCATCCTCCCCACTTTCCCTTCTGGGAACCCTTTCCTGTCCCAGCCCTGTCCCAATGTCCCCTCCCAGGAGCTCCTGGGTGTGCTCCTGCTGTGGCTGCAAGTGGGAAACTGGGAATCAGCCCCTGGAACATCCCTATGTACAACACCCAGGTGTGTTAATTCTGCTCTCACAGGAAAAGAGAAACCATCACCACTGGGGTTTGCATAAGCTCTGTATCAGGAGGAAAAGAAAATCAGAATTGGTGGCAACCAGGAGGAAATTTTGTCCACTTTTAAACAAGTGACATATTTTGATATACCTGAAAGCCTCTAATTTATGTCTGCCATTAAAAAAAAGGCAATTAATTAGCTAGCCTTCTCTTCCTACCCAGAGGAATAAAGCATGTAAATCACTTTACCTTGCTCAATAATTAAATAGCAGCTATTGATAAAATGACATTTATGTAACAGCACAACCTGCCTCATACCTCAAACAAAAATAAGAATGTGTTTTCTAGTGACAGAGAACAATTCTGTCATTCCAGCCTTGGCTGCAAATTCCCATTGCCTTGCACAGGAGGTCTAGCCTTGTCCTCACAGTGTGAAGGCTGGAAGGCTCCAGCCTCTGGATCCTGTGCCAATTCTGACCTCAGGAAATTAGCATCTAAACAGTGGCACTTGGCTCAGGAATCGCTGGAGGATCCCAAACCTCTCAGTAGAATAATTGTTAAAGTAAAAGCACATATATAAATGTAAAAACGTGGGAAAATCTGCCCTTGCAAAAGGTATTTCACTGGGACATATCTGGAATTAATGGAAGAAGGAGATTTCAACAGGAGGGGTGCCAAATGCCTTGCACATCTCCAGCAGACAGGAGTCATTGTATATCCAGTCCCTTACACACTCACAGCACTGGAAAATTATATGGAGAGCCATCTAGTGAAGTAGACCAAATTCTTCACAAGCCTAAAGAGATATGAGGGATTTTCCTGGGTTTTTTCCCTTTCTCTTTGTTGAGAGCATCACTGATCACAAATCATCACTGATTTGTTTTTTCTACTTCATATGTAGCTACCAATTGAGAGAGATTTGGAAACAGACTCAGGAAGGCACCTGGGTCTTACCAATCCTACACCCCCCAAGATCCTACTGCCTGTTTTTACCCTTTTACCTCCAAGGTAGCACTCAAACATTCCCAGCCTTATTCATGGCTCTTAGGAAACAGATCTCAAACTATACCCATTTATTTGCTGCATTCACACTTCCTAAGCTGTTGTGGGATGTTCCTCAGCAATTCCACCTGATGTTTATGGTTCCTCAGTGAACTTCTGCTGCTTCCATTTGGGGCCAGATACAGCATACTAGATTTTTTTCATTCTCCTTTTCATGAATTCCTGTTTGTTTTTCTGACCATTTACTTTTTGGGTATAGGAATTAATGACAGCTCCATTATCAAAAAGAGAATTTAAGACATTGTTTCCTTCTATTTGTTTGCTGGGATCACCCCTTTGGATTTGTGCCATGGCTTCCCCTGTTGTGCCTTTGGGCATCATCTCTCTTTTTCTCAATTACAAACACACATCACTTCTACCTTAATTGACCATAGCAGCATTTTCCTTTCCATTATCTCAGTTTGGCCATGGAATGCTGATGGCACACTGGGCTTCATAACTTCTTGATTTGTGTTAATGTCCTCTCTCAGTCAGAGCCTGAGCTGAGGCACTGCAAAAGCAAAACACCCCCTGAATCCAGTGAGCATCAAATCAGGCTCAAGTGACTGTTTTATTTTCATTCCAAGTGTTAAAACTTCCAGGAGACACAGACCTCCCAGACAGGATTATGTCATCTTTAACTATAGATTTCTTGCTGCCTCTATAGATTTCTTGGTCCTCTCTCCAGCCTACTTTAGTGCAGAAGAACATACAGTACATACCATAAAATAAAATATTGTAAAGGCCATTCTCTTTCATAATCATTGCATAGCTTCTATTAAAAAAAAAAAATTAAATTCAGGAATGCCTTGCTTATTTACTGTCTGGTCCTAATACAGAATATTTGTGTCCCTGCCTCATACAGTGGTTAAACCCATTACCTGGCTGCACCACAAATTTCATCCAAGTCCATTCAGCTCAGTTTAACTCCAGTCACTGCACTTTATCTACAGCTTTCTCCATATTCAGTATATTTCCAATGCTAAGGAGGTCCAAAAGCTAAGCATTTCACCCTTTCAGACAAGTTAATTTATCCATCTTTTGTGCCATGAAGGATCCCATTGTCTCTGTCACATGGTGTGTTCCTCAGAAATTATGCATATTTGTCGTTTTTGGCAGACTTCTGAAGCGTTCATGTGCATGGATTTTTTTTCTGTGTTATTTCAGATGTAACTGTTTATAAGGAAAAAATTGCTGTGCACAATTCAGCAGCATTAGGAATAAAGTCTAGGAATAAAGCTCCTTTTTTAACAAAGTGAAGCTGTACAGATCTATTTATTTTATTTATTATGTATTTATTGGCTTTTAAGCACTGGGAATAATTATTTGTCAATTGTAACAAATTTTCCAGATAGAAACTAAGCATATTACTATCACCTATTTACTAGATTTAGGATTAGCCACAAGTACTGACACAGGCACCAGAAATCAGGCCATTGAGATCATCCCAGTATATTTCTCTTCTGCATCATTTTTATGCTACTGAAAATAAAATACCAATACCTGCTTCTTTTTCTAGACTAAAAAGCAATTTATCTCTGTTATGCACAAGCAGACTTGGGAATTACTGCTTTTTATAATCCAGATATTTAGCACTGCCATCCTCATTTTCCTTTAATGGAAAATGGTATTATTGGTGTGCTGAGGTGGGAAATGCTTTAAAAAAAAGCAACTACAAACTATTCATTGCTCAGTATTTACCACATATTATGGCACTTACTGCAGGTGTTTCAGAAATCAGATTCAGAAATGTAATTCCCTGCTGCAAAGCACTTTTAAGGATATTTTTGCATCACTGTGTATCCTTTCATCATTCATTAGTGCAGTTCTGAGCATCTCTCATAGATCAGCATCCACCTCGGTGGCCAAGGCTGCTGATCAGGACAGGAACCTGCAGAGCTGAAAAGATTCCACTCAGCTGGGCTTTAGGAGCCAGTCTCCTGTAAGGGATCCACAGTCTGACCCCAAAACCATTCATCATGTGGACAGCTACTGTCCAGAGCACTGCCTGCCTAACACAATGTGGGTGCTGCCACAGTTCAGAGAAATATTAACTTTTAAAGACAAAATCCCCAACCATATCTCTGAAGTGGGTTAAGAAACCCATAATAGCAGCAGGATAGTGACTTATGCTTTCATTTCACTGTAATCATTGCCATCTTATCAAACCCATACTTTAAAATTGTATACACATCAAATCTAGTTCTGCTTGTAGAGTTATCAATTTACCAACTGAAAGCTGAATGCCAGAAAGTCACAAACCTTTTCTGCACAAGGTCCCTCTGCAGCAGGAGAAGGTTTAGATTAAAATTTAGCTGGCTCATCATCCCAAAAATCTACTCCCATGTCCTTCTTCCTGGCACTTTTTCTTTTTCATGGCATAATCAGCTTGCAAACAACATAGTCAGGAAACTACTTGGAAATAATTCCTGTAGTAACAATTTATGACACAGTCCAGCTACTACTGCCTGTTCCCTGCATGACATCAACCTGTCCTTGAAGTTATGATTATTTATGTAACAATTGCATAGGAGAGCACAAAGAGGATGCCAGTCCATGGATTTGCAGAAATAAAAGTGTCCTAAGGAACCTAAATTAAAATGCAGGCCTGTACTAAACTGTCTGTAATCCAGGTCCATTACAGCATTTGGGAATGAACTGGAAATCTGTCCTTTGCAGGATTTTACCAGGTTTTACTATAAAGATCAAGAAAGGCTCTTCATGAATAGTTTCCTGCTCAAGGGTTATTCTGAGCACATTACTGAAAAACATTATACACTGCAATTTAGATTCTTTTATTTTGATTGCTTGCTGGGTTTAGTTGTACCAAGAAAATAAAATAAAAATTAAAAAAAATTAGGATGCACACAGTAAAACGTGCAACGTTTAATTTGCAGCAAATAATAAAACTCAAACCATAATCAGCATTTCCTTTTTCCAGAGAAAACATTACGCTGAACCTAATTTTACAGCTGTACAAACTGTTTTAAAGTAATCTGCTCAATTGGGCGAGTTAATGATATTTAATTTGACCAGGCCAAACTTTACATTGCTGGGAGCAATCGTGTGCAGTGCAAGTGTTTGTGTGATGGAAATGTCATGCTAACACCTTCCCCTCTCAGCTGGCTTCACAAAAATCCTGGTGTCATCACCTCTCTAAGGCAAACCTAAGCTGACATGGGAGAGGGAAAGTGTTAGTTGCACAAGGTAATTCAGCAGGAATTCAGCCTTTTTAATCAATTCTGCACTCAGGTTAACCCTCTTGATATCAGCCAGCTTTTTGCTCTGAGCAATATGCTAAGTGTGGGCTAAATTCAGTTATTGCTGAGTGATGTTGTCATTCGTGTGCCCCACTTGCTTTAATGTGACCAAACATTACAGTGTGTACTTAGTGCAGTGTGTGAATTCTCTTCTCAGCCCCCCAATTCCACACCCTGGCACGTCTCCTGTTATTTCTATCCACTACTCTAAAATGGAGTTTTTTATTGCAGTGACTGAGTACTACCGTCATGTTTCATCTGAAAAATTGTTTATCAGACACAAGCACATAGTTTTGTAGTTTTGGTTTTGTTCAGCAAAAAGGTGAAGAGCGTAAAAAACAAACCAAAACTAGAAAAACTGCAGGAGAATCAATAACTTGTGTTTGAATGAGGGCTGAGGGACTTCTAATCTGCAAGAGAAAAAGGGGGTGTGGGTTTGTACTTCACCTCAAAGAGCAAACCCAGTGAAATCTATCAAAATCAAAGACAGAGCAGAGGATTTGTAAGGTTATTGTAACGAAAAGGGAAAATGAGAGACGGATAAGATTGGCGGGGACCATTCCTGGCATTGTCTGCTCACACCTCGGGATGCCTGGGAGCCGAGGCCAGGTCCCTGACGGCTTTGCTGCTTTCTCCCCGCAGGTCAATGGGAAGGATTTATCCAAAGCCACCCACGAGCAGGCGGTGGAAGCGTTCAAAACGGCCAAGGAGCCCATCGTGGTGCAGGTGCTGAGGAGGGCCCCGCGCGCCAAGGCCTTCGGCGCGGCCCACGAGCCGCAGCTGGTGGATGTGGGCACCCAGACCGACATCACCTTCGAGCACATCATGGCCCTCAGCAAGATGGGCTCGCCCAGCCCACCCGTGCCCGTGCTGGACCCCTACCTGCTGCCTGAAGAGTAAGCCATGCTTTTCTGAGCCTCAAAAGTTCTCGTGTTCGCTGGTGGCCAGGAAGGCCAATGGCTCCTGGCCTGGATCAGGAATGGTGGGGCCAGCAGGAGCAGGGAGGTCGTTCTGCTCCTGTGCTCAGCACTGCTGAGGGCACACCTGGAATGCTGTGTCCAGTTCTGGGATCTCAGTTTAGGAAGGACATTGAGTGCTGTGTCCAGCTCTGTTCCCTCAGTTTAGGAAGGACATTGAGTGCTGTGTCCAGCTCTGTTCCCTCAGTTTAGGAAGGACACTGAGTGCTGTGTCCAGCTCTGTCCCCTCAGTTTAGGAAGGACATTGAGTGCTGTGTCCAGCTCTGGGATCTCAGTTTAAGAAGGACATTGAGTGCTGTGTCCAGCTCTGTTCCCTCAGTTTAGGAAGGACACTGAGTGCTGTGTCCAGCTCTGTTCCCTCAGTTTAGGAAGGACACTGAGTGCTGTGTCCAGCTCTGTTCCCTCAGTTGAGGACATTGAGATGCTTGAGCCCATCCAGAGGAGGCACCGAGGCTGGAGAGGGGCTGGGAACACAAACCCTGTGAGGAACGGCTGAGGGAGCTGGGGTTGTTTATCCTGGAGAAAAGGAGGCTCAGGGGTGACCTCATCACTCTCTGCAACTCCTGAAAGGTGGCTGTGGGCACTGGGGTTGGTCTCTTTCTCCAGGCAGAACTGACAGAACGAGAGGACACAGCCTCAAGCTGTGCCAAGGGAAATATAGGTTGGATATCAGGGAAAAGTTTTTCACTGAAAGAATAATAAAGTACTGGAACAGTCTGCCCAGGGAGGGGGTGGAGTCACCATCCCTGGATGTTTAAAAAAGCCTGGATGTGGCACTGGGTGCTGTGGTTTAGCTGAGGTGTTAGGGCATGGGTTGGACTCGATGTTCTTGGAGGTGTCTTCAAACCTGGTGATTCTGTGAACGTGCTGTGTTAGAAGGGGTTCACAACCTCACCTCACTTGCTGGTAAACATGTACTCCCAGAAGTAGCCAGAATCCATCTACCACCGAGCCATAACTCACAGCATTTTCGTTTTTCCTACACATTAGCAAGACATTACTCACATGAGTAATGCCACTGAGTCACAACATGGCCTCATAAAGCTCATTTTTTTTGCTGGCATTTGATGGATAAAGTTATTGCATTTTGTAATTCCTCTCACTGCCTCTTTGGGTTGCTTATGTTTTAACTTTATTTTTTATGGCTGCCATAAATTGTGTAATGCTAAGAGCCGCTACATTCTGTTCCAGTGTATTAATTACTTTATTATAACCCTGCAGCGCTGTTACTCGAATAAGTTATTTTCTGGGACTAAAATTACTTACCAGTGTTGTCATGGATGTTTTAGAATCAAATTTTAATTATTGTTAATGGTAATTTGATGCTTTTGTACTTACAAATACAAATGACAATTATCTCCTGGCGCACACACCCCCCGCCCTCACATGCTGTTGGAGAGGAAAACAGCTCCCCAAGGAGCCCCTGCACATTGCCTGTCATCCTGCCACGCATCTCCACGGGGAACAGGGAATGGAAAGGATTCTGACCCTCTCTCTTGCTGTGTGTGAGAGACTGATGTGCTCAAGGCACAGCAATTCCTGTTTTCGAGGTGATCCTGCACACGGTGAGAGGCAGGAGTGGTGTGCATCCTCCCTCCCTGTGCACCTCTCAGACATCCCTGCCAGCACTCCTGGGACACAGGGTTTGGCTGCAAACAGGCACTGAGCCTGCACTGCCCTGAGTGACTTTCACAGCACGTTAACTTTCACACATTGAGCCACCAGGACCATTCTGTGTGCAGTGTCTGTTCCTCTCACGACTCTGCTGATACTCAAAGGATGGTTCCAAGCCCATATTCCAGCACCATATTCCCAGCCCATTGAAAATTCAAGTATAGCAGCACGATTTAGTGGAAATACTCGACAAAAGGCTGGAGCTTTGAGCTTGCAGTGAACAAACAGCAGGGCTTGGAGCCTGTGGGAAGGACATGATTATTCCTAAGGCCTCAACACTGCACCTCCCAACCTCATCTGCAGTAGGGGCTTTTAGTACCTCTGATTTGCCAACTGCAAAACCAGTTAACTCTTAGAAAATGGCAAAGATTAATTCCTGATGAATCATTTAGGAAGACATTCTTCCCTGTGAGGGTGGTGAGGCCCTGGCACAGGTTGCCCAGAGAAGCTTTGGCTGCCCCATCCCTGGAAGTGTCCAAGGTCAGGTTGGAGCAACCAGGAATAGTGGAAAGTGTCCCTGCCCATGGCAGGGGTGGAATGAGATTTTCCTTAAGGTTCCTTCCACCCCAAACTGTTCCATGATTTTACCATCCTATGATTTAGGTTGCAACATACCTGCATTATTCCAGCTTAGCCCTATCAAATTCATATTGTTCCTTAATCATTAGACAGATCCCAGCTGCTGGAGCACCAGTGCCCTTCCTCTGAGCTGGAGGTGTTGGTGTTCCCTTCTCACAGAAGGGCCACCCTCAGCTCTCTGGGTGTGCTGTCACCCAGCATGTGAAAGCAGAGTCATTTTTTCCTAGTGTTTCCTCTCACTTTTCCCAATCCCATTCAGATTAATCTTGCCTGCCTCTTACAACTTGACTATCCTAGCCAATTAGCAGATGCTGTTACATAAATAGCTTCAGACACGTATCTAGTTAACAAAGAATTAAAAGGAATTTACTTTCACTGCAGATAAAACAATCCAGCACAGAAAACAGTGATCACAAGAGCATTACACTGCTTACAACTTCAAAAGTAAAGGCAGTGGAAGTGTGGGGGAGCTCAAGCAGTAAAAAGCAGCAGGCTGTCCTCCTACAATGCATGGAATTTTCATTTAAAACACTTACTGGGGTAAGTGGTGTAACTTACAGAATTAACCACATGCAGTTCCTCGGTGTGGGGGTTAGTCCATCATCTCCTCTACAAGCTTGGAATGCATTAACAAGTTCCACTAAAGTCCTGAGTGCTGTCCTAAAAAATATCTTTCTTTTTTTCCCAGCCATCCATCCGTGCATGAATACTATGACCCAAATGACTACATGGGAGGAATTCATCAAGAAATGGACCGGGATGAGTTGGAATTAGAGGTACTTCATCTGAGTAACTATTTCACTTCCATATACACCTCAAGGTCTTTGAATTGTATAAAGTAAAAAGACTTTTCAGAGCAGATGTTTGTGATAACATTGTTCACTAGTTGCTGATACCTTTATCACTCCATTGAACTGTGAGCCAGGCACTGATGATCTTCAGCTAATGAATTAGCATAAATAATGAAGTCATTGATTCCTTTAATTAAATTCTGTGTAAGTGTGCTGATTGAGGCTTTCTGAAAATCTGAAAGGCTCTGCTGAGTGGCAGGACCTGTTCCACATAACCACAGTAAAAATGTGTGAGTTTCCCTTAAGTATTTCCTGGCTGAGAAACAGATGTTCTTGATCATATAATTTTGAAGTATGTTAAGTTTACAAGACAAGGCCAGGATAGATTTGCCACTATACTAAGCTGTTCCTCCCATTTTCATTACTTAAGTGACATATGTATACATATGGAATTACAGATAATAAAAGTTGAACCAGTCATGAAGGCATGCAAGCCCTTTTCCTTGCCAAATCTTTAGAAATCACTTTTGGTTTTAGTGCTTGTATATCCCATCAGAAGTTCAACTTGATTTTTCTCATTCCTAATTTTAATAAAGTTATTTAACCTGCTTAATAAATTTAATAACCTGCTCCCAGCCATTCAAGGTGCAGCACAGAAATTGTGGGGTTCTGCAAGATACTTAAGCAGTACTGACCCAGTGTTCTTAATTATTTGTAATAAATAGTAGCAAAGTATCCCAATAGTTCTAAATACTCCCAGCAGTGTCTGACCCAGCTGATGCATCCAAGATCATCAGTAACAGAATCATTTAGACCCTAAGCTGGCTTGCACTCCTGATTTCTTAGATCCTGGTCCTGCTAACACCTCTTTGTCAAAGCAAGCAGTGCTGACCTGCCTGAAGCTCTGCTGAAATCAGTGGAGATTTATCAAGAGCTTCAGTGGGAGCAGAGTTCAGTCATTCTATGAGCACCAGGTTGTTTCCTTCTATAAAAGTGTTTGCAGGATCAAGGACTAAAACCCCATAAAAAGTTTGCAAGCTGTTCTCAAATTCTGCGGATCTGGTAGCAATTCATCTCTGTATACAAACGTAAATCAAAGGCAGGATAAATTCAAAGTGCCAGTAAAACAAATGCTACTTAGTAGACTTCAAGGCCTTATTTTTCAAACAAGGGCTTCTCTTTTTTTCTTTTCTCTTAAATTAAAACAAATACAATATAGATTTCAGTCTCAAAGGAAAATGTAAAACAAATCAGTGTTTTCTGCCAGCATCTTTCCAAAATCTACTTTTTAGGAAATCTAATATTGTGGATAAATTATAATGCTTCCATTAGAAGGTCAACCAGTTGAGCTGGAAACAGTTTAAACACAGGCACTCCAGTAGCCAAACTTTAATATGCCTTAAACCACGACATTAATAATTTTGACATTGATATAGTACTTGATGGCAAAAGGTGATCAGCTCAGTAACACAGGCAGATGAACATTAGGAAAGTCTCTGTAGCCTAATAGTATTTCTTAAAAACCACTAAAGATTCCTGTTCAAATTGTAAAGACTGTGATCAATGGTAAGGTCAAAGTGCTAACAGGGACTCAACTGGCTGGTTGCTTTTTTGTTTGCCTTTTGATAGATATGTTTTAAAAGACCACAAAGGCACTGTTTCATTGACTGCAGCAGGAATGTCGAAAGTAAGAAAGCCATCAAGTCAGCCTTCTGGGTTTCTATGTCTATAAAATGTGCTTTGAATTTAAATCAGAAGCTCCTCATCTAAACTTTTATGGTCTATAACTGACTGGTTAGTGATTTGTAACAAGCAAACAAGACAAAAAAGGTGAAATAGCCAAGTTCGCAACAAACCTCCAATGTAAATATCCATAGGAAGGAATTTATGCTGGCAGTATTGCTGAGGTGCCAAAATTGTATTCTCGGTTTTATCTCAACATTTGTCTTAAAATTGATGACTCAGAGGTAACTGCCATATATTCTCTACTACAAAAATAAATAAATACCCTTTCTTTTCTTTTGAAGTTGCCATGCCGCAAAGTAAAGAGGAACTAAATCGTGAACTCCTACTTTATTATAAATTAAAAGTACATTCATTCTTCACAGAGACCCAGCTAGAAGTCATTTCAGGCTCATAAAGGAAGAATAATGTCACTCCAGGATTCCTCAGCAGTGTTATGCATTAATATGTTTATTCAAACAAGTCTGTCCAGCTGTCAGACACAGCCCAAGCGAGGGCTCTCTCAGTGGAACTTTCTCACATTACAAAGGAGAACATTCTACATCAAAAAGGGGCCTGTTCCCTCCCATTTGAGTTCCTGTCTTCAGCCTTCCCAATATGCAACTTGTATGTAGGTCTTTCTTTCCAAGAAAAGAACTGAACTCAACTGAATGGTTAGTTGAGAGTCAGTGAAGCTTAGAGATGAAAATTGCATGACATGTTTGCTACTGCTGAGAAATTTCCCTCTGATACTCTCACTCAGTCTTGGACAGAAATGAAGCATTCTTGTCAAAAGACTGAAGGAGGATACCAAATGCGTTCAAAGAGCTTTTTGCCCACCCAGTGCACAGCTCCCAGTGTTCCCAGCATGAAACCACAACAGCTGATCAGCAAAAGATGAACATGCTGAGCACAAAAAATGTGCTTCAAGAACTGAAATTAATACTCCACTGCTTTTAGGAAACCATGAGTAAAACCTGAGTGCCAGGGTTTCAAGCTCTCCTCTCTGCTGTACTTTGCTACTTCTGTTGAAACTTTTCTTTTACTTCTCCAAGAATCTGTTTGCAAGGGAGGTGAGAGGCGACTCTCTGAACATGCAAATTGGAAGTCTCCATCACAGGCACTCTGCAATTTTTATTCCATCCTGGTTTGCAAAGGGTTTCAAAGCATCTTTTATGTGAATATATTTCTTCTCTATGAAAACTCCAGCTCTGCAGGGAGTTGCACTGATCAGGAGCTTCTCAAGGCATTGCTCTGTCTCGGAATACAAAGAGCTGCAGCCCAAGCAGGCCTGCTTCAGGCAGTGATTGAATATGTAAAGGTTTAAAAAACTTCACAGCTGTACTTTCTAACACAAATATTTGTGTGTTCTTTGTTTGGAACAAATGCAAACGTGATAAAACATTTCATGTGGCTCACAAGCCAGTACTGAAAGGTTGTCCTCCCTCAGCTCTCTGGAGGTTTTCAGCCTGGCCTCATCACCTTGTGCTGTGTGAGAAAGGTCTGAATTATGGAGCTCTGCCCATCTGCTTGGCAGAGAGCCTGGACATCCTCCAAGTTATCTTATTTATGGTTATCCCAAACCTCTTCTCATCAGGGTGAGAAACACTTTTCTTCAGCCTTCCCCAGCAGCACTGGTGACTAAAGCTGGTCCAGCCTCCATGGTGTGACAGAGAATTCCTATCACAAAGCTGGGCTGCCACAGAAACCTTCAGGTAGATTCCTGATTCTCTAGGGCTGAGGATTTTTGAAAGAAAATCTGGTTTATAGTATTTTCTCCTTTGAAAAGGTAAGGGATGGGATTTTTTTCCATTTACCTCTGCTGAAAACCACTTTGATGTGAAAATACAAACGTAAAGATTACTTTCTGAGGTTCAAGAAAGCATGAACAAGATTTTTCCTCCTGCTGTAGCAGGGTCAGTTGCCAAAAAGTAGCAAGAAGGCTTTGTACAGTATAAAAGGAAATAGTTCTTTATATTTATTTCCCTGACTTTCTTTTCTGTGTGAAACCTATTAATGGAATAGCAAAAAAAGGGGACCCTGCTGGTCAGGTATGGCAGAGGTCAGCACAGAAAAAAACCCACCACATCCTACAGAGGGAGGGAGGACAGAGAACTTATCATGCAAGCTGGGGATGAGGCTTTTCTGAGTGACTGAACTATTTTTACCCATTGCTGTCATTTCACATCTCTACTGCTCATTTCTGTCTCGTTAGAGAAAGGACTCTGATTTTTATAAATTTGCAGGCAGGCCATAATTCTAAATCAGCAGTACAATAATTCAATAATCCTCTGCAAATGAAGGATCTTCTGAGCTTATAGAGGTTAATTTACTATTATCACTTGCTCCTAATTCATTATGATGAGTGGTTGCAGGTATAATGTCACAGGGCATGTTCATTTCTTCTTGTCTTGCTGCAAATGCCAGATGGATTTCAGCAACCAGCTCTGTGAGCCCTCCTTGGCTCTGCATTTGATGAGGAGCCAATAATCTTTCAGACACTTCTCTTGCACAGACTATTTTGAAAGAGCATCCAAATCCTCCTTTGAACAACTCTCAAAATGTCACTTTTACCTGATCTGAAGAAGCAGATTTGAATTATCTGGGAGTGTAAAAACTCTCATAGGTGGAATTTGCACATTTATCATATTATTAACCCAGCCCCAACATTCCCACACTTTGTGGGCAGCACCTCTGCCTGCCAGCTGCTTTCTGTGGATGCAGACCAGGTGTGGAATAACCTCAGTGTGGTCCTTCCACTGCCCAGGAATGCAGCTCCTGAGACAAAACTGTAAGAAATGGCAGGTCCTGTGGCATTGCAAACACAGGAACTTACACCTTTAAAGTTCTCCAGGTCCATATTAATTTTCCTCTGTTTAATTAATTCCTAGTACAATTACCCAAGCTGCCACAATACCTGTACTTGCAGGTACCAGTTTTCTATTTTCCCCTTTCATGTATCTCTGTATTACACAGACTTGCCTCTGAATATGGAAAATAACCTTTGCTTTGAAGACTCTGGTGTTGATTCTTCAACTCCAACTGGAATTGCACACTTTTATCTCTCAAATATTTCAAACCTTTATGATTATATTAAAACTTCACTGACGCAAAGACCCATAGAAAGCAGCTGTTCCTCTGTTTAAGTTCATAAAATTATCATATTTGGGTAGCATCAAATCCACTTTCTCTCTTCCTACCAAAGACTAGAGGGATTGTACCCAAGAGTGAGTCTGTCAACTAATTACTCATAAAAATTCAGGTTTGAAACACCTGCTCTATAAGTTTTTTTTCTGCTCTAGCTTTTTTTGCTGCTTTATTTCTGTGTTTTAAACAACAGATATATCTGTGTTTTAAACGACAGATAGTCTTTTTCCTTCCAAAATATATTATTTAATTTACCAGATGATTTATTACCTTCCAGTATATCACAGGTGACATCTCAGATGGTAGAATTTAAATAGAAAGCCATGCTTTTTAATTATGATACCCTTTATATTGTGCACTAATGGAAAAACACCTATTGTTAGTCAAAACATGTGGCAAGTAAGAATGAAAATAACAGCTTGCTCCCTCTTTTCCTTCAACTCCAAGTGTTTGTAGTTACACAGGATCTATTTAAGCAATGGCCAAAATCACTACATATTTCTGTTTGGTTTTGTGGGGGTTTTTAACATTATTTTTTTTTTTTTTTCACTGCCAATATAGCAAGCAGTAGAATGAGCCACAACACAAATTTCCTGCCCCTTTTTCAAATCAATAAAGGATATAAAAGCATTCCTGAAGATAATGAAACTTTTTTGTTAAAGTATGCAGGGAATATGGGAATTGTTCTAGGCCTGAATTAGGCTCAATCCACAAATTCCCACCTCACCCCCAGTTCACTCCAAGGGTAAATGCAACATAAACCCATTGACTGCAATGGCATTCTGGAGGATCAGCTGAGATCAGAACTGAATCCACTTTGTCTCATCTTTCTTCTGAAGAATCTCCATCTCCTCCCTAGAAAGCTCCAAAGCTTTAGAAATCTGAAGAAAACCCCACTATTAAAGCATTGTGTTCAAACCTTTAAGTGACAAAAGAGGAGGGGGGGAAATCACAGCAGCTCACCATGGATACTATTGATTGAAACCACTTAAATACCAGCTGAAATGTCACTGACATTTACAGCTACGCTTCTTTAGGGGGGAAAAAAAAGAAATTACACATGTTGACAAGTAAATAACATGAGATTGCTGATCTTGGCAGCTGTCAGCTAGACACACCAATAAATTATTCATATCAGCTTGTTTTATTGTCTTGCCCCTTCCAAATGGCACAGCAAGAGAGATGTCAGGAAGGAGCTGTGTTATCAGGACTTTTCCTCTGGAATGGCAGGTCCAAGCACAAATACAGGGTGCAGGGTCTGCCCTGGGATCCCACTGTATCCCTTTGCCTGGTCCCACTTTTCTCTTTGCAGCAGAGCCCAAATCTGCCTCTATCCTGCCTGTCCTGAGGAGGGGCAGGACCTTGCCAAGCATCACTCACTTCCCTCACCTGAGGAAGTAAAAACACAACTCCAGGTGCTTTCACACCTTTGTCTGTGCAGCAAAATCCTTCCTCCCTATGGCAGCATCCTCAGGACCAGCACAGCAGTCACAATAATTTGGTTAAACACATTAAACCCCCAGAAACAAGAAGACAGGGCTGAGAGTGCCACAGGGATTGTCACCAGCCAGGAACATTCCACAGCCTGGGGGCATCTCCATGGATTTTACAACCCTTCCTACCAACCAGTGTCACACAGTAGAGGCAAACACAGAAGAAAAAAAAAAATAACCCTCAGGAATTCCTTGTGGAAAAACAAGCACAGAGGAAGAACATACATTTTTAAGATGGGTTAAATGTCTCTGAGATTAACAAGACCACCGTGACCTGCTGAAACCAAGCACTTGCAAGATACTGAAATGCTTATTATGTTTCTATTACCAATACCAAATGCTTTGCTGACAATATATTGATCTTCAGTCACACTTTTGAGAAATTAATTAGATGACTTCATGAAACTTATACTATTTAAAGTAGTAGAGCATTATAGGGTTTTTTTTCTGAAAAGCCAGAGAATTACCCTGTTTATTAGGAAATATGTATCAGCTGTGACAAATATTGAAATCATACTTTATAAGTATTTTAGCCTTTGAAGTCTTCCCTCCACATGAAATATAGGTAATTTTTCTTCCTTAAGATCAATAAAAGGTCTATTTTCAAAATGACTTCCTATTGATTGAAGGGTCAGAAATGTCCCAGCTATTGATTGTCTGTATATAATCACGTTTTGCTCAGTAAGTTAACCTCGTCTACAAGTGAAATGAAACGACATCCAGTATATCACTTAAGCAAAATATTTTCATTGCTCTTGAAAAATTGCTTCCATCAGTCACTGGTGTCTCACCAACAATGAATTTTCCTTTTTTTTAAAAAACCTCAGGAGGTGGATTTACACAGAGTGAACAGCCAGGACAAGCTTGGTCTCACAGTCTGTTACAGAACGGATGATGAAGATGACATGGGTATTTATGTGAGTGAGGTAAGATTGAGCTGCTTTCCATAAGATACCATTTATCTTTTCAGCTGCATTATTGGGCAGTTAAGACATTCATCCTCTGTTTGTACCGTGTTGGATAAACAGCCAAAATGCAGTAATTGGAAAAAATCTAATTATTTTCCTTTTCTCCAAACTTAGTGCAGTCCTGCTCCCAACTGAAGTCAAATTTCATTATATTTAACAAAGATGCCTTCAGAGTATTTTCATATATTCCCCCTTTAATTTTTATTCTTGATTATCCCTGAAACAGGATAAATTATAAAAAAAAACCACACTTATTTCCAAACATCTGGGGCCCATTTGTCTCTCTTTGTCCCTCTCCATTAAAAAAAAAACATTTTACACAGCAAAAAAACCAAACATATTTTCACCATGCAGAGCCATTTCAAATTAATTGTACCAGTTTGGGGAAAGAAACTCATAATTAAATCTATAACCTTCCATTAAAAGGCACCACTCAGGAAATAAAGGGAAGCAAATACTGAGCTCCCAAAGCTGCAGAGCACTCAGAGCTCTCTTATTTTGCAGATTGACCCCAACAGCATCGCTGCCAAGGACGGGCGGCTCCGGGAAGGGGATCGCATCATCCAGGTAAGTGTGGGAGGTGCTCCAAGTGTCCCCAACCCCAAAATTCCACTGCCTGCCCTCCTAACAAGGCTCTGCATGTGCCATGCAAGGAGATGGAACATTTGCCCACCACACTTGCCTAGCACTTCTCTGCATGAGGCTGGGGGTGTGCTCATGGGTCCATCCAGCCAAGCATTTCCATGGAGCTGGGCACAGGTGTCCCTGTGGAAACACTTCACAGTGTTGTTTTTTCTTTAAAGATCAATGGCATCGAGGTGCAGAACAGAGAGGAAGCTGTGGCACTTCTCTCCAGTGAGGAGAGCAAGAATATCTCCTTACTTGTGGCAAGACCAGAAATTCAGGTACGGCTGCAACAAAACCCCCTCACTTGAGTCTTAATTAAAACAGTTGCTGTTTTGTAGAAAGCAGTTCTTTCAAATTGTTTAAGCTAAGTCTACCAGATCTACCTAAAACCATATTATACACTTTGATCTCACATATATATATATATGGTCTAAAATAATGGAATTCAGCAGTCATATATATTTTATATTAAAATTCAATTTCTAAGACATTTGGTGATTTATATGTGCTGCAATGCTATCACAAACACCAGTGCGAGGTATTATGAATGGTTTTGAGCCACAGTTTTGAAGAACATGCTGAACTCTAATTCCTATAGCTATTGATTATTCATTCATTAAAACACCTATTATTTAGCCCTTCATACACCGTCTCTTAAAGTACTTGAATACTGTCAAGAAGCCTCCTCAGCTGTAATAAAAGGTTGATCCAGATCCCTTTGTAGAGCAGGGATTAGCACAACAAAGGTGTTGAACAAACAGCCAGGAGCACCATTGTTTGATCTGTCTCTGCTCCCGATGCTGGGAGAGCAGCCCTTGCCAGTGCACCTGGAGACACGGGGTCAGGATCATCACCATCCCCTTAGCCTGGATATTTCTGATCTTTCCCGTGGGGATAATTGGGAATGGGAGTAAAAATGTCCTGCAGACCCCAGCCAGATTTTCCTTCTGGAGTTTGATGCTGCCTCACAAGAGGCGTGTTTGAGCTTTGGGCTCTGGAGTGTTTTTACACATCCTAATCAAGTTGTGCACAAACCCAAACTGCCCCAACTCTTACAAGTATTTCCATGGATCAAAAGACTGAGTATTCTCATATGTAGAGGGCTGTTGAAGATAAACCCCTGCTGCTGGAGATGGAGGCAGCACAGTCAATACCCACACTTAGCACAAGGACAGGCTCCTTCCCCAGATAAGGCAGCACTGTCAGAGGAAGCAATCTCCTGAGATTTCCCAACCACTGTCCACAAAGAAAAGCCGTAATTTATGTCAGTCTTCATTCTTTTGACAACGATTGGTTTGGTTTTTTCCCTCCCTTTCCACACAGCTGGATGAAGGATGGATGGATGATGACAGAAACGATTTTCTGGATGACTTGCACATGGACATGTTAGAGGAACAGCACCACCAGGCAATGCAATTTACTGCCAGCATGCTTCAGCAGGTACTGCCCTTCTGGTGTTCAGGGCTGTCAAACTTCCCACTGCACTCAATATTCAATATTGAGCTTGGCTGAATACACTTGGTGTCTCAAGTGACACTGAGATCAAGGCAAGAGGACTTTCTGTAAAATCAAGATATTACATGACTGTCCACAACTTCATCTCAGGGACCAAGATGTTTTAAGATAGTACCTTTTGTGCTTTGCCCCTTACAACAACAATTGATGACAATTCTTGGAAATCCCCTGTCACTGTGGTAACTGAGAGTAGTACTGGGTGTGTGATGGATAGAGCAGGCAGAGACCTGATTTGCAGAGTCTCCTATTTGAGAGGCATGCACAGACTGGAAACAGCCTCCCAAAACCTGGAAAACCAAATGGACAACTCAGGCAAGTGAGTGAAGTAAGGGGGAAAAGGCAAAGGCAAAGCTTTACTTATATTCTCCGTCATTCTGCTATGATTAGAGCAGTTTCTCAGTTTTTGCCAAGGTTTTTTTTCCTAAAGTTTTCTAGATCTCTACATTCCTCTGTGGCATCCCCATATTGTGAGGAGACATGCTCTCAACTTTGGCACTGCAGGACAACTGGATATTGCTGTGCACCTAAGTGGGAGAAGAAACATTTTGAAAATGTGATAGGTGAAACTGTTTGCTGCATAGGTGAAAATCAGACTTCAGGTTCTTCTGAAAAGGACACCCACAGCAGGCCGTGGGCTTGGTCACCTTTTCTCTGAGTTCTTAATAATACTTTTTCTATATACGACGCAGAAAGCGTAAAAAGTGACAGATTAGGAAAACTATTTAAAAATAAACACCTTGAAATATTTCCTGTGCTTGCAATAACTTTTCTTTGTGTCCTGCTCTTTCTGTTGTCAGAAGAAGCACGAGGAGGATGGAGGCACCACAGACACAGCCACTATTTTGTCCAACCAGCACGAGAAGGACAGCGGCGTGGGGCGCACGGACGACAGCACTCGCAACGACGAGAGCTCGGAGCAGGAGAACAACGGGGACGATCACACCACCTCCTCCAACACTCTGGGGAGCCAGAAGAAGCTGACCTACAGCCACGACACCCTGGGAAGCGGGGACATGCAGTTCAGCAACGAGTCGTTCATCTCGGCTGACTGCACCGACGTCGACTTCCTCGGCATCCCCGTGGACGAGTGCGAGCGGTTCCGGGAGCTGCTGGAGCTGAAGTGCCAGGTGAAGTCTGCCAACCCCTACAGTCTCTATTACCACAACAGCACCCTGGAGATGAGCAAAAGCGACCAAGAGAGCGTGGACAGAGAGCTGGAGATGCTCAACGAGGAGCTGCGCAACATCGAGCTGGAGTGCCTGAACATCGTGAGAGCCCACAAAATGCAGCAGCTGAAGGAGCAGTACCGGGAGCCCTGGATGCTGCACAACAGCGGCTTCCGGAACTACAACACCAGCATCGACGTCCGCAGGCACGAGCTCTCGGACATCACCGAGCTGCCCGAGAAGTCTGACAAGGACAGCTCGAGTGCCTACAACACGGGCGAGAGCTGCCGGAGCACTCCGCTCACGCTGGAGATCTCCCCTGACAATTCCCTGCGCAGAACTGCAGAAGGCATTAACTGTCAAGGAAACGAGGGGGCAGCGGCGTATAATGCCTCCCCAAAGGGTTCGTGTGCCGGCTCAGAGAGCCATGAATCCAGCTCTGGTAAATGCCACGCCTCCACTAAGGATCCTGACCTTGGCAAGCAGCTGGAGAGCAAGGAGAGGAAAGGCAGCGATGGCAGCAAAAGCCCCACTCATGGGCAGAAAGGCTCGGGCTCCTACGCATCCCCCTACCACCACTCCCCGTACAAACACGCTCACATCCCCGCCCACGCCCAGCACTACCAGAGCTACATGCAGCTGATCCAGCAGAAATCCGCCGTGGAATACGCACAGAGCCAGATGAGCCTGGTGAGCATGTGCAAGGACTTGGCCTCGAGCCAGAGCGAGCCCAGGATGGAGTGGAAGGTCAAGGTCAGGAGCGACGGGACGCGCTACATCACCAAGAGGCCGGTGAGGGACAGGCTGCTGAGGGAAAGGGCCATAAAGATCAAGGAGGAGCGCAGTGGGATGACCACGGATGACGATGCCATCAGCGAGATGAAGATGGGCAGGTACTGGAGCAAGGAGGAGAGGAAGCAGCACCTGGTGAAAGCCAAGGAGCAGAGGAGGCGGCGGGAGTTCATGATGCAGAGCAGGTTAGAGTGCTTAAAGGAGCAGCAAGGTGCAGAGGAGAAGAAGGAGATGAACATCATTGAACTGAGCCACAAAAAAATGATGAAGAAGAGAAATAAAAAAATATTTGACAATTGGATGACGATCCAAGAACTGCTTACCCATGGAACAAAGTCACCGGACGGCACGAGGGTGTACAATTCCTTCCTGTCAGTGACTACTGTATAATCAATCCCCAGTGCTAAATTATGTACATAAAACACTACCAGTGGGGTAGGAATCGATGCCTCGTTCAATGTGGCAAGGTTTTTGTATATAAGATACAGTCACCGAGTTTATAGTTGAAATACTGAACTCTACAACCGTGGGTGCCAGGATCTCCATTCTGCAGTGGAGAGGAAGCTTGCCCATCCCCTTCAAAGGCAATATTGGCAGTGCTTTTTGGAACACTGATTGTACTTTTTTACTTGTTACCTTTTACATGAAGTGTTTAAATATCAGAAATGTATTAACCATACTTACACAGGTAATTTGCTTAAACTATATTCATATTAAAAGGTACCCGTGCTTTTCTTTACCTAAAAAAAAAAAAATTGCAAGAAACCCACAAGAGCAACTGCACATATGTATTTTTTTTTGTGAAACATATTTTGTGATATTATTTTGCTGTTGTTCACTTCTACACAGAGTGCTGTTTATCAATACTTAGCTCAAGGTTTAAACTCAGAATTAGAATCATTCTCTTCTAATATTTAACATTTATCAAACAACAGTTTTTAGAGTTATGCTCAACATGTAAACATTTTTCTCTTTAAGGTTTCTGAAGCAAGTATAGAGGTTTCATCTGAAAAGCCTGAGGCAAAGGACGCTATTATGCAGCTTTAAAGGATTTTAAAGCATGTTTGCAAATGTTGCAACCTATTGAAGAAACGTGCATGTACAGCTAATTTGTTTATATAAGACAGTTTGTGGAATTTGAAAAGCCCATGGTAGTAACTGTTTGCTTTATAGATTTGAATGTATTGAATTATAAAAGCAGTTTCATGAAATCATCATTAGCTACAAACGTTAACAAGTAAAATGAAGTAAAATAAATTATTGTTTTATATTTCAAACTACTTTAAATTCTTTTTATTCCCTTCTGGCTTCACCACCTAGAATATAATTTTATGGAGTGTAACTCCTGTGCTGCAGAAATGCCTGGACAACCACTGGAGCCAAACCTGAGAGAATAATTGGCATCCTGACTTTGGGGGGAATTTGGATTGAGGTTTTTCTGAGGGAAGAAGTGAGGGAAAAGCACAAGGAATGTCAAGAGTAAAATCAAGCAGTGCTTATCTTCAGCTCACAAGGTATTTAAGGTGACTTGTAAGAAAGAAATAGAACTTCTGCTCTCCTGCTTTGTGGTTTGTTAGTGGTGTATAAAGCCCATCTACTGCCTTCAGCGGGGCTTGCATTAAAACCAGACAGCACATAAATTAAAGCATTTTAAAACTAAAGCAAATAAATATACAAATTAAAGGAGATGGTGAAAAAATAACAGAGGTGGCAACGAGGTACCACAGTCCTTGTTGTGTTTTCTATTTCTAATTAAGAATTCAGGTATAAATTGGAATATTCTGCTGGATTAAGTGATGTAGACTCAATATGAATAGTTCCCAGATTCCCCATTCCCTCTCCCTTTTTCCTTGAAAGCTTGTTCCCAAGCCTTCTAAATTTTTGCTCTGGACTTTTCTGTCATAACTTACGAGCAAAAATTGCAGTCTTAGTAACAGAAGTGCAAAGTTGGAAGGGGAGAGATAACAGCTTCTTGTGCCTTATTTTGTCTGTCATCGAGAAGAAAACAACAGATTTGTCCAGATTTTTTCCTGCTCCCTCTGTGAACTGGCACTGAATTCCAAGGAATGTGTCTGTCACACTCCACAGTGAACTTCTGTATAACTGGAAATGCCCCTTCAGCCCATGTAATCTGGCACTTGTCAATAAACCTCTGCAAATTTAGCTTCAAACTGTATTTTCCTTGGGGATAAAGAACTAGTCCCACTGTAGTCTGTGAAAGGTTTTTCTATTTACTTTGTCAGAGCTGGGATTTCACCTGATGTGCACCAGCTGTTGCCATCACCAGTGGTACAGTGGGAAAAACACCAGATTTTCACACACTGCCTGGAGTGTAAGACATTTGCCATCTCTCTCAAATCTTCACCCTGATGTCATTTCTGTTCATCCCAACTGCAGGTGTGAGAGCCACAGCAAAATGCCCTCCTCAAGCCCACACACTCAGATGTACAGAGCTGTAATTAGTGTGGAATAACAATCCTCCAACCAGGCATGAAAAGACAGCTAAGCCACCTTCAGTCTGCCTGGAAATATTAGAGTAAGATTTGAAATGTTCTAATGAGGAATAATGATTATCAAGCTGCTCCTCATAAGAGCAGGTTCCTTTGGAATAACCTCACATGCAGTGGTTCCTTTGGGCAGCAGTGACATCAATGCTGAGCATTTCATGCAGCAGGAATATGTTTGGGAATTCAGTGTGATATGCAGGAATTACAACAAGGCATCCACAGTATAAAATTTACATTTGTTAAGATGTTGAAATAAAATTATTGGCCAAGAATTACTCCCACACCTTGGAGTTTTTTTCTCACTAAACACTTGTTCTTTTGGACAGTTAAAAATCACCTCTCTCCTTTAGCACTAGGATTTATTCATTAGCATCAGTTCACAGAATCCATCAGTTATCCTGGAAATCTCAACAAAAGCCTTGCAAACTGCAGATTTTCCTTTTCCTTTATCAGTTGTCATCCCACTTCTCATTGCCCTATCAAAGTACTTAATGAGGTATTGAAAAAGGAGATTTTGGATCTTTTTATTGCTTGCAAGGAAACATTGGAAATTACCATAACATTAATCCAAACCTGACATCACAAAGCAATGAATCCAACTGAAAGCAGCCTTGGACACCTAAGAGGAAATATTTCATCCAGAAGTTTATCTAAAAATGACATTGTAGTACATAAAAGATAACACTGGGATTGTGCTGTTCTCTAAAGGACATCCTGTAGGGGAAATCTCCAGGCAGCAGCAGAGATTTTTATCCCCTGGGTTACTACAGGTTGTACCCAAACCCCTTCACCACTCCACACTCCTGTGGGACAGCGTGTGGTGGGTTGGTCCTGGCTGGACACAACTTCAGCTCCAGGTACTCTGAGTCCTGCAGGGACAGCACTAAGAGATGTGCTCCTTCCACTGGGGAATGTTCATTCCAAGCAGTTTTTGAAGTTCATTTAAACCTGGAAGTATAACACTTCATACCCAGCTTCCTCCTCAGCCACCTTACTGAGCATCATCTCAAGCTTGGGTGCAAAAGCGATCCCAGAATGATAAATATGCAGGCAGAGATCCTAAATACACAAAGAGGGAAAGAGGAATTGCCAGGCTGAGGGGTTTAACCAGAATCTGTGTGTGCAGCTCCTGGAGATTCTCCCACAGCCCTTGCACATTCCTGCCCCTGCCATGGCAGCACCTCAGTCCCCATCCCTGACAACTCCATCCCACCAGAGGTGACAAGGGGACAGCCTGGATACAGGTCAGGGCAGAATTTGGCTGGTTCTCTGCAATGCAAACAGGCCCTGTCTGTGTCAAACTGGGGTCAGCCTCCCTGAATTGCACAGTGCCTCCCAGATGTAAAAAAAAAAATCTATAAAAATGTAAAATACTTATTTGCAAACAGGGTTTAAAGCGGCATGGAATCGCCCGGTTTAGATGTGCACTGAAATGGGAAAGCCCTGAACCAAACCTAACAGCATTTTTTTGTAAATTAAGAGAACTTGCACAGTAGGGATGGCAAATAAAATGAGGTAAGACTACATATTGCCTAGGGACTACTGGTTGGAGAACTAATTAGGATTATAAACTGAAAGTATGTAAATTAACCAAATATAATTATCTGCTAGTGGCCTTTGGAAATAGGTTACCAGATACTTGTTAGCAAAATTGCTCAAATGCCTGGAAGCCATACAAAGCAAGCCATAAGCAATTTAAATTCCTCTCTTTGTTTTATTTTCAATTGTTTTAAAGCAGTTTTTGTGTTAAGGATTTATTGGAACATAAACTAATTAGAAAACTCAAAAACCAAAAGTGAGGCAGAGACTGACACAGCAGATGCTGTACCTCCATCCCAAGGCCCTTGGCTTTACTGAATCTAGATTGTTTCATGTGACAAAACAGCAAAGATTCTGCTTGGGGTTTCATCAGAACAGCTCTGTGAGCTCCCAGGCACAGCTCAGCTGGGAGAGTGGTGGTTTCTGCAGGAGTACAGCACCTCAGCCATGCAGGCTTTGTGTTCTCTGGATGCAAAGGTGCAGAATTAACCTCCCTTTTCTCCAGGTGTCTGTCATGGCACAAAGCAGCACCAGGCTCAGGGGGTTCTGTGGGGAGATGTCAGCATCAGATCAGGTCTGCATGAGCACAGGATGGGCCACTGGAGGAGCTGGGGGTGGTGGGGACAGGGGTATGGATTTAACATTATAAAATATAAAGGGTAGCTGGGCTGATTTCAAACTGAAGCATGAGGGATTAATGCACAGCCCTGCCACAAAACCCACTTATGTCAGCTGAACAACTCCAAGCAGTCCCAGAGGATTTAAAACACTCTATTAACTTACACAGTTAATTACCCTGCACTGTACCAGTGAAGTATCTGAAGGGACAGGCCAGCACAGCACCAACTGCATTTCCTGCTGCTCACCACACCTCCCACAGACCTTCTAATAGTCACAGCTTTAAAAAACCCCATCCTGCAGCCCTGCTAACACACTGCCACCCCAGCCTGTGCCCTCCTCCAGAAGCTCCAGGGGATCTGTGTCCGAGCTCATGCTGCAGAATGAATTGTGAATTAAGTAGGTTCACAGTCAGCAAGCACTGCTCAGTGTTCTTGGGTCTAAAGCTTCTTGCTGGAATCCTAAAATACCCCAAAACACTAGAAACATCCTCATTTCTACAGCATAACAAACACAATTTCCTACTCTGAGAACTAGGTAGAGAACAAAACCTGAAATTAAATTAAGTCTACTCTACTGGAGTCAACCTGCCAGGTTTGAATGCTGGGAATTAAAACTTTACCTGATGGCTTTTACCTAGATTTTTACATCAGCATCAAGGATCTAAGTGCATAATTGCAATGCATTTTGCTGATCAAAATGAGAACAAGGTACTATCAGTTTCCTATGAAAAAAACTCTCATCTTCTGATGCAGAATGTTTCTTAGAGGAAATTTAATCAAATCAATTAATAATGACTTGGCAACAATGCTCCAATTAGGGTTTTAATTTACAAAAGTATAATGCCAATAACATTAAAAAAATCAGTGGAGCCAAATCAGTGGAGCCAGTGCCCAAGTAAACATCTGGGCTGATATTATTTTTCCCTTCTATGCAAAATCAAAGTAATTTTAAAGAGATAACCACATTTTTCCAAAATCTTCTTCAAACCTCTAAGAATAATGAAGTTAAAACAAGCCCAAACAGCCCATTCCTAAGCCTCCCAGCAGATGATGTTGGCTTTAGGTCACACTTCTTGCACCCTCCTTGCATCTCTCTCCCCCTTCTGGGAAAACTGAGCCAGCTAAGCCAGAAAGGGATCAGAAAGAATAATCCCCACAGCCTTCCAGAGTTGGGTGTGGGCCCAGCTATGACTGGGGATCAATTACATGTGCAGGAAATTACATACATAACACACAGAACAAGTGCCAAGTCTGGCTCTGCTTATGTGTTTTGAGTTTGTGTTTTGTTCTTCAGGACCAAAAAAGGACTTAGCCCATCTCACTCACCATATGAGAAGCACATAATATCCCCAAAGGACCTGAAAATGTCTTCATTTCCACAGCATGAAAAGATTAAATGGCTTGCTCTGGAAGCCAGGCAGGAGATGCTATTATGAAGCACAAGCCTAAAGAATGGCACTTGCCCAGCAACACGGGCTGGGCTCAAACTGCTGACAAATCCTGAGCTGCACGAGTGCAAAGAGGCACCACAGCTTGTGTGGCTGGGTCAGGGACTGCTCCTCTGGCCAGCACACAGCACTTGGGCTGTCCTTTCAAATCAGTTGGCTTTAAAGGTAATTTCTTTGACAATCCATCCTTTTTATGTGAAGCCACTGCAGGACCATGCTACGGGGAGCCCCATTAGCAGAGAATAAGAACTTCTCTGTAAAAGTGAACTTCTGGTGACCTTCTCTCAAAGAAAATACTTTATCATATTGGAGTGTGGGCCTCCCAGGTGTCATGGAGAGGCTCCATTGTCCTGGGTAGGAAAGCTAGCTTTGATTTTCCATAATCCATCCTCCAGCTTAGCTGGGCTTTGTTAGCTTTGAATGCCATAAACAAAGGCTCCCCTCAAAAGGCAAATCCAGCTATAATTGTTGAATAAAAGTAAATCAGAAGGCTGCAAATTGAAGGCACCCAAAGGTTTATCAAATTGCTGCTTTGCTCCAGTTTAGTGTAAGCACCCAACATTTATATTCCTTAGGGCTTGAGGGATCAGCCCAAATAAAAGCAGCAAGGTCACATCCAAATATTTTTCACAAGAAACAAAACTTATTTACACCAAAAGATCCAAACACAGATGCAAAATGTAGCAAAACACAAAAACAAACTTTCAAAGCTATTCCAGAAACACCTCTCTGCTCTGCTGTATTTGAGCTCACAAACTGAACTCCATCACTGCATGATTCTTTGGTAATGAACTGATGAGCCTTTTTCAGTATTTCCTGTCCAAAATCATGAGAAACTGTCCCAAGTGAGGAAAGACTGACCCTTTCTATAGCTACAGAGCTTTCTCCTGTGTCAGTGTTTTCCAATGATGCTGAGAGGTTCTGATTCATTTATTCTTTCCAGGAGTCTTTGTAGGCATCCCTGCACATCTGCATTACAGCCTCATTGAGGCTGGGAGGGACCTCTGGAGATGCTCTGGCCCCATTCACCACTCAAACAGGGCATTAGGAAGGATTGCTAAACACAATATAAACAAGCAAGGTGCTACAGGCTGCAGCTTCGAGGCAAATCCCAAAGGGACAATGGACCAGACATTAAAAGGGGTTTAACAATTTCAACACAGGCTCTCTCTCCTCCACATGCATTTTCTGCCAGACTCTACAGCATGTCCTGAACAGCCTGCTCTTGCAGGGCTTTCAATTTAGGACTCCCAATGCCAGCTTTCCTGAATGCTGGCAGAGGCTCAGGTTTTAGCCAGGTGACCTGGGTGGCTCTTGGTGTGTGGCACAGGGCAGAGCCTGCAGGAACAGAGTCCTTGGGGTGCCAGGCCCTGCTAAGGAGCAGTGACAGTCCTGTCCCCACTGGTGACCCAACAGCTGCTTCAAAAGGTCAGGAATGGGAAAAAGGCTCTCACCTCACCTGAAAAATGGTCATAGCACAGCCCTAAAAGTGGTCAGGTGTGAGAAGGGAAGCAGCTGTACCAGGCTCACACTTGATGCACCAGCTTTGGCAAATGGTTTTTGGTTTTTCTCCCCTAAAATCCCTGCCCTGGGAGCAGCACACACCCCCCACACCCAGAGGATGCAGGAGGTTGTGCTCCTTCAGGCATGTGCACAACAGCATCCTTTGAATTATTCAGGCTGGGGAAAAAGTCACATTATTAAGAAAAAGTAATAACTACCACATAACACATCTGCCTGTGTTTGCAAGCCACACATGTGCCAACTCTCCTCCTTGCTGAGTCCCAGGGCAGTTTCTAAGTCCTTTATCTGAGCATTAATGACACCAGTCCTGCAGTGGAAGCCTTGCTTGATGCTCTGAGAGAAGGAGCCAACCTTGAAGAAAAGTAGCTTCACTCATCAGCATAAATAGCTCATAGATCAAACACTCACAATTAAGGAAGAAAACCAAAGCTGGAAGACCCTCTCACCCTGTTTTACAGTAATGCAGCATCTGTCGTTTTCAAAACTAAGTCAGAACAAATGTGGCAATTTCATTTGCCTGCATGTGGCTGTTGAGCATGGAGAAGTATTTCCAGATTAAATGGGTGAACATCCATGTGGCTAAAGCAGTACAAATAGGGCCAGGCACAGCTGGTACTTTGTCTCCTAACATGGAGATTAGTGCCATCAGCAGGGGCACACGAGCCCAAAATGCAGTAATTCTGCTAAATAACAAGTGCCTGCCAAAGAGATTGTGTATTCCCAGCACAGCCCTAAACCTCAAGTCATCACCAACATCTGAGGCAGCAAGGGTGCCCTAACAATGCAGTTCAGGATTTCATCTTCTCCAGAGGTGGAGGAGGGGATCTGCTTCTCCCTGGGGCTGCCCATGTGCCACCCCACAAAGAGCAGCAATAGACCCCACAAAGAACTCAGAATATTCCCCTGAAACTCTGCCTCAAACATCTCTCCCCACCTCTCTCACTTTCCTGGCTGATCAGTTCAGGTAACAACAACCATTTGTTAAAAAAAAAAAAAAAAAAACAAAACAACAAAACCCAGGAGCACAGAGTCACAAGCCCAGAGACCAAGCATATCACTCATCTGAAAAAGTACTAAAATACATATTTAAATCTATTTGGATCAAATTAAAAATTTTCATTCCAATAGCCCTCACAAACACAGGCAACACTTTCCTATGTAAGATAAGTCCATTTTCTTTGGAGACAGACATCAGGTAGAACTCATGTTCCTAGGGTCTTCAGACAAAAAGGGTTGTGGCAAGTGAGAGGGAATGCTCTGTTCCTAGGGAGAGGCACCCTGTCCCTCTCTACAGAGGTGGAAGAACTTGTCCAAAGCAATTCATGCCCAGTGAAGCCACCCCACACTGCAGGGCTAAAGGGGATTGGAAATGAGCTCCCACAGGGAGAAGGGAATGTAGCAAGGAGCAGTCCCTGCAAAGCTTTCACAGACCCCGGATTTTGGGGTGTGAACCTCCCTTGTGCTGGAGTTTGTCCCCTGGGAGCTGTCACCCAGAAGGGCAAACCCTCAGGACTGGGAGGTTGTGCTGAGCTGTTGAGAGGAATTCAGGCAGGGCAGGAGGTGCCCAGCTGAGAAAACACAACATGGAATAAAGCAGCTCCAGTTGTGTCATCAGGCAGTGCTCTGGTCGCTGTTTGCTCCTCCCTGCACACCCAAAAAATGCTTGTTTAGACACTGACACAAAGCCCTCACTCACACAGGCCTCCTCTTCTTACCAAAATGCTATTTGCCAGAATTCATGAGGGATAACCCAGGCTACAGCACTCTTTTGTAGATGCTTCCAGAAGCATCTCCTAAACAGCAATCTGAAAAAATTGGCTGTTTTAGGTGAGCCTGCATTCCTGAAACATTTTCATAGAAGGCAAAATGCCCTGCAGTGGAAATGCAGTCAGAGACATCTTTCAGGGCCTTGGAATCACAGCTTAGAGAGAAAACTCTGGATCACATGGATTCAGGGTTTGTCCCAGGGCTGAATCATCACACCAGGGGACACATACAAAGAGGCAAATGCAAAAGGACCCCACAGTCAGGGAGAGGCTTAAGGGGCTGGTTCAGGTGAGGAACAACATAGAAAGGGAGATGGGAAGTGCAATCACTCCTGGTTCCTCTCTCTGAGTTACTACAAGCATTTAGCAGCTCACAAAGAATAATGCCTTACTGGAAATTGAAATCAAACTTGTTCTGAAGCTGCTAAATGTGGTGCTGCTGCTGCTTAGGAGAGAAATACAATTAGATTTGGATAAGGACTTTTTTTGGTAAGGATGTTTTATTTTATTTGGTAGTCACATGAAATATTAGAGGCTGAAATAAATCCTGAAGTTCTCTGACACAGAATTATGCTATTTAAGGATTAGTCTGGATTATTTGCAGAAAGCTGGGAAAACCCAGCAAAAGTAAGTCTCTGCCAACAGCTGACTGGTTCTGAAGGGGGAGATATGAAAGAGCATTGGTACTCTTTGTAAATTTATAATCTGAAATACAGAGTGTAAACAGAAATTTAAACTAATGCAGAGTGTGAAATGCTCAGGAGTTGGTTCAAAACTCCCCAGAGGCAGTGGGGTTTTGATCCTTCCCACTATGCCCACCAGGACCTGGCAACAGCACAGGAATCAGCTCAGATCAGAGTTGGATCTAGAATGTCCTTCTGGATATCTCAAACTGAAGGAAGCCAGACATCCTCTACCAGAAGATGAATGATTTACATCCATGAAGTCACCATCTCAATCATTCCTATCCTGACAAGTCTCAACCAAGGCTTTATTTGCTTATTGGCCATCTTTAAGGGATGATGTTCCATCAGTTCATTGTCTTCCTGCCCACTCACTTGGAAACAGACCGAAGTATTGACAGGAAAGAGGATCTGCAGCTCCCAGGGCACAGGAGAAGCTCATGGGTAGGGCCCCACTGGGGGAATCTGCCAGGAAAAACCAAACACACAGGAGGAAAAAGCTTTTCTGCAAAGGTTTTCCATTGGGGAAAAAATTCCATTGTCCTCTAACTGTGGGACCCAGTGGATCTTCACTGTCAGGACTAGGCTGGGAGGATGAGAGGGAGGAAACATTATCCACCAAGATTGGAGCTGCTCTTATGTGAACAGGGAGAAAATGACCACTTCTCCCTAATAGCTGATCTCAGTCTATGAGGGTTTATTTTTTTTTTTTTTTGCCTTTATGGCTCTCTGTCTGCTTTGTGCCAGTGTGAGCTACAAACCATAACTTTAATAGCTTCAACCAAAGAGTTATGATAATATCAGACACTGTGGATGATGAGCAAATAACAGCAAAAATGTAATGAAAAGTATATATTTATGTCCTTGCTATTAAACCCAAAGCCATAAACATTGACAGCCCTAAGAGTAGCAGTTTCTATTGTCATTGATTAATGCCTTGTTTTGAAGAACAAGGAGAAGGTTAAACCAAGAAAGAAACAAAGAGAATCCTTTT
>WEIU01010842.1:397759-435113 GCA_013389925.1 Aegithalos caudatus | reverse complement strand
TCTCAATCTGAAAAATTGGCTATTTTAGGTGAACCTGCATTCCTGAAACATTTTCATAGAAGGCAAAACGCCCTGCAGAGGAAATGCAGTCAGAGACATCTTTCAGGGCCTTTGAATCACAGCACAATGCACATGTTAAAGCACTAATTAACAAGGAGTGTGCTCACTAATGTGCACATTTCACATTTGTTCTGGGCCCTCTCCATTAGCATAACTCTCAGCTGACAGGGCAACCATAACCACCCTTCACTGCAAAACAGGATTTCTTTTAACTCTTCAACAACTATTCCCTCAAAGGTTTCCAGGATGGTCAGCCCAGCCAAATCAACACAAAAACTTGGTAATTAACATAATGAATCCTGATAATTACTGATACAAAAGAAGTCTTCTGCCCATAATGGCATCAGGGATGCAGATGATGGCTCAAAACTTGGAAGAATCTCCCATGTCTGCCACAACCCAGAAGACAATGGCTCTGCACCTGGCTCCATCCTGGGTATTGTTTTCCCACCTGGCTCTGGGATTCTGTTTATCCCCACAGATGGTTCATGAATGGAAAAAAAAAGGTCACAGGCTCTGAACACTTCTGCAATGCTACCAACCTCCTCCAACCTGATAAAGAAGTTTCATTTCTGCTGCTCCTGCTCTGATGAAATGTTCATACCGAACATTTGCACAACTCTCCCCTCCAGCACTGCTCCCCCTCTCCTCAACTCCTCTCATAACTTCCTCTCTCTGGCATCAAACACACCTGATAACCACACAGGAAACCCAGAACTGCATCCTCTGGAGAGTCCCAGCACAAAAGAGCCTAGAGCTTCCCTTTTTAATCATTTTAGATTAAAAAAAAAAAAAAAGAGGCAGAGAATGGAAAGACTTTGCAGAAGCTGTAGAAGATGGAAAGCCTTGAGGCTCGCCCAGTGCAAAGGTGAGTCTGTGCCATTTCCTGGGACAGACCCTTCACCCAAAAAAACACAGACCTGGCCCCACCTCTGTTACACACAGCACCTTCTGGGGCAGCCCATCAATCCTCCTGCCAACCCACTGACCCTTCTACCACTAAAAAGGCATCAGCTCTTCCCTCTGTTGCCTTTCTCCAAGCCCCTCACCTCAGGTGAGGCAAAGCCCCCATGACAAAACTCATTGCTCTTCCCCAGGCAACACCCTGGGCATCAGCCTGACCCACTGCAATCCCATAAGTTCCCTCAATGCTTGTTTTAAAGAGATTTTAAAAATTATTTCATTTTCTTACACAGGCAAAGGTTGAAAAAGCAACATATTTTTTTTTCTGAAAAGACTCATATTTTTTCTTTGCTGAAAGCAAGACTATTTCTCCTGAACATCAGAAATGCTCTAAGTGCAACACTGCTGGAAATTGTTATTTATGTGATCTGTTCTCACCCTGGGAGCAAAGGTGCCCAGCCCTGTGCACCTTCACCATGGCTTTGTGCTGCTCCTTAAGGGAACTGGCTGAAGCTTTCTCCTTTCTTTTCTTTTTTTAATAACCTGGATGTTATTATTGCTGCTGTTGTTGCTAAAGAGCTCTAGGGGGAGATGTGAAAATAGTCTGGTCCCTTGTGTAATGCCTGAAATCAAAGCAGAATACATCAGGCTGACACTGCCTGCCTGTTATTGCCTTAAAGCTTGTTATTAAAAACAAACAAAAACAATTGCTGCACCACCCTGGGTTCCACCTCCCCCAGAACAGAAGAGAATTTAGTGGTGAAAGACATTCAGGATTCCTTTGGAGAGATTCCAGCCAGCCAAAGTCCCTGTGTGCTTTTAGATCCCAACTTCTTTGGGACAGAGGAAATGTGGGGAGTGCCCAGGCAGAGAGAATCCCACTCACTCACACAGTTCTTAGGGGCACTGGAGAACAGTGCCTCACTGAAGGATTAACACAGAACAACCCCAGGAAATGTGCAAACACATTCTTCCATTAGAAGCTCTAAAAAAGAATGAATTCTGAGCTCTGAAATGTGCTTTTGAACACCTGTCAAAGTAAAACTCTCCTGTAGCATCACAACAAGAACTGAAGCAGTTCTGTGGAGGGCACTGTGATCACCTGGGGATGGGTTTCTGCAGAAGGGGATGAACAAAGCCAAACTCCAATGCTGCAATTATTTGTGGAGTGTTCAGGGAGTGGCAAGCTGCCCTCCCACAACATGCAGGCTTGCAGCACCACCCCTCCCTCACTAAGCAAATGTTACTCACACTCTGCTCACTGCCCTCCCAGAGCACCTGGAACAAACCTGAGCCAGCACCAGGGCAGAGATTTGGATCAAAAAACTGCAGAGTTTGGCCTATTAAAAGAAAAATATGAATAATTTCTCTTTGGACTTGACAACTTCTGGTTATTTGCATGAAGGTGCTAAAAGTTCTAAACTTGTACAGCTGTTTATGTAAAGAATTCTTTCTTTCCCCCTGGCTTGGGAAGACAGAAATCTGAAGAGCTGCATTAATCTCTGTGAATCACTATCTCAGCTGCAGCTACTGTTCAATATTCTTAAAACTGTCAGCACTAAAAATGTAGTGTTTCTGCACAATAATTGCTTTTCAAAATACCAGTAAGGCCACTCTGGGGAGAGCTGTTATCATGAAATAATTATGTCCCTTTGGGATCTGAACACATGGCCCTGCTTTACAGATTTGAGCAACATCCCCATGAATTACAGCAGAACAAGGCTCCTGTTGTGCTTTTCTCCTAAAGGCAGGAGCTTCCCTGGCCTCCACTCCCCTTGTCTGTTTTGGTGGTTCAGACACCTTAGCTAGAGACATATTCCCAAGAATCACAAGAGAGCAAACAGCTGTGACTTCCTTACTCTACACCCATCTGTACTCATGGATTTTTAATGCATCATTTTGGCTATTCCCACCAAATTGTGTTTGATGAGTGTTTGTGGTTATCAGCCAGGCCTTGCCCTGCTGGGAGGGGACCTGGCAGGAGTCTTGCTGAAGGTCTGAAGCACGGGTGGCAGGTGAGGAGAAGCACCAGGACAAGCCTGAACCATCCTTGAGGTCCCACAGCTCAGATTCACAACACAAGGAACTCAATCCCTCAAGGAATTACCAAAACAGCCTCAGAGACATCATCAGCTGTACATGAGGAAAGCACAGCTCCAAAACCTGATCATCTGCACATCCTCATCCTGTTAGCCATCTCTGGGAGTTCCCATTCATATCCACAAGCACAATAAACCCTCTCTTATGTGTGCACATACAATTTAATGCACCAATTATTGTTTGTCATGAAGCAAGGGGAGGTGTCACAGCACTGAGGACTCACCTAGATGTTAGACAAGGCATTTACAGACACTGAGACTCAGAGAGAGCTGCACAGACACTGAACATTTCAATGACAGAGGCCACATTTAGGGACTGGGGCCAATTCTAATGCAGCTCATCCCAGCCAGCTGAGGTCACCTGCATCAGTCTCCCACTCTGTGCCAAGAACACCATAAAAGATGTGACTCTGTCAAGGTTGTTTTTTTTTCTAATCAAAATGAGGAAAGGTTGCAATGTCTGGGAGGTTTTGGACATGCTCCCAAAAAAGCAGTCAGCACCTGGTTTGGAAAAGAGCCTATAGATGAAATACCAGGGGCCTATTTACACATAGAGAGACAAAGAAATTCAGGAGGGGACCCAGTGAATAAAGCTCACTGAACAAATCCCCATTTCAATCATGATTTCTTCCACAAGAGGAGAGAAGATTACAAATTCATGAAAATAACAAATGCATCAGTGTGATGAAATAAAACATCTCTGCTACTGAAATAACAGCCATGAGTTTATGAACCATTGGATAGAACTACCAACAGAAAAATTAGACCATTTGGCTGTGGCCACTGGGATGTAATAGATGGCTCTTGAGCAGGGATAACTGAGCACATCCTGCAGTGATTAATGTGAAAAGCTGGGTGGTGAATAAAGGGTTTAACACAAGAGAGCAATATGGCATGCAAACCAAACTAAAACCCCATAAATAATTTAGGCACCCTTGCAAAGATTTACAAAGATTTATTTGACATATAAAACCCCTTTGTTGTAATATCAAAAAAATGGATGAGCATTTCCATGATTTATACAAAACAGAATGGGAATCTCACTTAAGAGGAATGCTCTGAAGGAATCTTTCTCCCCATGACATAATGGAGCAGCAGCTTAGCTAAAGGTCTCATGAAAACTTTGACAGTAAAATCACAAAATCACTAAATGGTTTGGGCTGGAAGGGACCTTAAATTTCATCTCATCATGGGCAGGAAAACTTCTACTAGCCCAAGCTGCTCACATTTGCCAACACTACATAACAAATATTTATTTACAGGGCTGAACTCAATAGAGTGGTGTGGGATTAACACCACAAAACTGGTCCCAGCGCAGCTTCTGAGAGCAGCACCAGCATTTATCACTGCAGGTCACAGGGGGCTCATGTGGCAAGCCCTGAGCAGGGCAGGCTTCTCACACAAAAGCTGAACAGAGCCTCTCCTGTCCCAGCAAGCCCAATTTTCATGACCAGTCTGGGTCAAGGCAGGAACTGTCATTTCTTGGCTGCTCAGACTGTGAGCCAGGGCAGAGCTTGCTGCAGGATGCCTTCCATTAACATGACAATACCTGTCCCAGTCTAGCACCCAAATAACACAGCTAAACCCTCCTGTCAATACTCCAGAGATTTAATCAAAGGTTGTGGAAATTCAGCTGGCAGTTACCTACAACTGAGTTTACTTTCCAGCCCTGCACACCACTGCCAAGCACCACATACTCCTCAGTCTGAGCCCAGCTTGTAAAGCCTTTGGAATCCTGATGTGCACAGGAGCAGCAAAGGTGTCATTGTTTCCCCTGGGTGCCCTGAGGCCAATCTGCCACAGCCAGGACAAGTTTTAAATGAATCACAGAACACAAGGAGCTGAACCTCGTGCTCCCCATCTCCTGGAACACAGAGAGGAGAATGTTCTGGACAGCACAAGGCAGAGCAGAGCCCTCTGCACATTCAGGTCATCCTCTGGAGACATCCTCTGCATTGAGGGTGAGCCAAAGGCACATCCCTCACTGCTGCACATCAGAGGGTGCAGCTAAAACCCACAGAGCAGCCTTAGCACCACAGCTGGCCACTGTCACAAGGGCTTGGCAGATAGATTTTAATGTTTTATATGATGATTTTAGACATTTGTCTCCATCCATCCATCCCCACTGCACATGTTCTGTGTGGAGTTCATCAGGAACAGATAATGCCTTCAGCCCCAAGGCAGTGGTGTTCCAATGCTCACATGTATTTGTAAGGGCTCCCAGCTGTCCCTGAAAGCAGAATAAGCCCAAGCCTTATTTGAGTCTCTTTTAAGTCTTGGTTCAGGAGCAGAAGAACAAAGCCTTGAGATTTTATCCTTTTTATTGCTGCAAATGCCAAGAAAAGTTTAAAATTAATAGCAACCAGAATAAAGGGGGATAAGGAATAAAAGAAACATTTACTGTCTTAGATACAGGCCTGTGCCCCTGACATCTCCATATCAGGGCAGTATTGTCTCTGCTGCAGCAGCAGGGAAGCATAAAACATGCTCTTACTGCAAACACCATGAATTTTTCTGTCCTTTTAAACTTCGGTGGGGAAGGCTGCATACCATAAAAACAAAGAGAATGGAAGACTTCCATTCTACATAAGGCAATTACCAGGCCTGTCAGCAAGAGCAAGATTTACTGCATGGAAAGGGTAAAGAGAAAGGAGTGTGCCAAGTAGTTCAGGAAAAATATTGAAAGGGAGAGGCTTGCAGGATATTTTTCCAGCCCCAGTTTTGGGGAAGGCCATGGAGCTGTAAGAGCAAGCTCCAAAATCCCAAACACCCCACAGGTCTTTGTACAGGTGATGCCAACAAAGCCAGAACACACCCAGAGGACTCCCCAAACACAAGACACGGGATTACAAACCCACATTCCTGCATGGTTCTGAGGTTATCCCAAATATTCACCTGCAAAGCTGGAAGCTGTGATGGAAACCTCAGAGCCAAGACACACCCAGATGGTCCAGGCAGAGCAGTCATGAGCAGGGGGCTCTTATCCAGTGCTAGTGCCCAGCAGCTCCAAGGGAAACCCTCCAGAGCATCCTTGGTTCTGGAATTCTGGCTGGGAATGGGGCAGTAACAGCATTTGTGAGCTCTTTCTCTGCATTACAATCTCAGCTTTGACCACAGTGCTACTGTGAGAAGTAACTGAAATCACCCAGACCTTGCTGTGTTTGAAATTCAGGAGCTGCTACTGCTATTAACTGGAAACAATGGTCAAGCTGGAAAAATCCCTTTTGCTTGTAAGGCTCTTGGATGGAGAACCCATCTCCCACAGAGTTCCTTTGCTGGGTTAAACTCCAGAGCTGGGCTGGAGAACAGCTGAAGTTCTGCCCAGCAAACTCAGTCTCAGAGACTGACTGCTGCAATTTACTTCAAAATGGCAAGAGATTTAAAAAAATCTTTTTTTAAAGTATAAAATACTACAGTTTTGACATGAAAAGACACCCAATCAGCATTACAACTTGGAGAATGTGATGCAAACTAAAGAATAAGTACAGAAACCTTTGGCAAACTCCCAAAGAAAGCAAATGTGTTGGAAGTCTCAGCCAAACTCTCACTGGAGTTAAAAAAGGAATAGCAAAGGATTTATTCCATGCAGCATGTGTTGGTGGTTTGGGGTTTTTTTTTCCCCCCAAAGGATCCTCACTCAGCCACGAGGGGAGATCCTGTGGTGCTGGAAGCTGTGAGGAGTTTTAACACCAAATTTTTGGTTACTGCTGCTGGTACCCATAATTTTGGGTTCTCAGCTGCCTCAGGAATGACTGTCCCCTGCAGGAAAATTGCCATTCTCAGTGTAAAACATACCTGGAGCCCATATGGCCAGTAAGGAAATCCACCCTCTGAAGTGCAGTCAGAGAGGAGAATTCAGCTGAAATCTCTTTTGAATTGTTAAACTGCTGCTCTGAAAGACTGGGCATAAATATTAACACCACTACTAAGCACTTTATTTCGTATTCCTGCTTGAAGCAACTTTTATTGCTGAGTTTTAAGTGCCTGAAATTAACATCTCCTGAAAATGCTGACAGATCTTTCATTGCAGTGATGCCACGAGGCACAGAGCACCAAAGCCTTATTTCAACCAGAAAGCAAAGCAAAGCTCTGGAGCCAACACCACCCTAGAGCAGCCCCCTAAACCTCCCTGGGACAACCCAAAGGAGGGCCCAGAACCCTCCAGCTGCCAGTGCTGGAAAAATCCCTGCCCTGGCAGTGGCATTTGTGCCTGCTGGGCCAGGATTCAGCTGGGTGCCACAGACAAACCCATCTGCCAGGGACAGCCTCACTTCCACTGCTCTGCTTTTGCAGGAATGATTTCAATATGAAGTGACAGCATCATCCTGACCAGGCAGGCACTGACTGATGATTTTGGAGTGATAATTTCTTTCCCCTCATTCCACAATAGATATGAGGTGTCTCCCATCCCACAACAAATGGAAAAACAAAGGGGACTCAGGGGGAGATATGATATGGGATTCTGAAGTAATTTTGCTTTCCTTCTAGCTCTCACACTCCCTTTCTACACAAGCACACATGCATGGAAATATTTCTAATTTTTAAGGAAATGGGTAGCAGAAAGAAATGGAACAAACACTCTGAACATATAAAATTCCACTTGCTGTGATTCTCTCAAGCAACTGTGTTGACAGACACAGCTTTTACTTCCTCTGCAGCAAGATGCCCCCAAAACAATCTGAGCCTTTCCTGTTGATCCAAGTGAAACCCTCCTGCTGGGACACTGTTGCCAACCCCAAATTAAGCTAAGATTTGTGCACAAGGAGCCCAGCCATACTTTGGACAAGCTGTGTTTGTCTCACTGAGCCTGTCTGGATGTGGCCCAAGCCACAGGTCCCAGGGGATGCCCCTTCTGCTCCATCCTTGACACCTCCCAGGCAGAGTTCCAGCATCCCTCACCCTCACTGAGCAGCAGTTCACTTCTCCTCTCCCTTTGCACCAACAAAGAAATCTCCTAAGGCATTGCCTGCCTGATTCCTCACCACAAACCACTCACAAACCCCACAGAACTGGGGCTTTGCATGGCTGCAATTGCACTGCAACATGGCAATATTGCTGTCCAGAGTTTCATTCTCTACTCCCAGGCTGGTAATTTGCATCTTTTGGGGTCTTGGAAGAGGCAACACCTGGGAGGAAGCCCAGCTTTCCCACAATTTCTGTTTGCCTTTCTCTCAGCAAGTGCACAAATCAAAAGACCTGATAATATTTACTCCCCTCCTCCCAGAGTCAATTAAAATAACTCACAAAAATGATCTTGGGAACTCCAACGCACACCAATACTGGAATAAACAGGAATACTTTTATGCTGTGATTGCTAAAGAGAACCATCAGTTCTCAGCAATGCTGTTCTTTAATACTTTACCAAAAAATGTCAAGTTCCCTGCCTGTCCCAGAGCACAGGTTCCCTTTCCCAGCTGGATAGAGGCACCCAATGTCCTGCAGTGTTTCCAAAAGCCACCAGGCTCTGGCCTCACCCCAATCCCTTCCAGCTTCAGCAGGAGCAGAGTTAGGTCAGCACTGTGAGCTATTTTGACAATCAAGGCCTAAATAAAGTCAGCCAGCAGTGGCAAACTCAGAAGGGTCTAGAAAACCATTAACCTGAGCAGTTCCTCCCAGTCACAGAGTCCCAGCATGCTCTTTCGTTCTGCATAGGTCAATCTCTATCAGATTTTGGAAAATGCTTGTGTTACTCCTCCTCAATTGCTGTGGTCTAATTGCATCCCCAAACACTGTCTTGAACAAACAAACCTCTGTACACACTTATTTGTTTTACAAAGAGCACATTTCCTCCTCGGTGTTCCTAAAGCTGAATTTCTGGTTTTAACAGAGTCCTTAGTAAAACACAAAAAAAAAAAGAAAAGCACACCAGTGATCTGAAGCAGAGATTTTCAGCTGTATATTTCAAGATTTTAGTTTTAGGATCCATCTGATCTTTCTAGCTTCTGAAAGAAGAGAAGGGAGGAAGAGCTTAAAATTTCAATGAAATACATAATCCATATTTTGCCTAAATCCTCCAAGCCCCAGCACGCTCACCACCTGCTTTACTTTCACTCCTGCAGCCTGGGCTCAGCAGGGAACAGTCTGCTGCAGCAAGGATTTCCATGCAATGGCAAGGACAGCTCCTAGAGCTCCATTTTCAAGCAAAGAGGGAGAATTCTGAACAAAATCAACTGAGAATCAGGCCTGTAACCTTTAACAGTGTGTTGCATGTACAGGCACCTGGGCATTTGCAGACACAGCAAGAGCTCAGGGACCTGACTTGTAGCACTGGTTATAACAGAGACAGCAGCATATTTCAATGTATTTCTGCAACTAGAGTTAGGCAATATTAATTTATACAGATATATGTTATAGATATATGTAAATCAGAGGACATCCAGCAGAATGTCCAGAATAAGCTTCATCACAGAGGCTCAGATATATGAACAAAATATCCATTTAAACAGCTCAGTGATTTTAGCTGTCTCTTTAGGAAATCTAACAAAAATGCCCTGTTTCCCCACCCCCAGCCAGTGAAGCCAGCCCTTCTTTTTCCCCTCACATTCACCACATTGTTGTTCAAGGTGTGCAATGCTGCCCAACTCTTTGCCACTACCCTGATGAAAAACTGTGTCATCACAAAAATGACAAAAATAATCCACAAGGATCTGCAGAGGCCATTATTTACACAGGAAAGGTTTGGCAGGTGCTGGCCTTCCCTTGAGCTCTTCCCCACCCCAATACAGATAATCCTCTCTGCAGTTATTAACAAAGACAGCCCTACAAACCTGATACAGTTAAATGATTTAGCACCTCCAGATAAAACTTTTGTGCTGCATCCTGATTTAGTACCCACCAGCAACTCTTTTTTTTTTAATCAGTCAGAACAGGAGAGATTAGATGGATCCATGCAGATTTGATGTTTTGTCATCCAGGGGATTTACAGCCTCACCCACTGCATTCAATGACGTGAAGCTTTGTCAGGCTTGTCCTTTTGCAAGGTGTGAAAACGCAGAGCATCACAAGATACTCCTCTGGCTTGCTTTTTTTCTAGCTCTCACATTCCCTTACTACACAAGTACACTTGCAAGGAAATGTTATTTCTAATTTTCAAAGATTTTTGTAGGTTTCTGTAAGCTCAGCAGGCAAACAAGAGGCACATTACAGCAGCCACCACCCTGAGAAGAGCTGGTCAGGAGCTTCCCACCAAAACATCAGCTCCATGCTGAGAGTAAAATCAGAGCCTGCTTCCCAAGGGTTAGATAGGCACAGAATCCTGCAGTGGCCTGGGTAGAAGGGAACTTAAAGCTGATCCCATGAGCAGAGACACCTTCCACCATCCCAGGTTGCTCCAAGCCCCACCCAACCTTATTTTCTAAATGTAAATTTCACCTGCAAGTGCACAATTTCCTCTGTGGTCTTACACTTATGAAGGCCTCCAAAGCTCATTATTTTGGGCTATCAAGCTTACCCCAAAGGGTTAATGACAGCATTGGAGCTTTCTGTAAGGGATGGAGCCAGAACAGCCACAGGCAGGTGTCTGATCACAGATAACATCCTCACTGCTTGCCAAGGCACACCTGAGCTCCCACAGGGAGGTGAAGGAAGCAGCAACACAGGGCATCATTCAGACAGAACTTTGCTTAATGAGAAACCTTGACTCTACATTTAACCAAAATAAACCAGATTATGAGCAGTAGGGCAGTCTAGTGAGGAGTACATGCTGTTAACCACACCTTAAATATGCTCTGGAACATACCACTAAAAAAGAGTAATCACTATTCACCAGCAAGTTTGTCAGAAATTTAATCAAATTCAAAAGCAAGTTTGTCACTTAATGTGTTACATGAATCATTAAGATTGTGAGCAGCACCTGAAGCACCAACAATCATTTTTTCCCATATAACAAGATACAGTAAGAGCACACCTTTCAAGAACACAGATATGGTACATCAAAGTGAAATCTTACACCTGCAAAGTACAGGAAAAAGGAAACAAATCTCTTTTCTCAAAGCCAGGACCTAAAGATTCACCCCACTTGTTACACAATTATTTAAAATCAAAAGTAGTCTGTATTTGATCTGCAAGTCCAGCACCATTCTGCTCAGGACCTCATCCTCAGCTGATTTTAGAGCTCCACTCTTGATGGATGTGCTTCTTTAAAGTATTGTCAGCACCCAGCTGCTGTAGGGGACTAATGATTTTATTTGGTTTCGGTCAGAAGTGAGATTTGTGTCTATCATTGCCCTGACTAGACAGAAATAAATTAACCCAGCACAGCACTCAGGGGTGCCAAACCAGCTTCTGTAAAGCTGCTGATTCCTCAGGTAAATTCCCTGAGGAATTTTCTTTCTGTGTGTGTCCAGCCAAGCTGCTGTGCCCTCTGAGAGCACCCTGGGGTCATCCCTGTGTCCCCTCCTGGCCTCTGCACCCCAGAGCTGCAGGCACTGTCCTTAACTCACTGCCAGCACTGCTGCTCCCTGGCTGCTCTGCTTTATTCTGCTCCTCAAGTCAAATTTGGATTCATCAGTAATTGCTGTTGCAAAGCAAGGCAGCTTCATATTCCACTCAGTGTGGAGTAAAATGTCTCAAAACACTGTAAATCTTTAGTTTTGTGTGGCCATGAGGATGCTGCAGGAACTGAGTCTGTGAGGTGAGAGAGAAGCTCTGACTCAGGAAACAGAGATTTCTTTTAAAAACAGAGCCTCTGAAATACCTATGTTTTTGAAATATCACTTTGTTAAACTGCTTCCTTTGCCTTAATCCCTGCAACTGATCAAAACTCCCTTTATCCTCAATTTTTATAGAAGGTCTGACTCTGCCAAGGAACTGTCTTGGTTCTTTCTGCATAACTGAAGCCTTGGGTTGTTAATTTAAACATTTAAACATCTTCTCCAAAGGATTCCTCAAGTAAGGCTGTCTGTAATTCCCACTGATGGAACACACACACACAATGTAGATGCAGGCATAAATGCCAAAAGGTACTGCTCAAACCAAACTCTTGATAAAACAGATAATTTTCAAAAGTGCTTCTGAGAAGTAAAAAAAAAAAATCTGTCATGTGAATCGAGTACAACCCTTGGCAAGCATCCAAATTTCTGTATTCCACAATTTTATCCTGCTATAAAGGATAAAATACTGCACCTCACCATGAGCAACACGCAGCAAACTACCCCTCAATAGCATCCCTTATGATTTTAATCTGACTTTATTCCACTATACAGGCAATTTCTTATTAAAACCTCCTCCTAAAGTGAACTCAGCAGTTGAATGAGATAAGCATCTCTTTCATACAGAAATCTTTTTACCAATTCTGTATCTGTGTAAGAGCAGCAAGATGAAAATGCCAGTGGATGCAACATCTCACTGAGACTTCCACCTCAGATGCCAGATTGTGCTGCTTTTTCTTCCATGAGAATCTATAAGGGACTGAAGTAAAGCCATTGGTTTATTGTATAAATACCATGGAATTGCTGCTTTTGGTTATTATCCACTGGGATTTATCCACATCTCAGGTGAGAGGGGAAAAACCCCAAATCCCTTTGACCATTGCCAGGGATAGCACAGACCCTTCTCACACATTGATTCCTGCTGTTATTTACTTTACAAGAGCAGAAATACCCCTTTGCATGTTCCAGAAATAAGAAAGCTAAAGGAGTCATCTATATGGGGGTAAGACAGGATATTGAACTAGATTCCCTGAAGCAGAAGTCACTGGCATAGAGGTAATATTTCAGAAGCTGGAATTGATTTCCAAGCCAGTCCTTCAGCATCCAGCATTCATGAGAGCTGATATTGGATGAAAACAAGTCGATACAAGAGGCATGAGAGATTTAAAAGGCTTTGAGGTACAGTAGGATAACAATGGATAATTTACACATGATGCTTAATAAGCAACTGCAGAGAAGCTTTTTCTTCTGCCTATGCCCTGGGTAATTTTTCTCCCTTTTTTCCACAATTACACAGTAAACTTATAAGGTGGTTTTGACCAACCTGAGCCAGGCCAGTGGCTTTTACTCTGGGTTTAATGTGACACAAGGTGGCCAAGGCCTTTTCATTGCTTGCTGTGGTACTCAAGCCTGCCTCTGGGTTCTCCCTCAGTAAATCTTGGTCAGCACCAATCTATTCCATTTTATCTCAGCCTTCCAGGATTTATATCCAAGGAAAAGAGCTGATTTTGGCCTTGTGCCAATCTGTCAAAACAATCAAAAGGCCCTTTCTCTCATGAAAGCCTAACAGGGATTTCTGAATGACTCCAGCTAATATTCAGCACACTTGAAATCGAGTACCCAACTCTTATCCAAGGAAATCTTCCCTTTGCCTCTTTAAGTAAGCCCACATACTAACACAATGCCAACTATTGTCAGGTTAAAATATGAGACAAATTAACCTTCATTAAGAAAATGCACCTGCAACACAGCCTACCAACTGTGAAAAGGCAACTGTTCCCTGGATTTGCATTTGTATTGTCTTCACCCCTCATTAAACAGTTCCTGCTGAACCTTGCTGAGCAGTCATGTTCAGCAAGAAACATCTCCCTAGAATCAGGGCAATTTTGCAAAATCAAATTATTTACTCAAAAATAAGTTAGCAGATCTTTAAAAAAATCATCATTCTTTCATCACACCCAAAGGAAGGAAATTTTATGTAAGAAATCTGGTTAGTGACAAGAGTAGACTGAGTAAGAGTAACTTTTTTTTTTTGTTAGGGTTTATTTTTTGAGTTACTAGCACCTAATGTGAGGCTCAGAGCTGCATCCCAGGGCAGCACAGAACCTGAAATAGATCAAAGCTCAAGCTTCAGGCATCACCCAAGCCCTCAGACCAGACTTTTGCAGAGAGCACAGCAGTATTTTTCCTCTCAGAAAGAATCCTCAGTGATGAATAAAGCTTGTAGGTAATAAGAGCTCTGAAGTCACTGTAGAGTCAGATGATTATGTCAGAAATAAAACACTGGGATGCTTAATTACACTGGCTTCATTCCTACAGCTGACTCTGCCAAAGAGGCACTGAACCAACTGGGAGGCACAAGCAAACCCAGGGTAGGACACAGCCTCACCTGTCCCTGACTGAAACCCGGGGGATTTCCTACCCCACCCCTCCAGTGACATCCCTGCACACAGGCACAACCTGGCTCTGCTGGGGAAAAGCCTCCTCCACACCCCTGGGACTTGTTTGTCCCACCCAAGCACTTCAGGGCATCTCCATCCTCAGCTCTGCTCTCTAAAAAATCGTGGTAAATATGAAATTGGAGCAGGGGCTTGATTGGGACCTTGCACTTAATAACCAAATGTCATAATTGCTGGGCAAGTGCATATCAAGCCCAGCTTTCCACATCTCTCTACCAACACCACAATGTGGGGGTTTAAAATCTCACAGTTCACAGATGAGCAGGAAGTCACTAAAGAGATGTGTGGGTTTTATAACTCTGAGGGGAAAAAAAATCCCAGGACAAGACTTAAGAAACTCCAAATTCACTTTTTCTAGAGAGTGCCACTTCTCAAAGAGACACCAAAACATCCAGCTGCTGTTAATCCCATTAACAGTCAGTGGGATATGGCTGCAGGACATGAAAATAGTGACCCTAATGTGTCCTGCATCCAAAAAGAGACTTTTTCATTGTTTTACACACAGGGAACAACTGTCATCCATTGTTTACTTGGAAAAAAACAAACACTTTCAGACTTGGGAATGGGTGAAATCCCACAGCATTTTCTATAGACTTAAGTTATTGCTCTTTAAAAGGAAATTCAATACAAGCACAGATAGCTAATTACTTGTGAATCAGTCCCATATAAATATTAGACTATAAATTAGACTGCTTGAAAGTAATTCCTCTGCTTCTTGGAGCCTACTGAAAAATAAATTATAATAAAATACCATTGTTCCACAGCATAAAAAGCCTTCATATTTTACCAGAGCTGAGATAATGAAAGATTCAGATGCTTTAAATTCTCCTCAAGATTCAAGATCTTGGGGAAATCCATATATAGACTCACATACAAACTCCTTTATGCTCTGATAAGAGCCCTGCTGCCTTCAGATCATGATTTAAGCAAGTTCAGTACTCAAATCTAGCAGAGCACAGCTTCTCTCTCTCCAACCACTCTTACTTTGAGTTAAGTCCTAACTTTAGAACTTAGTCCTGACGAGTTCTAAACCGGGAAAAATGGGTGCAGGCTTTTGTTGTTTCAGCTGTGTCACTGCTGGAGCATCAGTGACAGATGGGACAGGCTGCAGGGCTGGCCCTGCCATCCCCAGGGGGACACTCAGCTGCAGACAGGCACAGGAGCAGCAGGAGACTGCAGGAACCCTTTGTTCCCCAGGATAGACCTTCACCTTGTGATGGCTCTGGACAGAACTGGCACTGTTCAGACAGCTCAAACCCTTCTGTGGGCAGAACTGGCACTGTTCAAACCCTTCTGCAAAGACTGGGTGTTCTCCCCAAGCAAAGAAAGAACATCCTAAATAATTAATGGGGGTTTTCAGGCTGGCCACCTCTGCAAAAGGTTAAATAAAGGCTGATCCCCAACCCTGCCTTGCTGACAGGTGGATTTGCCCCAGAGAACAGCAGGAGCAAAGGTGCCTGTGGAATTTGGCAAAGATTCCATACCAATGAACCTGCTTCAGGCTGGGGTGAGTTCTGCAGGGCCAGCAGCCAAAATCCTGCCTCTACCCTGCCAATGCCACCAAGGCAAAGAAACAAAGAGGTGACACTTTTTAAAGCACACACACAAACTTTGTGTGTGACTTTTACTTCACAGATACATCTGACATGCAGCTAAGCCAAATGACGACCTGGCTCTGCTATTGATGAATGTTTTCTACACAGCCTGGGGCAGTGAGGTGAGATTCCAGCTAAAGCTCCTTCAGGAGGCGCTTCCACAGCACTCATAACATCCAGCTGGTAGAAAGTTACAGGCCTGGTTACTACTGACCATGTAAATCCAGAATTCAGCCTGCATTTCCCTGAATCATCAGCACCCTGAGTGTCATTGTCACAAATCAATGTGGAGAATTATTCCCCCCATCATCCACGTAGAACTGAGATCATCTCCAAGGCAACTCCTTTGTCTACACAAGAAAAAAATCCTGTTCAAACTTCAAATAAAGATTCCTATGACATTTTCCAAGCTCTCTCCATAAATTAGTTCAAGCTGTGCTCATCTCTGTTTCATCCTACCTGAAAGTGCACATTTCAGTTCCACTGATAGTGGATTTGATCTCAGTGTCCTGTTAGAAGAACAAAAGGTTGAGAAGGGAGTTAAGCACACCCCCCTTTACAGCTGCTCATCAAACCACTGCCAGTTGTGTTAATCACAGTTAATGGTGTCTGAGATCAGGAGATTTTTTTATAATGTGTTGTCACCAGGATGAGAAGCACAGCAGCAATTTTATGTTCTTGTTTAGGCTATAGGGAAAAACAACACAGACATAAATTGTTCAAAATGGGAGTTTGCATAATGCCCAACAGCAGAGAAAAGCCCATCACACAACAAATACCCAAGAAAACTATTAACTTTGTCCATCTCAATGAAAACCACCACTTCTAAATTAATTTCAATGTGTTCTCTACAAACAGCCTCAATCCAATCATCTTGTTTTGGTATTTTGGACATAACAGCTAAAGTCAGGCACAGCAGCACCTGTGTGCCTGCAGTCTGAATAAAAGCAGTGTGGTGCAGGAGAGAGAGGAATTAATGCATTTTAGTACTTAATCTACATATTCTAAAAAAAAAGTCTGATGCATGTAGGAATTCCTCTCTATTAAAGCTAAATCCTCCTCCCCCACCCTTTATTATTTTAAGATTCTTCCACCAAGCTTCTTTCAGAAAACTACTTTTATTTCCCTGGGCTGCCAATCAAGATTCCTGGGCAATGATCACTTTCACTGTTACCCAGTGTCAGTCACAGTCTGTCACATCACATTGAGAGGAAAATCCAATGTGATTGCTGCACCTGGATATGAATGTGGAGCACGGGGTGCAGCTCCTCTGATTGTGCTGTGACAACTGAGCACATATTTACTAATAATCCACCTTTCTTAAAAGATTATCCTCAGTATTGGCCTGATAGCAACAACCTTGGGGCATATACAAGTACTCAGCCTGCTTGCTTCATTATTATATTCAAATGTTATGAATTTTATGAATATTTCCAGCAAAAAGCACTCATTATGAAGGTAAGAGCATGCAGGTATTTGCAGAATCAGGACATTAGACTGAACTGAGTTTTTTAATTAAGTGTATGAGCAGCACAATGAAACCTTAATTAAGATCTCTAGAGGTTACAGGCATCCAAGCAATAAAGCCACAGTGGTGTTGTCACTTGCCATGTGCAGTTGGCACATTAGATCCCAGCACACCAGTTAATTTTGATTTACAAGAACACACATGCTCAGTGTTGGGTCCTGAGCTGCTCCCACTCCATGGATGTTGGTCTGTGCACTCTAAAGGCTGGAAATACCCAAATCAGATTCCAAGAGAATCATCACTATTACTTTTTTGTCTGTATTCCCCCATATCCTCCCATTCACCAGAAGTTAAAACTCTTTCTCTGGAGTTGGCTTCTGTTGTTCAAACCTGAAATAGGACCAGGCAGAGTTTGTGATGAATTCTGAACTAACATAACCAACTTTTGCTAAAGTCACAGGCAAGACAGCCCTCTGGTTTATGAATTTTTGAGTAAACTGTCAAAGCAATCTGGATTAAAACTGAAATGCCAGAGCTAGGTAAGGCTCAAGTGCTTTGGCACAGCACTAAGGCAGAAGGCACCTTTTTGATGCAGCAATTTTCACCAGATTTTAGTTCATACAAAAACCTTAAAACCTCCCAAAAATGAAAACCTAGAACAGTCTAACAGGGAGCTGTGATCAAACAAACATCTGAGGACCTGCTTCCACAAAGCCCCATTAACCAGATTAGAGCAGAAAATACCAGACCCTCTCCGGGTGAATTGCTGCTGACAGTTGGAGCTTTTCCAATGAAAATGTCTTATAAGCAATAGGGACATCTCCAGTGAGGAGGATATTGGAAATCCTGCTCTGAAGCAGCTGCTATTTCTCCTGTTATCACCCCCCTGGGAGCTGATGTCCTTGCACAGGACAGATTTTGCAGGAGGAAACCTCGGAGCTGCTCCAAGTGCCAACAATCCCATCTCAGATGGGCCCCATTTGGCTTCCCCTAAAAAAAAAAAAAACACAACAGGGCTTGGGCATGACCCTGCCCACAGCCTGGCATCAAATATTCTCTCATGATTTATGAGGGGTCTGTAAAAGGATGAGTTCCTCTGTTCCAGCCCTCACTGATGCTTTTGGGGAACCTGGATAACAGCACTGCTCAGAGGAATCTCTGGGAAGCAGACAGGATTTTATCCTTCCTCAGGGAGTGATCCCCAGGAATGCTGGCTTGTTCTCACCTCCAGCACCCTGCCCAGCAGCTTTCAGACTGAAGCAGGAAGTTTCCTGTGGCTGCCTGTGTATTTTATATTTTGTCTTTTCTGTGGCTGAGCTAATTTTCCCCTGCTTTCCTGGGTTAGTGGCCTAGGAAACTACACATTTAGCTTTTCTCATTGTAGAGGCACAATACAGGAGAAGTCTCAAGCCTGTTTCCCTCTCACCCACAGCTTAAACACAATTAACTTTTCATTTGATGCATTCTTCCTGTCTGCACTCATAATGCTCCCCCAGGAAATGAGAGCCAATAAGTCCTGCCCAGGAGTGGGAGAGCAGGCTACTGACCAAATATTGTATAATGCTGTCTTATAGGCCTATGGGAAAAAAGTTAATTAAAGACCACTGATATCCTTTGGGAAAATGTTTAATATATTAGCTCTTGCAACACAACCATGCAATGCAAACAAATCCCTCCTCTTTGGAAAATGTGAGTATATCACACATTTGGGGGAAAAAAAACCAGCAAAATCCAGCAGTGTTTTTATTGGTCATTGGCCACAAATAAGTCTAATAAGATACACAAAGAACACACTTAAAGAATATTAACTTCAAGAAATATGATCTCTGCTGTGGCCTATACATCACCTTCCTGAATTGGGAAGCACCTCTGTAAAATTCAGGTGCTGCCACAATTGTTTTTGCAACAGCAATAACAATTAATAAACATTTCCACACAGTTCCTCAGGCTTGGTAGGCAAAAAAGAAGACTCAAAGGCAGACCCAGGCTTCCAAATTCTCCCAGAATAGGATCCTTGTAACTCTGAACAGTTGCATCCAAAAACTAGAGTTGAGAGTGTCTCTATCCCTGCCTAACTCTCCCCACAGGGATGTACAACCCTGCCATTCTGCAAGGTATTAATTTGGAAAGCCAAAACCTAAATGCTCCAATACACACACATTTTATACCGTGGAAAAGTGGAGGTTTATTGAACAGCTTTCTCATTAGCATAAATTTCCAGAGGAACAAACCCAGTCTCTGAGGCCATATTAAGGAAGCCTCATGGCTACATTTTCTTTTACTGGTGTTAGTAATCCCCTGGAGCAGGTGCCACATTTCAGCACCTGCAACAGGTTCACACAATTGTTACCACTTGAATTTGAATACAAATAGGATGCTTGCTTAAAAGCAAGTGCATTTTTTCAGCAACAGGCTCCAAAGAGCCCAACTGCCCAAATCAATCTCAGCTTCCACTGGCTGTGATGAGGCACGAGCACACTGGCACCCAGATTCCTTGGATGTCCCAGCACCATCAGCAGGAAATGTTCAGAGCTGCTCTGAACCCATGGATCACACGAGAGAAGTCCCTGAGCGTGTGGGTGTGACTGCCACCACATCTGACAGGCTGAGGAAAATTACTGAACCAAAGCACAAAACAGGGATAAGGGAATTTCTAGTGGGATCTGAGACCCTGCCTGGTGGGAAGGAGAGAGTCCCTCCCTTCCTGCCCAGCCCCAGAGCCCCCAGTGCTGCTCCATGAGCAGGGATGTGCCTGACACACAGGGATCAGCCAGGGAGAAAGGGCTGCACACCCCAAAGCTGGCAGCACAGCACTGCCCTGCAAGGCTGGGTGGGATCTGCAGCTGCAGGCACCTCATCCCAGCCCTGGGGAGGGCACACAGCCCATGACACTTCACAGGGTTTGCAGTGCACCCTACACCTCAAAACTCAAGGCAGAAGCACTGATCTGGAGGCTGAACCCCAAAGATGTGTGTGCAGTGCAAGTGAAGAGCAGACACAGATGGGAAAAGGCTGCATGCACACAGCTGAACCACAGACCTTTTATTTACACTATTTTAGGTTCAATTGTGACATGCAGCTTGCTCTTATTTAAGTAGCACACTGGCACTGAGCCTTGCCATAAAAATTGAGTTATTTAAACAGATTACCCCCAGCCCACTCACACCCACACTGGTTTTCACCAATGGATCTCAGGACACTTCATCCCAGAGGGGGAGGAAGGATGACCTGGCCCATCAGGTACTGCCAAAGCTGTCACCTGCCTAAATCATGCCAGAGCTGCATCCTGCAGGTACCACTGCCAGCTCCAATGAAGACATCAGCCCCCTGAGTGGGATGCTCATGGCACCACCAGCAGCAATAGCTGGATCAGCTCAAAGGAATGGCCTCCTTGCTACTTCTTTTGGGACATTGTTTAAAAAAGAAACCTTCCCACACACACATTCATTATAATCACAAATATGTTCCTTTTCAGGTTCTTTAAAAAGCACATCTGCAATGAGGCCACCCACAAACTGAAATAAGAGTCATTTGTCTAGCAGGGTTTCCTGGTGGAATACACAACAAAGACACAACTAAAAATAAGTGTGTATATTCACCATGCTTCTAGTTTTGACTTTAAACTTTGACTACAAGGTGCTCTCCCTGAATAGAGTTATTGTGTCTATGATTTATCAGGCAACATATTGCTCTTCACTTTTGTAATTACAAACACCTTCTCCCCAACACTCAAATAATTGTTTCCACAAAAATAACCTCACGTGAAAAGAGTAATAAGCACAAAATGATGTTTCATTAAGACCATTAACAATTTTTTATTAGCAGTTCCATCAGATTTAAATGGCATCTTTAGTCTGTGCATGTGCATATGTATAATCTGTGTCAGATTTGTCAGCTTTTGATGGATGTTTTCACTCTCACTGCTATTATTACTCTTATATAGTAATAGTGGCAACAGGGACCTAGTTTATTAAACCTTATGTTGCATCTGCCACAATGCCCTGGGGCTGGAGTGCAGTCATCTATTCCAAGCACCATTCCTTGCAAATACACTTGATTGTTAACTGTATATGTTCAGGACCACTTACATTTGAGTGCTGCAGTGCTGAGGTTTTCTCCTGATGGGCTGTGCTCGAGCTCCTGGACACTTAATGGGATTATCCAGATCGTTAGGACTGAAACACCAAGTGAAAATACATTAGCATAGCTAATAGTGGATTAAAATATCAGTGATAGCAGAATGGCTCTGAAAGCTTTTGGTGGTGTGTTTTACAGGCAGCAGGTTTACAAGGGGAGTTGGCACTGAGGATGCCATGTGCCAGCACCTCCCGGCGTGGCTGTGGCAGTGCCAGGGCAGGAGCCCCTCAGAGCACCCAGGCTGCACACACTGCACCATCCCTCCCACTGCCAGCACCCTCCTCCTTCCCACAGAATGCCAAGAACCACAGAAAACTCTCCTGAGGGACAGCCTGAGGTTTCCAGTGACACCACAGCCACGCTTGTGGAAAGGCACAGGCTGATGGGCACAGCCTGGAAAGGAGGGAAAGGATCACATCATTCCTTCCCCTCAGGTGACAAAGCACCCAGAGCATGCCACTCAAGAAGGAATGCAGTGATTCCTTGGCTGCTGTATCACTGTTGGAGCATAGATACCATAAAGTCAGCTTCATCCAGGAGGAAATTACCTCCAGCATCCTCAGGGAGCACAAAACGAGTCTGCCAAATACAGCACAAGGCACAGAGTGAAAGCTGCACACTGAGGGATGCTACAAGAAATAAGGTGAGTCAAGAGCACCTGCTGCTCCACAGGACAGGTAACTCCAGGCATCAGAGCAAGGGGAATGACCAGGAGAGGAGCACAATCCACCCAAGTGGCTGAATGGGAGGTGGGAGCTGCTTTGCAGCAGCAAACACGAGGGGCTCACACATCACCAGAGCCAGCAGCTCAGCCTGAGAGGGGGAATGAGAGGCTCTGAAAGGTGAGCACCTTTGTGTGAGCACCTTTCCTCTGCAGGGCTGGGAGCAAGTCCCAGTCATCTGCAGCAAAGCTCCTGTGAGCTGAACAGCAGGGTGGAACTAAATGTCAATATTTGCTTTGGTGTCAGCAGGAAGCCTTCAGCACAATCCAGGTGAGCCCAGACCTCAGGTACAGCAGAGCAACAGGAGCAGGAGAGATGTGAACACATCCCACCCACATCATTTTGTCAAGTTCTGCTTAAGGGTTGATCGATGCTCCTTTAACATCAAACAACATTAATCTTGGAAGCTCTGAGATCAAGCCATCCTTCATCAGTTAGAAAACTTCAAATCAACCACTGAGAGATTAATTAATACAGAAGCTGTCGAGATGCCTTTGTGTAATTACTGTTCTGCAACAATTAGGAAGTTTACAATATTTGCTCAGAGAGACAATTGCTAAGCCTGGTAATAGTAATAAATCAAGTTCTCTTTTTAACAAATTGTTAAACTTGAATATAGACACTTGTAAGGATGCTCTTATTGACATTTTTCTGAATATACCTGTCTTAACAAACACGAGGTTTTGTACATGGAACCCAAAATTTGAGTTATTTCCTATTCAGAACAACAAAAAGGCATGCTTTGTAGCAGTATCAGAAGGATCACAGTGGCCTCCTGAAATATAGAATAATTAAATAATTAAAGTCATACCAGCAGACAAGCAAAGATGGTCTAAAAAATATCAAGAGACCAAAAGCATAAATCACGATTACAACCCACATAATCTTTGACCTACACACAAGCTACAAGGTTCAAAGGTGGCATTGCATTATGTATTTATTGCCTGCCCAAGCCATTATTCACCAGCCTTCATTTTAGGGAGTAGGTATGATGGGAGTCCCAGGCAGGGGAGAATACATCATAAAACCTCCCCTCTAAAGGATGGCACAGCTAATTTATCTTGTGCTTCCTGCTCCTCAATTCATGGCTTCTATTCCCTACAAAATGTCCCTGGGACACCAGGACCAGCTTGTCCAGTGCTCCCAGCAGCACCCCCCAAACCACAGCCAGGTTTTTGGCCACCAGCTCTGCACTGCCTTGTTCCCTCTCCCCTGTGTGTTCTGGCAGCTCCCAGGGACTCCAGCAGGGTGGAAATTTCCCAAATATATTGACAGGGAACCTGTGGGCAGTGCAGTGATTTTAGCAGCCCTGTGATGGTTTTGCCAAAAAAAAAAAAAAAGGGGGATCCAAACCACTCATTTGCCAACATTCAGGCTTTTTCAGTAACTCAAGGAGATCATGTACCAGATATCTTAATACAAAATGGTCACAAAGAAGCTGAAAAACATTGCAGCTTATGTGAGAATGTGCATTCAGCTTGTTCTGTATTCAGCTCCAACAGAGGAAGCAATTTCTGTGAAACCCAGTTCTGCTGCCTGGTTTCTGGCACCGTTATCTAAACAAGCCCTCAGGCAGTTATTTGTAGTATTTACATTTTTTACCAACTTATCACGAGAAAATCCAATTGTTCCTAATGACAGTCACACTGTGTCTCCCCCATTCTCATATCCAGGAAAGTGTTTATTATCCATTTGTAGTAATTAAGGCACTGATGTTCTATGGATCCATAAAGCCAACATCATTAGGCAAACAAAGGCACTTTTTTCACCCCCAACTTATTGCTGCAGAAATATTTAAAAATAAAAGCTCATTTATATCACATAGGTCTGAAGAACGAGCCTCTATTGGCTAATCTCAAGCATTCTTAGAACTGGAAAAAAAATAAGATATCTGTAAAATAATTATTTTCCCAGCATTTTCTAAGGAGTAAAGAATAAAGTAATTAGCTAGCCAAAACCAGAGAGGTGGTGTTTGAAAATGACTCTTTCCATATTTGATCTTTTCTTGTAAAATAGTTAAGCAAACTCCTTAACAAGTTAGAGTAAGGCAGAAGAGCAGGATGGGAATTAAGTGCCTGCATTAAGCAAATTTTATTAAACCCACCACAGCCAGGGAAAGCCAGCATAGCTGTGTTTAAACTGCCAGGCCAGGACCTTAAATCCCAGAAGGACACACACCTCTGCCACAGCACAGGTCCCAGCCCTTCAGAGGGGTACCAGGATTCATCACAGGGTCCTCAGAGAGGCCAAGTGAAATCCCAGAGTTTGTGAAGTCCACAGGAACACTCACACTAAACTCTGGATTTATTCTGCATCTCCATTCTCTGTAGCAGCGCTGCTCACCAGCTCAGCACTTGACACAAAACATGAATTTCATTTCAGTGCTTGTTACTCCAGTAGAAAACCACAGCCCCACCAGCAACCTCCAGAAGAAACAGCTCTTCATTTCTGGAAATGTTATCTTTCCCTCCATCACATCTTGTTCTATTTCCTCTCTTGGCAGTGCTGCAGTTATCCACTGCAGCACATGTTAAATTAGGACTGGAACACTCCACAAGTATTTTCTTCCCCCAGCCACACAGTGAAAAAAATCCGTTCCTCTGCAAACCCCTCCTGTAAGTGCACACACACTTCCAAACACAACAGCCACAGTCTTTTTTTTTTCCTTAGAGCTGGAGAAAGTGGGAGGTCACATCTTTGCATGGCATAAAGTTGAAATGAAGTGTTTAAAAAAAAGGTGTCTCGTTGGAGCTGTGCAGAGTTTCTGTAAAGGTGATCAAATTGTAGCAAGTTTGGGTTTCAGTGTAAGATGTAAAAATTGGACTACATTTTCTCAAGTCTGCAAATCTTCTTGGCAGATTTGAGCTTTAGCTCAAACAGATCTGGCTTGATTTATATTTTGTTTGAAATGATGCCCAAAACTATGATTAAGTAAGGTTTCCACCAAGCCCCTCCATTCAGCTCGATGGAGTGGTCTCATTTTTCCTGGAAGATGGAAGTTCTTCCAAAAGGAGGCAGATGTGCAGAAAGCTGTTCCACAGAGTGTCAAGATGACCAAAAGGAAAAAAAAAAAAAAAGAGGTTCCAAAGACAATGATGCATAGCACAGCACTCAGCAAAACAGCTTTGTGTGTCTCATGATTAATATCCCAACTGAGGAGCAGCTTCATGCACTGGATCTGAGCAAAACACAGTGGGACAAGGAGGCCTGGCCCTGGGGAAAGCAGCTCCACAGCAACATTCCTGGTTTATTTTCCCCTTTGATATCTGAGGAATAAAGCTGAAAAAACCAGATGCTTTTTTTGGAGAAAGTCAGCCCAGCAGTGGAGGGAGCAGTGGCTGAGCCAGGAGGGATTGCTGGGCAGGGCTTTACCTTCCAGAGGTGGGCTTGGACACCAAAAACATCTCCCAAGCCCTCAGTTAATCCACAATTCCCATCTGAGGGGTGCAAACACTCCAGGCTGAGTGAAGCTGGAAGAGCCAACATCTCCTGAGCAGATTTGACCTTGGCAGCTTTTTAATGCCTTTTGTTATCCCCACCTGTAGCCTATTGAGTGCAGATACCACAGGGCACCCTGGCACAAATAAAAATGGCATTCTGCTTTCATGCTAGGTTTTACCATGCAAAGTACAGATAATCACATGTTAAATCCTTCCATATATCCCAAAAGAATTAAAGACCAACTAGAAAGCTTCAAGGGTGATCATACACAGAATTTTAGGATTCTTTTAGGACCTGCTCTAATGATCATAAAAAAACTTTTTTGTGTGTGACTAGGCTTATACATTTAGGATTTGGTATTTCTTCATTGCACTGCTTCATGATGTGCTGCCAAAAGTCATAGTTCACATTGAATTTTTTAAAAATCAGATCTGTTTAGCACTTTAATGTCATAATGTGCATTACACAGCAGAAGCTGAATTGCTAATTATCAATTTATGTGAAGTTTTACTTCTATGAAAAGGGTCATTTGCATATATATTAAATACAGTTTGCATCTAAAACTGCAGGGAAAGTTACATATGAATGTTCCATAACAAAGTTGAATTTTGTATTTTCATTACATTTGAGAAAATAAAACTAAAACTGAGTTTCTGCAATACCTAAAGTAACACAAAAGGCAGTCCTGACTGAAAAGACTGAAAACACAATTACTAAGCAATATTTCAACTTGACATCTTAAAACACCATGGTGCTTTAAGAGTCTTAAGAAGAGAGTCACTTGTACAACAAGTTTGTGTTCATTTCACCAAAATAAAAAGGCTAAACCTGGAGGTGGGGGGTACACACTGGAAACTAAACTTCCAGCTCAGTGATGTTTTTGGATAGAAGGGGCCTCAGGACTACAAGCACCTCTAACTGCATCTCAGCTTCAATACCAGGAGGAGTCAGTTCCAGACAGGAATTTCTGCACTGCTTAGAATCACAAAATTTGGTCCCCCACAGGTGAGCCAAGCTTTCAGTACCAAACTGAATCCATGTCAGAAGCCATGTTACCAAAGATGTGGAGATACAGCCTGTGTAGAAATGAGTATTTATTCTTAATATTTATGTATTTAGTATTTATGAAAATCTATTTTTAATTGCTGTGTGCTTCCTAAAGAACAGTCCATGTGGAGAAGAGTCAAAATAGTCCCAATATCCCACTGGAGGTGCATCTTCTCTAGCCTCCAGCAAGCCATTCAGGGAGAAAAAAAAATCAGTGTTATTTTACCTGCTCTATTCCTCAGAGGGGACATTCCCCTTTGGAAGAGCCTCAGAAGTTCACATCCATGTTCAGAGTGACTCACAGCCATTAATTATCCTTTTTCCCCCTGGGCTGGGCACTGACCTGCTGCTCACAGAAACTGAAACAGGAGCTCCACACCTGACATCCCTTCTCCCCCTGCAAAACAGGCAGCTGAGCTCTATTGGCTTTTTGAAACTAACCTTCACTTCCATATATTCATCCTGATCAAGTCACATCCTTATAAATGGGAAAATAAACCCTCTTATTCTTAAACCAGAGCTCAAAAATCACACCAGCTTTGCCTGAAATGTGGCATTGCCAGTAGCAGCACGTAGGAGCATAACCACTCCAATTATTTCCTATAAAGGTGCCACACTACAGCTCCCAGGAGGGTTGGAATTGCTCAATGCTACAGCCTCCACAAGGAAGGAAATGCTGCTGTGCTGCTTATGTGAAAATTCACTAAGTTCCTGCCCTCAAGGGAATAGTTTCCTCCTGTGGTAATGCTAAACATAAAACACATTGAATTTTAGGACTGGTGAAGATAAAAATCAGGGTGAATAAATTATTATTTATATGAAAATGCACAGTCAGGACAACGACTACATATGTAAGGCCATAAAATTTAAGTAGCTCACTTTGTTGTTTTAGCATACTGGGGAAAGCTATTGTCCATCTGTGGCCACACATTTTTCCTCATTGTCTACCAGGCCCACTGCCTGAGCTGTGCATTCCACTGTTTAATGGGAAATGAGGTAAAACTACATTAGGAGTAAGCTGTGAGTTGTTGGATGAGCAGTGAGAAGGCTCACTCAGCTCCTGGGGATGCTGCTTGTTTCCCCTCTGCATTTGAACACTGCATTTCCCAGTCATCACTTGTACTGTTACCAAGCATTTCAAACAAAGGGAACATGCTCCACCAGAAAATTGCTTTAGTTTGATTTTCTGTCACTGCTCCTCTTCCTCCTCACAGCTTCTGCTTCAGAGGAAAATACTCAAAGGTAGAGGTCACGACAGATGATAAAGATGCATAAGGCAATGCCTTTATAAACATGCAAGGGGAGAGGCTGCTGCATCAACAGGACACAAAGGCTTAGTGTTGTTTTTAATAAATGTTTCTTGTTATTTTCTAGGAAATCAGAATCAATCTAAAAGCCAGATGTAGAAAAAAAACTAGTATGGCTTAACTGAGAGTCTTCAACTGAAATACACTACAAACCTTCCTTCAAACTGGGAGCCACTACTAGGAAAACACTTCCCACACAAGTTTCTGCAAGGATTCAGATCACCCTGACAGTTGCAGGGGTAGAAGTAAAACTATTCCGACAGGTTTCTTTGTAGGAACTTGATTCAGAAAAGCATCTCAGATGCTCCTGAGCTTTGCTGAAGCAAAGCCCAGGAGTGACACCCTTGTGACAGCTTCCCTGTGACTGCCCTGTGTGGGGACCCTCCCATCTGCCTCTAAGTGTCCTGGGGGAATGGGATAAAAAGTTAATCTGTCATTTATTCCAACAAATACTCTGTAAGTTCCCATATGAAGCTGTTTCGAGAATGAGAAGTTCCTTTAACACAACAATCTATTCTGAGGGTGAAAAATAAGTGCACCTGTAACAGGATTTGTCCCATGAGAATCAGTAAATAAAATATGTAAACAACCTGAGAATAGAGAGATTTGATGGGCAAGTAAAATACTTTTTACTGACCAATAGAATAATTAACAAGAAAGCTATTAACCAACTAGAATTAATTAGAATTTGCACTCAAAGTTTGTAAAAACCATAAAAAAGCATGGGGCCATAATAAAGAGCTTTGTGAATTTTTATGGTGTCACTCTGTGTGCCATAACCACCCTAACAAGGACAGCTCCCTGTGGGACTGTCCCTGCACAGGGCACAGGGCAGCAGCTGTGCTCAAACACCAAATTCTGAACCAACCCAGCATCACTGCTGAGCAGGGGTGATGGAGCTGCTGCTCCAAAAACACCAAACAGCTCCCCTAGAACCAAACTTCACTCCTGCCTCGATGGCATCTCAGTGACACCATCCCTGACGTGTTGCTCACTGCATGCTGACAGAACTGGGTGTTCTGACAAGCTAAAAGAGACTTCAGTGAGCTGTGTGGTGACTGCAAGTTCTTGGAACCTCCACTGTGTTATCTCCTGCAAGGATGTGCTCAAAGGAGTTCATCTGGGGGAACAGGCTCACAGGAATTCGTGGTGCTCAGATGAATCAGCCCCAGGATCTGAATTTTTCATTTGAAAAGTCCCCTACTGAGACAAACACTGCCTGTGAACTCCAGGCTGCTCAAGCACGCAGAAAAATTCAAAACTTTGCCCATCTCTCACTTTAGTCTAGATAGATTCAGTGTTTGTAGGTCACAGAAATTCTCAGTCTGCTTCCCAAAGAGGAAAAAAAAAAACAGGGCTGCTGGAAAAACTGCTTTACACTCCTCAAAGCAAGACTTAAAAAACCTCTATTGATCAAGTAGTTAACTATCAAATAACACTGTACAGTCTAGAGGGATGAGATACAAAGAGATATAAAGACACTGTAAGAGGAAATAAAACAGGGACCTATTGCTCAACACTGGCAAGCCAACACCACCTTTAATTCTTATTTAAAGCCCTGGTTCAGGGGGAGTGGCTGCAATTCTGGACACAGGCTGGTGCCTCATTCCCAACCACTATCCCTCAATACCTGCCTGACACAGCCCTCTCCTTGTGCTACCCTTTTAATTGAATACTTAAAAAATAATACTTCACTGAGTGCAAGATTTACTGTTGGGCATAAAAATAAAATGACAGTAAAGTCATGCACATAAATTAAGCAAGAAGCCCTCTAGTCTGGTCTGTACCCCTGCTGTATTTTCTCTGCTGTCTCTGTCTCATTCCTCACCTTGTTTGAAGTACAATGAGTTACCATTATTGGTAAATATTTATATTCAGTCCAGCAGTGTCAAGATACTGACAGTTAAGGTAAGTCTTCCAAAAGATGTTCCCATCTACCCAAGACAAGACATATTTATCATATGTCTTTTTGAAGGCTTATGCTTTTTTGGGGATGAGTTTCAAGATTATCTTTATTCTTGTCTCATCAACTTTTAGCTAAGGAAACTAGAACAAATTAGGACTCTGTAGCCACATACACACTAGCTAAAATCAATAGCTTTAATTTTCACATTTAAACCTACAATTTTCATCTGACAGGCTCAGCAGGTTTTAATGCACACAACAATTTACTTTTACTGTTTTAATTGTTTTTAGTCAATCACTTTTATTGCTTCTCTGCATCTGACTAAACAAATTAATAGAGCTATGCTCATAAATGATTACTTTGTGAAATGCCTTGATAGATACATTTGCCAGGTTCACCTTCAATTACTGCCAACGTTAGTAATATTTATACCAAAAATATACATTTATCTGGGTTTTATAATTAGGAGAGCAACAGAAGCAGCAAGAGAAGAAAAAAAAAATCTATTTCCTGAGCACCACAATATCAAATTTTGTACTTCTAGGTCTTTTCCCTCCTCTAGAGGGATGAGATACAAAGTCCTGCCTGCACAGCTGGCTGGAAAAGCCCTGCCTGGATCACAAAGAATCTTACCCTGCCATGGACAAGATCTCCTGGCTGAGGAAAACACACAGAATGTGCAGTGCACTGCTCAGGATGGCACTGCCACATGGCATGAGAGACCTGGATCAAATTCCACATCAAATTCCTCAAACAGGGGCAGGGAGAGGCTCTGAGCTCCCTCCTCATCCTCAGCTCTGCTGCTTGGCCAGGTCAGGGGGGAGCCAGGCACAGGGAAATGACCTTGGACACACAGCCCAGCCTGGGATAGTCACTAACTCACTCATTAAAACCAGGATATATTGCCCCAACATCAAGGAATTCTGCTCTTGTGGATGCTGTAAGGTCATTTTTCACTGACTGAGCTGCAAGGGCCTTCACCCAGGAGGCTCAAAACCCTGGACCCTCTTTATAAATTCCAGAATTTTTATTTAATGAGGCAAAACCCCACAAAGCCAGCAGCTAAAGTCCAAGGGCCCACCAGACCCAGCCTAATTCAATGTTTGGCTCTCCAGCCCCCCAGCAGATAGTTGGGGCTTCACCTACAGCTAACACCATGCCAATTCTTCTGCACCTATTTTATCAGCACTCAGGGGTATCCTGGGGATTTGGGGAGAGCCTGCCCACCCCTCTGAACACTCCTGAAGCACCTTGCCCTGGGAATGAGTAAATAAAAGCTCTCCTTCCACCTCCACAGGGCTCCTTCTCTTTCCCAGGCAGCACCAGAGAACCAAACCAGCTGCTGCTCTGGTGCAAAAGCTGAAAGCCATCCCACCCTGGTCAAAACTGCTGACATCAAACTGGTATTTTTCAATTGATATTCCCACATAACACCACTCACATTTGATTTAAGCCTCCACTGAGCACGTGCCCTCAGAAGGTGCCTGGGTCCTCAGCTGGAGGAGGCTGATAAAGTGCAGAGTGTGGTGGAAGGGCTTTTCACTGTTCTTTTAGAAACTGCACAATATCTCATTTGAAAGAGCCCTGATCTCTGGCTGAGGCTGCTGGGTGCTTCATGAATATAAACTGGATATATGAATTGTATTGCTCCTAAAGCCTGCACTCAGCTGTAACAAGAAAAATCATGAAACGCTGTATGACAAAAATATATAATATACATAAGCTGCAAAGAACAAACCTGTTTATTTCCTGAGGTTTGTGGAAAGTTACAATTAGGATTTGTTTTAGTATTTCCATATTTCTTGAATCAGTTCCCTGGCCTGGATACACATCATTTTTATTTTAGGTTGCTTGGTATTAAACAGACACTTGATCCCCCAGCAGCTTTCACAAACCCACACCCTGCAGTGAGGGAGCACAGCTGCTCCATAATCCCATCTTTTTATCATCAGGCAGGACAGCACTCTCCAAAATGCCAAACTGAGCGCAACCACCTTGCTGAGGTGACACATCCCAGACCATCTCCATTGTTCAGGACTCTTCAATAAAGAGCTAAGGCTGAAAAAAAAAGGCCTAAATCAACAAATCTTCTGTCCCAGAGTATCAAAGCTGCTGCTGCTCAGGACAGAGGGCAGCAGGAAGAACAGATAAAGCCAGAGGTGGAACAGCCTCTCCACTCCCAGACAAATATTGCCATTTTTATCAAAGCCAGCCCTCTCCCACCACTCCATTACAGCTGGGAGAAGTGATTCACAAACCAGAGTCACAGCAAAGCCTGGGCACATCTGCTCTCCCACAGAAAAGAGGATCTGAGCCCTGAGGGGCAGCTCAGCTCATTGCTCAGCTTGCCTTGAAATGGTAACAAGCTCCAAAACCCCACTTGTTTGTGCATTGAAAAATGACCTTCTGGGAGCCCACAGAAGCCTCTGCAGAAGAACTGAAGTGGTGTCCAAGGGTTCCCTGAATTACTCTGGACAAGACACCCCTGGTGCTGCCCTGACTCATTAGAGGGTCTCACAGCCCAGCTACAGCAGATTTCACACTTCTGTCAACTGATGACATCATTTCCTAAATACTGACAAAGAATTAGACACAGAGTATGATTTCAAGGGCCAGATTCCAAACACAGGCAGAGTACCTCTGCTGCCCTCATGGATTTCTGCAGGCACTGATAGAGATGCTCACATCAGCTGCAAGCTCCCAGGCACCACATTTGGATATTTCCCACTCACACCAGAACTTGTTGCTCCCTAATAACATTTGGGCAAAGCCCTTTACAGACAGGGTCTGTTGAAATGCTGTCCAACACCTGTTGAATGCAAATCCTGTTCAAGCTCACCTGTTCTGCCACCACACCTGCAGACCCTAAAGAAGCTCAGGCCTCACTGCATTAACCCCAGTGTGCAGCAAAAGCCTGCAGGTGCCAGTCAATGCAGCCTAAATAAACAGAACAAGCAGCAAGTGGCCAAATAAAAATATAAATTAGTCCACCCCAGGTCACCTAAAAAGCCTGCATCAGAACCAAGAAGGACATTTCAGTGTCTTATTGTCAAGACCATCATTTCTCACTCTTAAAATTAAGGGAAAATAGCTCAAGGCATCAACCTCCAGCATTATTACCAACATTAGTTGTTTTGGTTTTTTTTTCAGGAGGAGGAGCTGCACTAAGGAGCAGCCTGGCCCAGGTGGTCACATTGGAGACAGAAATCAACACTTCAACTTGCTGAAGTGTATGAAAACAGTGCCTGGCAAGAGCTTTCCTCCCATCTCCTGTGCCTCACATGTAAAAGGGTTTGATACCACGACCACCCCACATCCCAGAGGTGTCACAGGCTGTATTCCCAGCACATCCATTGATATATTGGGAATGCACTCCTCCCTGCCCTTGTACACATCACACAGCTCACTTTACAGCCACCAGAAGAGATGAAAGAACCACGTCCAGGCTGTAAATCACATCAGCCCACTGCAATTAAACACACCAAAATTCTAACTCCAAAAGAAGGCAGACTTTGTGATGACACAATTGCCAACTACCTCTCCCAAACACTCTCCTGCTGCCCTTCAAACGTGCTTCCCATTTACAAGCTCACAGGAGCAACTTTACTGCCAATTCCTCCACTGATGGCACATTTTATTGACAAAATACAGCTGAGCCACCTAAAGCAATTTCAGCTACAGAATAACCTTTCACACAAGAAGTTAACCAGCTCCTCCATCCATTTGGAGTAGATTTAGATTAGCAAACACCACACAGACACACTCAGATCCTTTGAGCAGCCAGCTGATGGCTAAGGACAGGGTAATGTTAAACAGAATTTCATGCTTTGAGCTCCAGGAGGTTTTGCTCAGAAGTAAAAGGCCTGGATTCCCACTCTGTCTCCTCTACCTTTTCTCACCCACTCCCAGTCTCTCCTTTCCTCTCTTTTACCTTTCTCCTACATTACAATTTTCTTGTTACACTTCTACTAAGATTGTCTTAGTTTAAATAATGTTGTTTGTTTTTTGGTTTTGTTTTGGTTTTTTTTTTGGTTTTTTTTTAAAGGCTGTCCAGTCTTCCCACAAGCTTAAAAAGCACCAGATGTGCACAAGTCTGTCCAGAGTGCAACCACTGCTCTGGGGTGGTGCTTTTAACAACCAGCCAAGGGGAGGCTGGACAGCCACAACTGAAGAGTCCCCCAGCACATAAATACTTTCAAAGCATCAGACTCCAGCATAAAATCATGTTTCCCTTTCAAATGCAGTTGTATAAAAACATTCACTCTCCATGGCTTAAGGAAGAAATCACAAGTCCTGAAATGTGCCAAGATCTGGAAGTCCCATTCAAGAAACTTGCGAGGAAGAGAAAGTTTTAAGAGCCACTTTTATTGTCAGGCTTAATTCTGCATTCCTGCCAAGTCTGCCTGCAAGTGGGGTTTTTGCCTGCCCAAAGAGCCAGGGCTGACCCCTCTGAGTGTGTCCATGAGCCCCAAGAGCTGCCCCAGCTCTGAGCATCTGCCCTGCCCCTCAGCTCAGCCTGTGCTCAGTAACTGGGAGAGGGGAGAGCCCATCCAGGCTCACAAGGGAGGTGAATTTGCTGACACCTCTGTCCCACTGCAAGCCCCAGGCAGAGATTCCTGCAGATGAGCTGTGCTTGGAATTGAGCTGCAGCTTTCCAGAGAAACATCAGTGCAAATTCCTTCCCCCTGGACACAGGCAAGGCCCTGCACTGCCAGATCCCAGGGTCCAGCTCCACACCCCCAGCACTGCAGCTCCCTGCAGGCAGAGATGCAGCTGAAATGCAGATTTATCCCACTGCCACACAGGGGAACTATCTGAGCCATGGGAAGCTGGCTGACTTCGCTCAGACTTTTAAATTTTTCCCATGAAAAGAAATTCAGCATTCCCACCTAGGACCCTTTCACAGCTCACAAAGCAAATCCAGTTTGTCTTCAGGTGCACACACACAGGCTGAAGCTGCTTCAGTCCCACATGAGCTTTTGCCATAGTTCAGCTGGAAAGTGCAAACCTGGTCATTTATTCCAGGTTTGGAACTCAGCAGAGTCAAAATAACATTAAAAAGAAATCAAAGCCAGGTCTAACAGCCACGTTCCACAGAGAAACTCAGAATCAATGCTTTACTTGCCCCAACCAGAAAAGCAAGACAGGTCCTTGAGCTCACAGGTAGTTTGCACCACCACACCTCATGGCTGGGGGACTTGTTTCTCCTCAAACTATTCTCAGCTGTTCCTGAGAGCTCACCTATTCCTCACTCTGCTCTTTTGGAGAGCACAGCTCCATCAGATGGCCTGGAAGAGCATTCAGCTCTCCACCTGCCTGTACTTTTTAACTCCCCTCCACAACACCAAGTTTTTAGTGCTCCATGTCAGTCACACAGTTCATACTTTGTGTGGGTTCTTTACCTCCCCAAAGAGGTCACCAAATACCTTTTCTTCTGTACAACCCAGTGGGAAAACAAGAACCCTGTTTCAGCCCTGAGAAACCACTACAAAGCTCTTTGCCAGAGTCTCATAAGAGATACTTCTGTGAGAAGGTGAGGTATAATTAGTTACTTTTCTCATTAACAAAACCTCATCAAAACTCTCCTTAAGCACTGCAGTTTCCTAAGAGATGGTGGCTGAAGTCCAGGCAGCCACAGCTCAGCAGGAGTTAAACAAATGCTCTTTTTAGCCCTCTTAAAACAAGGCAGAGCAGCCTCTGTTTTTTTTGGAGTTACTCAGCTAAAACTCAGCTAGAGTAACTTCAGGTCTGGATTCTTTTACCCCCTTCCCTTCAGAGGGGAGCACACTTCACACAAATTCTTCATTCCACAACCTCCAGAGCCTTTCCATCACCCACAGGGCACAGCAAGGCCTGGGCTAAAAGTCCCCCTTTGTCAGAAGGTGCCTGCCTCCATGCCCCAAAATTATAAGGCATTTTTACAAAAAGCCCCCTCACCTTCCAAAAACCCCATCTTTAATTAGCTATGCCAGTGCCCCAGCCATTTAGCAACACATCACTTCCCTTCTGCTGAAAACAGAATTCATGCCATTAAAACAATGAGGTTTTATTGAGAGAGCCCTTACCTGCAGAGGAACAGCAAACTCCAGCATCCTTCACAGCTCCAGAGGAACAGCAAACCCCTCCATCCCTCACACCACCACAAGAACAGCAAACTCCAGCACACCTTCAGTGGATTCAGCCTCTCCCCAAACCTCTTTTTATCCCCCTGGACTGGGGATTTTGTATTGCTCCCAGCTGACACCAATCATCCCCTGACACACATCAGGTGTGAGTGCTGAGGATCCCTCCTACCTCCCCATGGCAAGGGTTGTTTTCAGCCCTCAGATTTTCACTGAGGAATTGTTTTTCACTTCATAGTTTAATTTGCCTTTCTGACTGAAAATTCACAAGTCTAATTTTATAAACACCTGAGGTTTATTTGTAGGCACAGCCAGAAATACATCAATACACCGTCCCTCTCATGAAAATACAAAGATTAGGTTAATGTTTTCCATAAAGTTCCTAAATTGGAAGTTCCTGTTATTATTTTAAAACGCTGTAAGTATTTGAAACTACATCGAGGTGAAATTCCCACTGTAAACACTTTAAGTGTTCAGGAAGAAAATATTTATGTTTAGACGCTGGTTCTTTAGAGTGACTTAGGTCCCACACAGATACACAGGGCAGCTCTCTGTGCCTCAGGCATCCCCCCTGCCTGAGGAGAGCCTGGTGAGGGTTCTGGACCCCAGGGAGCTCTGCAGTGATGCCCAGGGGAAGCCAAACCCCTGTGCCTGGAGAAGAGCTCCCTTTGGGATCACACAGCCATGGCCTGTGTTTTCTGTGAGCTGTCACAGCAGGCACAGGGAGATCTGAGAGGAGACCTTTGGTACAGGGCACGCAGCTCCTGCACAAGGCAAAGAGAATGCAGAAAGGAATAAATAATCAAAAGACCAGGAGTAGAAAGAAGCTGGTAAGACTGAGATACACAGATCTGTTCTGAGATCCAACAGCACAGGAATACAAGGCATTTCTTTTGCTGTTTAAAGTGAATTTTGTTCTAAGTTACAAAATTACAGACAGAGAAGAGCCTAATAATAACAGAATTATTTTTTTCCACATGACTTTAGTTTGTCCCTTGTACAAGAGAATAGTCAAAGTTGTTACTTTGACCCAGGAAAACTAAGAAAAAAGCAAGTTTGGGCGTCACCCTTTAGCCCAGTCACCTTGTCAAGGAAAGCATGTGCCAAGCTCCTGCTCCCCAAATTGTAGGGGAATGTACATGAATCATTCCTGGAATAAATCAAGGAGTGCAGCAGTCACTGACCAGGGGCTGATTTATGGGGATAAATCAACAGCAACAGAACATCCAAAGGCAAGATCCTGGGTGTGGAAACTGCCTGAGAGAGGCCCCTGTGACAGGGACTGTCACTCCTTGCTGAGATTCCCAGGGAGATAAGTGACGCCAAGTGCAGGCAGGAGTGTCTGCCTCCCACATAAACACTCATTCAGCTGATGGAGAACAAAGCAGCTCCTTAACATCTTTCCAAATCAGCACAGGAAAAAAGGGGAAAAAACAAAAC
>WEIU01010842.1:367253-397722 GCA_013389925.1 Aegithalos caudatus | reverse complement strand
AACCAAAAAAACAAACAAACAAACAAACAAACAAACAAAAAAAACCCCCACCTTTTGCACCTCCCATTTCTCAGGCTGCTGTGATGCCTTGGGAAGGCTGAGCTGGAACAGAGACTGCACAGAGCTGGAGAATAAAGTAGAGATTTATTGAAAGGCCTTTAGGGTACACCTTGGGCAGGACAAGAGCCTGGCCAGGGCTGCACCTAACGGGGACACAAAATGGGCACAAAATGGACACAAAATGGTCACAATATGAACAAAGGGTCCCCAGGTCTCACACTTTGATCAGTTTGGGTCCATTTGCACCTTGGGGTTGAATTGTCCCATTCCAGCTCCAGGCTGGGAGCTCCCATCCTTCTTGTTCCTCCCTGCAGCCACCCTTGTTTGTGCTTTGGGGCTGGAAGTTGTCCTTGGGGTGCAGCAGGACAAGGATTTGTTTTGTGTCCCTGCTGTGTGCAGAGCTGAGTGCCCCTGACTGTGAGCTCAGAGCTGCACCCCTGGGCACCACAGAGCTGGGATACAGGGAGAGAAAACTGAAGGCATCATCCTGCTCCTGGAGCATCTCCGTGCCGATTTTCCCACAGTGTGATGTTTGTCTGTTCTAAAGCTCCATCTCCTGGAGCCACGGAATTACCACAGGAACGGCTCAGCTCTCAGCGAAACGAGGCTGGGAGCTGGAGAGGGAACTTTGAGAAGCTGTGAACTTCAGAGGGGTTGGATTTAAATTTATAAAGGTATCCCCGGTTTCTGTAAAGTGGAAGGTGTCCCGATCTGTGGGTTTGTTCTCCTGGCAGGGATCTGTGAGAGCTTTGCTGTGGCAGCTCCTGTGATGTCCCATCACATCCCACGTTCCCGAGGCGGCCTCTGCCGGCCGCGCGTCCCCTCCTGGTCCCTGTCCCTATCCCTGTCCCTGTCCCTGTCCCTGTCCTTGTCCCTGTCACCGGCCCTTCCTGCCCTTGGCACAGGGAATGTTGGACCCAGCAGAGCCCTGAGTTCCAGCAGCATCGGGACACGATCGTCAGCGGGGGATGCCGCTCTCCATCACCGGGAATGCCGCTCTCCATCACCCGGGAATGCCTCTCTCCATCCCCGGGGAATGCCGCTCTCCATCACTCGGGAATGCCGCTCTCCATCACCCGGGAATGCCGCTCTCCATCACCGGGGAATGCCGCTCTCCATCCCCGGGGAATGACGCTCTCCATCCCCGGGGAATGACGCTCTCCATCCCCGGGGAATGCCGCTCTCCATCACCCGGGGAATGCCCCTCTCCATCCCCGGGGAATGCCGCTCTCCATCACCCGGGGGATGCCCCTCTCCATCCCCGGGGAATGCCGCTCTCCATCACCCGGGAATGCCGCTCTCCATCCCCAGGGATGCCTCTCTCCATCCCCGGGAATGCCGCTCTCCATCCCCAGGGATGCCTCTCTCCATCCCCGGGAATGCCGCTCTCCATCACCCGGGAATGCCGCTCTCCATCCCCAGGGAATGCCGCTCTCCATCCCCAGGGATGCCTCTCTCCATCCCCGGGAATGCCGCTCTCCATCACCCGGGAATGCCGCTGCTCCATCGCTCCGCTCCCGCAGCGTCTCGAGTTTCCCCGGTGCTCTGCTCCACAGCTCGGGTTTCCCGTCATGGGAACGAGTTTTCACAGGAGTTTTCTCAGCTATCCAAGGAATCCTCGTCCTGCCGGTGCTCCTGGCAGTGCTGAGCTGTGACACGTCCGTGTCTATCCCAGCACATCCGTGTGCTGCTGGCCCTCACAGCTCTGCTTTCTCTCCAACCCTTTTTACACCCTTATTTTGCATCCCACAGGATTATAGAACTACTCCAGGAAGTCCTGGAGGAGGATGAGGATGGAAAGTTGCTTAAGGAGAGTTTACAAGTTACACAGATGGGCCTCCCGTTGGTAATGAATGGAGGGAGGTAGCTGGGATGCCAGCAGCAATCCATAACTCGTCTCACTGAAAAACACGACCTGAGACAGAGGTGCAAATAACCTTTAAACTCTTCCTAAAAGTGCATGAAAAATGCCAAAGGAATGCAGAAGAGTGTTCTGTACGGTTGCAGTCAAGAGAAGGCATACATTCTAGGAAAAAATCTATTTATTTTTAATAAATCACTGTGTTGCCACTTAACTAATGCCACAGAAAACTCACAGAACTAAGATTCTGTCAGGCTTTTGCTCTGGGTTTTTTACCCTCATACAATTAACAAAGAAGCTAAAAATAAAAGCTTGATTCTTTTGCACCAGACCCAGGGCAGTTGTGCAGCTTCTCAGTGAACTGCTCGAGCAAAGCACAGAACACACAGAGAACAAATCACAGGCTGAAAAATATCATTTTTTTAGCCCATTTCCTGCATCCCCCAGGCCAGGCATCAACTGAAACACAATTCCAATTCACTCCTCCAGCTAAGAGTATTTCCTGCTGAAATGTTTAAAAACAATTCTTGGTGCTGCAGAGGTGCCCCCAGCCTTGGAAAGCTCCAGAACATAACTTTTGTATTTAAAAAAAGTTCACTTTGTGGGAGTCCACAGACCCAAAAGGATTTTCAAAAGAAATCCCAGTCAGGCCTGGAGCTGGTCAGCAGTGCAAAAAGCAGCAATAATCCCTGCCCCAAAGCTTTGTGCTGCTCAGGCAGATGCAGGCCAGGACACAGCCCCAGAGGAACTTGGGCTTTGCTGTCCTGAGCTCCTTTTGGGACACAGCAGGATTCCAGGCCAAAGGATTCCAGCATTTATTTGTCCTCTTTATAGCAAACCTCTCCCAGCGGGAGCAAGTCCCTTGCATGGTCTCTCAGAAGCAGCTGCTGCTCATAAATTAACCCTGAAATCCAGCAACTTCTGCTCCATTCACTCAGCTCAAAGATTTTTTGGAACATTTGAAGTCCAAACTCAGTCTCTACAAGCCCAAATCCATCCAGTATTAGAAAGCTTTCCCCAGGGCAAGCCTTCAAGTATTCCCTGAGGTTTAAAAATCCAGCCTGACTGAGAACCTTGGATACTATAAGAATTTATTTTTCTTAAATCCAGAGCAGAATTAAGGGCTGACTTCAACCCTGTACTCTGAAGAATAAACTCCATTTCACTTTATATTCTGGTCCCATGTGATTTTTTACAGGAAACCCACCCACAAACGCTCTCCAGCCCCTGCTGCTGGTTTTAACCTCAAGAAGCAGAAGTCTCCACTTGTACACAAACACAGGATCAGTCACAGGATGGTTTGGGCTGGGGAGGATCCCAAAGCCCATCCCAGGGGGGATGCCAGGGACACCTCCCACCGTCCCAGGCTGCTCCAAGCCCTGTCCAGCCTGGCCTTGGGCACTGCCAGGGATGCAGGGGCAGCCTCAGAACCATCAGTCAGGGCTTTCTTCCCCACATCCAATCTAAACCCACTCTCATTTGAAGTCATGTGCTCTCGGGTGTGTAAGCAGGGAGTTGAAAGCAGATTTTGTTAAATGTAGGGTACACATTTAGGGTTAACATCTTTGCTGTGAGGTTGAAGCATTATTTCAATTTTTATTAGCCTTTAAAATAAGTTGCAGATACAGAAGTGGATCCATACCTCAAAATCCCTCTGCAGGAGTGGCACTAACACTGCTCAAACAAACATCTGGAAAGGTCACAAGTGCTTAAAGAACAAGTTTATTGACAATATCGTCACAAATAAACAATCTAAAGAAAATTTCAGAAATCTCTAAACTTAGAAATTTTAAAATTTCCTCATTGGCAAAATCTTAAAAAAAAAAAAAAAAAAAAAAGATGTCACTATATTCTTAAACTTTCCTAATTTCAATGTATTGGTTCAGTCCTTTTATTTGATAACACACATCCAACCCTTCAGCACAATGAAAATGAGTCAAAGTACAATTTTCCTTCTGCAAGGGGATCTCGATCAAGATTTTTTTTTTTTTTTTTTGCAAGCGTCTCCCTGAATCCTGTCTGCTCACAACTTGATAGGTAACATCAGCAAGAAATAACTTTATAAATAGTCCAACTGAGCCAAATTAATTCTGGTATTAACCAAAACCTAAAGTTCCCCCAAACAATACAAAGCAGACCATGTAGTACAAGAAACTATCAGCATGCATTTTAGAGGTCATTTTTGTACTTCAGGTACATGAACTTAAAACCAAAGAGGGACAAGTGTGATAAAAATGTACTCAGATATTTCATAACATTAATATTTATTGCTTTATATGAATACTGTATTGAAAGCCCAAGCATTCAGTTTACACACAGAAATTATACAATTATATACCGTTTCACAATGGCAGTGAGCACTCATTACAATCTACAAAAAATCTACTTTACAGAAATTTAAAAATTCTAAATATCAAAAAGGTACAGTTGAAGAAACAGGTATAAATTTGGCAGCCAGTAATTGTGACTGGGAGGTTGCAGCTTGCATGTCTTTAAATATGGGAACTGGAAAATATCGAGTTTAAAGCGGTAGTTTGTGCTTTGAGCCGGTTTGAAAAAAATGTAACACTGGCTGTCAAAGTAGCATGTTCAAAAATATTTAGTTCACTTCCAAAATGTTATACAAATCGTGGTGATTCCTCTGCCCCCCTAACCCTTGTAGCTCAGGACGTGACCAGGGTCACGTCTCCGTCCTTCCCATGCTGTGGTGTGATCAGCCCGATGCCACCTGCAAACCTTGGAGGAACTCGGAGACTTCTCCAAACATTCACAAGCTCCAAGAAGCACTCAAAAAGGCAAAAACCTGCTCATTTCTTCCAAGGTGTTTTATTTTCAAATATTTCTTCTACAAAAAGTCGAAGCTAACGTTTTTGATTACAACGTTCTCAACATAAAGCACATTTTCTCATAAATAAATGAACTCCTTTCACTCAGGCACCTCAGAAGTATACAAAAATGTTGTCACTGGAACAGTTCTCTCGGAATGTGTTTACTCTGGTGTTTTCAACAATGTTAGTACTTCCAGGGTTTCGTATGGGCCAGATTTCATGTCTTTTGTTTTTCCAGAGGCAAAGTGCCTTGAGAGGTGAACTCAGTCTTTTCCTATAGAAAAAGTATTTGCTGTATTTATCTTTTATAGAAACAGAAAAATATACCCTTTCCCCCTTAGAACAGCGAGGGTACACGGAGGTGTGCATGCTGTGTGGAGATGTGTGTGTGAAATGGAACACATTTGAAACGCACGACAGAAGGTTTCTCGGTGTGTATTTAAATAAAAATCCAGAAACCAGCCTGAAACCCCGAATTTCACATGTCAAATGTTGAAACTGTAACCAAAAGATGAAGTAACTGCTAGAGCTGTCAGAAAAAGACAAGACAAAAAAAGCTTTCTTGCTTACATACAACTAGGCGTGGTGATCTCCAAAAAAGTTGTCAAAATTATAATTACCTTCCAGTTTAAAAACTTTTATTCTAAATAAAAAAAACTATACACAAACCACTGATTTGACCAAACGAAAGTTCAGCGGTAAGCAGGACCTGAAGGAGCTGGTATTCACAGTTCTTATCATGTACAACTCTTTCAAGGTTCAATCCACGGAGAAGTTTATTTTACAACCTGCTTCTTTTTGTAAAACTAAAGGTCCACTTTATTACATAAAATTATACAGTGTAAAACCGGAGCCTTATGGAAAATACTGCCTCTAAGTTTATTTAAATTAGTCTTGCTCCATAGGTTCATCTGCAGCTTCTGTGGCTTCGTCACTGTTTTCCATGGGGGTCTCTGAGGAGGTTTCTGGAGTTTCTGGAGCACAGGAGCCCAGCTCTCCTGTGTCACTGCAGGCAGCCCCAGTGCTGGCAGAGGTGCTGATGTCGCTGGCAGCAGAGGGGGAATCCTTCTCTGCCTGCCCAGACTCCTCCATCTGACTGCTCTCCTCACTGCTCTCTTCAGCCACACTCGAGGAGTCACTGTCTTTTTCTGCATCTTTTCTGTCCTGCCCAACGTTTCTGGGAGACATGAAGGACTCTAGGAATAAAGAAAGTACAGGGATTACACCAAGGGATTTCCCAACATTCCTTAATCCTGCTCCTTTCCACTCTGAGCTCAGCAAAACTTCCACAGCACAGCCAAGGACAGGAAAAACAGACAAACCCCAATTTTATCAGAAGATGTAAAGAATTAGAGCCACCTGATAGTTTGTCAGGATACCCAAACTATGCCAACATACAATTTAAAAAAAAAAAAAAAGTTATTTTATTTAACAGGTAGCTTCACTTCATTAAGCTTCACTGGATAAAGACAAAGTTTAAGAAGTAAGATTTTCTGGCTTCCCCACATCCTCCTTTGGCCTTCAGAAGCATTTTTTTGGAAGTTATGAAACCATGGCTGTTTCAGGTGTATAGCCATTAGGATCTACAGGAAAACTGTACAAATACATGAACCACAAAAGAGAATTCTAAGGAAACATTGAAGAAAATGTAAAAAATAGATTAGTCTCTTAACTGCAGTTATTTATTTTTTAACTTAGATACAGAGCCTGCCCTACAGTGAGATCATTTTTAGTGTTCTCACAGGATACATAAATTTGTATCTGTATTTAAATAAACTCCATAATGAATAAAGACAGTCAAACAGAGCTATGACCCATCCCTGTTCTGGAGAAAGGATGAGAACACCTGAACACTAACGTAGGAATTTTTGAATTCTTGGTGCACTCTGATTTTATTCACGGCCTCAGAAGATTTTAAGTACCCTTGCCTAAATTTCACATCAAGCGTAGGACCAAGGAAAAAGAAATAATAGCATTGCTAAACTATACAAAATTGAATTATGAAGCAGCTCTTCTTTAAGCACAACTGGAGACCTCCAGCAATCCCAGCAGCACTGGTCTCCAGCAAAGAAAATCCCAACCCCTTGGAAGTAAAAGAAGACGGTGAAATCTGAAATACCTTCCTCCTCTTTGTCTGTACAGTGCTGTCTGGCACAGGTAGCATCTTTTTCTTTATCCTGAGATGTAGAGGATGCTTCTGTCTCTTCCCCCATGCCTGAAGAGACTTCACTGGAGGCAGTTTGGTTTGGTGCATCTCTGGCTTCCCCTTCCTTGTCAAATTTAAGTCTTTTTACCTCATGTCCTTCTGCTTCTGCAGGATCATCCTCAGAGTGCTTATTTTTCACCGGGCTGCTCTGAGCACCTTCGGATTCAGACGCTGGTGATTCACTACAAGCAACAAAATCAGATGTAGCATTTATTGAAGACAAACATTCTGTGCCTTGCCACACTTTAAGGAAAAAGTAGCAACTACTTCAATTTAAACACACTAAGTGGTAACAATAGAATTTGCTTCACTTATTACATAACATACCTCCAAGTCATCACTCCTAATTTAAAACTCCATTATGCATCCCCTTAGAGGACCAGTCTTTTTTAAACTGTTTTTACAACATAAATAAAAAAACCTAAGAGTAATAAAAGCTCCAAATCCACTCCTCCTGACAAACCTGTGTTTCTTCTCCTCTGTTTGCTGCAAGCTGGGCTCTTTATGCTCTGTGCTGTCTGGCAAACCGTTGGTTGTCATGGGGGTTGACAACGAAACCTTCGTCCGACTCACAGGTCTGGGGGTGCCAGGGCCGTTTACATTCGATCTTTAAAATTAATAATGAAAAGTTAACCCAGCCTTTCAGCTGAGGAATTTGCTCCTATTTGGCAGAAAGCAGTTATACTCTTTCTTTAAAAGATCAACAAAACAAATTAACGAGGGGCTTTGCTGTTTTATATTGAATAAAACATTCCTTGCCCACAACGTGCAAATTTGATTAAAAATCTAAATAACAAAATGAATTCTCAACAATGAGGTTAGAAAGAGAACAAAATACAGAGTACATGGCATACATGTGCTTGCCTTCTCTATCCCCATTCCCCAGTATTCCATGTCACACCTCAGTTCTAAGGGTACTTATTCCCAGAACTCCACCGCTTTTATCCAGGAAAAGTCCACCCCTGAAATGGAACTCACCTGTCAGAGTACCCTGGTGAATTCCCGGGGAACATAACACCATTCATCCGATTTAAACTACTGGAATTATTTTTCCTAACAAACAAAACAACCACATGTTATGAATAAAGGAACTTTAAATCACTTTAAGATTGTTTGCACAGAATTTCCCAATCCCAAACCTACAAAGCTGTCTTACCACTGTCAGTCCCCAAAGGGCTTTTTATTTATTCCCAAATTATTGCACTTGCAGACACCATCCCTGCTGACTGAACTGTTGGTAACAAAATCTGAACTCTGCATGTCTGCCTTTTAGATACAACTACTGACAGCAAGAGAGACATCAGACACACACATGCATCCTCCCTGCTACTAACACAAACTTGAAGTTTCACAGAAAAGAGGATTATACTCACTCTGAAGATGGATATACACAGCTGACAACCATGACATTCTGTAATATACAAACAAACATATCAGGAGTTCAGAAACAGAAGCTTCAGCTCTTGACAACATCCCAGAACTATTAAGTTACAAGATTTTGGTCCCATCTGTTAAAATACCTCTGCTCCCTCTTACAAGGTCAGGATTTTATTAAGTTTGTTACTGTCCTAACAAGACCAGCACATTAAGCCTTGGGCCCAAGTATCTGTAATTTCTAACTGAGGGATCTCTGGAGAACAAAGTATTCAGAAATGCTGAAGTATCCTGTTGTGGAACCACATTTTCAAAGTCTCTTCCTGGCTTCTGAAGGATCCCATGCTCTGATACAAGCTCAAGGCACACTCTGCTACACCACAGGATTTAAATAATGAAACAAAAGACACTGGAGGGAAAAGGCCTCCCTTCTTCACCTCTGGATCTACTCTGAAACCAAATGTGGGAGGAAATTTCTGATCATTTCTAGCCAGTACTCCATACAAAAACTGCCAATACACCCTCCACAAACCCCACGTGGAATACTGCACAAGGATTGGGAAACACAGCAGTTGCAGCCCAGACATTAATTTTTATGTCTGCAGTTATTTTAAAAGTGCTTTTTGCTGCTGAAAGGTATGAAACAAACTCAGACACTTAAGAGCAGGCAGTAGCTGTACTGTGGCTCTGATCCCCAAGGAAAGCAGCAGACCTTTGGGAGCAATTGGGATGTTATTAAGTGCTGGCTGTGACTGTGGAGCTGTGTTGGATACATACCTTTTCCACACCTCTTAGGAATTTGTCTGTTCCTGTGTAATTCCTCCTAGGATCTGTCAGCAACTCACAGAGTCGCTGGATAGTGAAGGGGATGCTGCAATGAAATAGATTTATAACAATTTAATTTTATTTCAATAAGTACAACTGTTAGGAAGCAACAACATTATTGGTTTTTCTCCCTTACTGAGAAGGTGGAACAAAACCAGCACTGAAATTTGTTACCATGAGCAATATTGGGTGGCACCTCAAGGCTTTATTTTCCCCTCTCTCATACAAAGCTGTTTCCTGTGCTCACCACCACAAAACCCAAGCAGAATCTCAAATGATTCATCCCACAGCTCAAAGGATTCATTTAAACAATGAAAAGGAAATCAGATCATCAACAGTAAACTTTCTGACTGTACTATTCCAATATACAGAACAGAAATTGTAAGGGATTCCAAACAAATTTGAGTCATACACACTAGAGCTAAAAAAGTCTCAACTTGTAGTTTATTTCAGGTTTGACACAACATGGTTACAGAAAAAGCAGTAAATGTTGGAATTAGTTAGAATTCAGCTGTTACAAATAGTCTATTTTGCTACAACTGGACAATGTACTCATCTATCAAGGAACAGATCAGGAATAATAAGTTATGTATAAGTCCATAGGAACTCCATAAACACATTTTTGTTTTTGACAATTCTGCACTCAGTTTCATCCCTGCTGGAATGAGAAAAAGACCTTTCAGACAAGCAACACTTTACAGACAGTTCCCAGTTACCTGAGGTGTCACATACTTTCAATCCAAGGTCAGTGTCACATTTTAAACAAATTTCTGTCAAAAATATTTCAGTAAAATTATGAAGTACCATGCATTTTTAGTTAACTCTTGGAAGTTGAAGCCACAGGAATTAAAAAAGTTATCTAAGAATATTTGATACAATATTTATGAACCATTTTGTGGTTGAGAATCCAGCTGACACCAGATCCAGTGCAGCATCATTCCACACTGACATGCATGTGTGTGTATATCCCTATACTGTAAATTTTTGTCCAAATTCCATGTTTATTGTTTTCTGAGGAAGTGGTGTCTGCAGCCTGTGTCATGAGCTAACAGAGCATGTTTGCTCATTAGCTAAACAGCCCCATCAGAGATGCCCAGATCTGCACCAGCTCATGCACAGGGGTCAGCACAGCTCCAATTCATCATCCCACAGGACACTTCACTTGAACTAAAAGCCAGCAGTACTCAGAGAGTGACTAATATCAACAATTTGGTGATGTTTGTCAGAACTGCCTGTACATCATGTTACTGAAGAAGTTCTAATCCTCAACAAACCAGAAAAACCACAGGTACAAGTGCTCCTTCTAATTCAGTTTATTACATGAAGGCTCTTGAGCTTAACAATAGTTCTGGCATTATTAAATTCCCTTCCCTTGCTCTTCACTGGTCAACCAGAAATCTTTGATACCCAAATTCTTCATAAAATCATCAAGCTTAGAAGAGACCTTTAAGATCAAATCAATAGTCACAATATTCAGCTTCTGTGCAGTGCCTTCTTTTAAAAAAATTCCCAACTTTTAAGTCACAAAGAATTTATTTGATCTGTTAATCTTTCCATATAGTTAAAATGTTAAGTTGATCTTACTACTTCTTGTGGTGGTCATTTCGGTTTTGGGTTGGAAATTCATAATTAAAGAGATTTTGCTATTTTTAATAGAATAGACAGTCCATTCAAAAATCCATTTATTGAACAGAAACATACAGGTTTTTAAATTATTCTCCATCAGCCAGATCTGTAAGACATCCTGGGGAATCAGTACCTGGCTAATTTGGGTTTAGCTGTACTTTACTGGTCCCCTGGAATGCTGTGACATGAACCCTTTTGGAACAGTGCTAATTCCCCAAGTAAAACAAAAAACTCAAGAAACGTGCAGAGTGCAACTAACTCAAGAAGAAAAAGCTGTGTTCCTATTTTACCCTCAGCTATAACAAGTTAAAAGGAGAAAGGCAAAAGCCAAACTCCTTGCCCTCCAAATCCTTCACAGCCAAGTGAAGTTCGTGCATGGAGCAGCAGATGGCACCCGGTGTCACACGATCCCCTCTGCATGGAACTGCTCCAACACTGACAAATGCTTTCAGCTGGCAAAATCCAAAGTTAACTTCACCTCAGGAACTCTTTCTGGTGAAAACAACTGTTGTTTTAAAATAATTCAACAATGTGATTTTAAACCAGAAGCAATTGAAATTGGTGGGACTCTATAAAAGATCACATCACCAATGAAAAGTTTGTGAGCAGCATGAGAACTGATGGTAAATGCTCAGAAATTCAATTAGTTCAGCACATGAGCTGCATGAAGAGTCCTGGTCTGCCCACTTAAGGTAACCACTTCAAATTCTATAGCAACACACTCAAAACTGCACTTCCAGCACTACAGTCCAGAGTGAATTACAAACCAAAAATTCATTTGGACTGCATTGAAGAGGGATCTGGGAAAATTACTTGTAGCAGCTATATTAAATTGTAACAAAAAAACCCAAATGAACCCATAAACGAAATTTGGATTATGATCTATTTTATTCATGCTGTGAAAACTTCTCTGTCATCAGAGATCCCCAATAACTTACCCTGGAATTTCCTTGTTTCACTAAGAAAGGATTAAAAAAAAAAAAATGCAGACATTCCTACTCCAAAGCAATTGTAAGAGAATTGTAGAGAGAATCTGTTTCTGCAGACCTGTGCAGACACCAGTCAAGTAAGATACAGACAGGTCAAAAGTGCCAGTTTGTGCTTTCTTTAAAGGGCACTTGAGCTAGAAAGACCTCAAAACAGGGGTCATTCTTAATGTGTTATTTCTTCAACTCAACTCAAAAGTTTCTACAAATTTGCTACTTAGAATGAACTCTTTCCCTTTCTCTTAAACAAACACTAATAAAAATATCCCAATAATAAAATCAAGTAGGTTCCTTGTCTGCCCTGGTACCCTGACACCCACAGCTCTAAGAACCCCGAATATACAAATCACACAACCCAAAAGCTGCTGCTGCTGCTGCTTTTTGGACAGATCTCCACAGGATTCAGCTTTTACAATCACATCCTCCCTGTGGGGGTTCCAGGATTTACTAAATGAACCACTCTGCAATTCCACATCCTGAAACATCCCCAGGCACTATTTCCTCTAAGGTAACTAATGGATGCAGTTTGCTTCCTCAAAGCCTGAGAGTTTCACTGCAAAGTATGAGGAAGCTGAACACCCTGAAGTGTTACAGCAAAGGATGAAAATAGCACAGGCACAGCCTCAGCTCCCTCATCCAGAGGTTTGTTCAGTGCACTTGGGAACAACAGCAGATAACAGCAGCCCATTCATTAGCTGTCCCTGGGAGAACATTACCCATTTTGTGAGCAACGAAGCATTAACAAAAAGCTGGGGGAGGAGGGAGAGAGGCAGACTTGAGCATAAAGGATAGGTTTGTTTTTAAATTCCTGCAGTGAAGCAGGCCGGTATCAATATTGGGGAGCTGAGAACAAGCTGAATTTCACATTCTTGGAAGTCTCCTATGTGAGAGCAAGTGTGGGGGGGAAGAGGAGATTTGACTTAAGGCTCCTAAACTGCAAATAAATGAAGTAGTATGGAACAATGACTGTATCAATTAAAAATACAACATCAAATCCAATACTAGGGACATGTCAGTAGCAGCTTTGAACCTGAAATTGCAGAATATCAGGAAGGCAAGGTTTAGAACATGCCCATTTATCAACAAGCTGAGAAAAACACTGAAAGTCTCTTAACAAGTACTGAGCACCACAACCAGGATGACTCAGCTCATGGCAAGTATGTAATCCAGTTTAGATACAACACAAATACTACATAAGCTAGGAAAAAGGACACACCAAATAAGACAAAAATATCAGGAGCTTTATTTGAAAGGAAACAAAAACTTCCAAGATTAGGAAACCAGCAAAGGGCACAGATACATTTCCATCTAAGACACTGTCAGCAAGAGATCAAACACCCCACGCCCTTCATCAGGATCACTTCAGCTATAAATCTGAATTTGGCATAATTTTGTAATTCCAACCCAGGTACACCTTTGCCTCTTGGTCACACCCTGTTTCTCACAGCACCATTTCTTCAAATGCCAGTGAACTGCCACAAAACAATCAGGAACTAAACACCAGAAGGTCTCTTTCCATCTGGTATTTCAAAATGCACTAAAAGAAATCTGACTTTACTGTCTGTTTAACCTCTTAAATGTACACAGCAATATGAGACTTCTTTGAACTGCACTGTTTAAAAACTAACCACATACTGAAAAAACAAAGTGAATGACAGCACAGCGTGTCACATGTCACACTTTGCATTCAGTGACACAATAATAAAGTTCAGAAACTACTGTAGTGTTATTTCCAAGGTGCACATTTGCTTCTGCTCATCTATTCGAGGAAGCAAAGTGAAGTCACAGCTACAGTACAGACCACTATGTTAAAAACTGGGGAAATGTGTTTGTTATCCTGATTTTAGAAAACAAAGGATACATACCCATTAAATCCAGTGACAATTTTCAGGATTCTTTCTTTCATCTCTTCAAAGGGAATATATTCCACGTTTGGATTGGGGGGCCCTCTTGGTTCAGGAGCTGAGGTTCTGAAATCATCCATGACTTTCTCCAGTTTGAAAATAAAATAGCCTTTAAACTGAGACCACTGAACCCTGCATAAAACACAAGCATTGAGACAGAGGCAAGTTAGCCCTAAACCCAAAGAGCAACAGTGCAAGTTGATGTTTGCATAACAACGCTCACCCTGGAACGCTGGCCCTAAGATAAACGAGGCAAGTAAGGCAGCACTGTTTTCCTTCCTGAATTTAAAGCACGGTAAGTATTTCAGCAATTGTACTGGAACAATGTAACAGAAATCAACTGCCACTAACAGCAGGGGAAGCCATTTCCTTAAAGAACCAATATCCGCTGAAAATGCAAACGTGAAACATACACGTGTCTGTACAATGTAAAGGGAGCCCACAGTGCTGCCTTTCACCGAGCTCCTAAGAGGTGGAAGGGGAAAAACAAACAACTAAAACCGAACAAACACCCCTCCAATAAAAACCCACCACAGCAAAACACAAAGTGCTTCAAGTTTGGAATCCATAGAGCAACTATGCATGGCATTATCTGCTTCCCTCACAAGACCTCACCAAATGCCTTTTGCAACTCTACCCACCTTAAAAACATTCCATGGTACCTCTCTTTCTCAAAAAGGCAAGTATTTTCTGTACCACGGCTGGCATTTGTTGATGAGTAACTGAGCAGGACAACTTTGACTCCAGATAAAGATTCCCACAGCAATAAGCTATTAAGATGTTTCCAAATTACCTCCTGCCTTACAGCTTCAAGTTCTGGCATTTATAAAATTCTAGATTTTGAAATTTTCAAGCAAACAGGTCCCTGTCACTGGGTACAACAGACAAGAGCTGAGCCAGCCCTTGCACACCCCCAGCTCCACATTCAGGGCCTCCTTGGGACCCTGCATGTCTGAGCAGCACAGGGAGCCACGTGAAACAACTGATTCACTTCAGGATCCATTTTTTATCTGTTCCTGCTGATGCAGGAGCTTGCACAGCTCCAGGACAGAGAAAAAGAAGAAACAGGGAATAACAAACCAACAATAAAGAAAGAGAGAAGATGATCTTTGACATTTATCTGTAACACACACAAGCTGGTACGAGCAGGCTGAAACCAAACACGTGTAAAATGTGAGCCCCTGGCCAGCCTTCAGCTCCTGCTCAAAGCAATATCAAACTATACAGAAAACTATTTAGCCAAAGGCTCCATCTCTGCTGCAGTTGGTGGGGTCAGCAGCTGCCCTTCTGTGGGGCTGACCCAACTCTTTGTGCTGTGAACCAGCTTTGTGGCTGAGGTTTGTTCCAGCAGCACCAAATCCCAAACCACCGGCCAAGGAGGCTCCAGCAGCCTGCTTGCACCAGAAAAGCAAGGCCACAGCATCTCTGCCTTCATTTTCTCCTTTGTCTCCAAGAGATAATTATGAGATGAAAATGGGGGAAATACAGCTCAGGTTTATCTACAGAGATCCAAACACAAAGCTCCTGTCTTTTATTAGGAATGATACATCAGTAATAATAGGGGAATTCCAAGGAGGAAAGCAAACCTGCTTTCCTTCACAAGAGACCTTTAGGCACCTCACAATAGGAGGGATCACAGGATTCAGTGAATAATAGTAAGAAAAATTAATAAATAAGTAAACATCAAGGTCCCAGGAAGGCAATGGCATGGATTGAAGAGCACCACTGAGTCTCACTGGATTGTCTCAATCAGCACTCTACACCCAAAGCAGAACACTGTAACAATACCAGGCATTGCTGCTACAGATGTTGGATTAGAAAGCTGTACAATTCTGTACAATTCATGTTACCACCATGAAACCAAAGTGTTAGTAACAAATTCAATATATAAACACACCACAACCACAGTAAATAACCCATGACAGTGTGGGATGACTCCCCACAGAGCATCCCAAGAGCTTTACTTGCCTCATGAAAGGGGATTCCACCATTATTCTAAACATTCTTTGACAACCCCGTTTGGATATATTTCCACACTTTAAAACTTGAGCTGTTCTTTGTTTTCATTGTTACTTATTTCTTGCTAAATAGTAACACTTATCTTTTCACAGACCATTAACCCATCAGTGTTTAAATAAATCAACAACTTGAAGTTTAAAACGGCCTGAAAGCAGCACCCACCAGCTCCTTTACAATGTAGAAACTACAGAAAACAAAGATTGCAACATTTTGCCCATACCTAGAAATTGAGAAAACTACCACTTGGATTTTAAAGAACAAATTTTAATCAGTGTTTCTCCCATTATAAAAAGAACTTAGATCTGCAATACACTGAATTACAGACACAGCACTCCAAACCAGCTGCTAAATGACTGCAGACCAGGTAACACAGGGCAGGGTACAGCCAGAGGCAGCAGAGTTTAAGGATAAACCCACCCTGCAATGACAAGGGTGAGCCCAGCTAACCCAGACAGAGCAGCACCAGCCTAAATCAGCCCCACAAGCTGTGCTAGGAGCTGTGTGAGCACAGCACAAGGGCTCAGCACAGCCCTGCTGCTCACTCACTGTGCTGCTCCAGCAGCTTTTCCCAGCACTGTTGCATTCCCTGCTGCAGGAAAGCTGAACTGCTCAAAGGCTGCTGTTACATTCAGTGCAATCTCAGACAGAACTGCAATTCAAACAATAAACACAGCTGTCCTGTGCATCTCCTGACATCACTGTTGTTAAAATAATGAACTCATTTCTGACCCCAAAACCAAAATGATTTCTGCAGGGACAGTAAGATTTTCTCAGTTCCCATTTACTTAGTGGAAGTGATCAAAAGTGAGTGTCACAAGAGCCAAGTCACCTTTCCTGTTTTACCAGTCCATGAAAATGACACCTACAAGTTGGCATCAGCTGAGCTTTACAAACTCACGTGTCTCATTCATAAAGAAAACCAGTTCATAACAATGGCTAGAACTGTTTGGCAATACAAAATTAAAAGTTGCAGATCCTACTAGCTACCAAAGCAATCTTTATTTACACCTCTAGAAATTTTGTTATCCCCATTCACTGAAAGGTTGCTTAGAAAGACAACAGAAGAGACAAACAAGTGACAAATATGTGTTTTTTAGGAAAGGAAAAATATTCCACATGTATCACAAGCTTCTTGAGAGACCTCTATTTTCTCTGCTTTGTTATACAATGTGAGAACCCAAAACCAACAGAAAACTTTGGTCAATAACTTCTGTAGTTAAATCAAGAGCCAAATGGAAGCAAAAGAAAATTCTTCTACTCCCTCCTTTATGTACAAGCTCATTGAGTTTTATACACTGGAAAATAACTGATAAACAACCTAAGTTCTGTAAGAATAATGAATTGAAGAAATTCCATGGAGAAAATACTGCTCATACTTCTTTCAGAGCAGGCTTGTTTATAAATACTTGCTCTTCCCACTCAGGATTGCACAGAATCAGCCTTTTCTTCCAAACCATGCTCTTCCTGTCCACTACACTAACTTGGGAATTTGTATCAGCAACTTTGAGAGCTTTTAGAGCCACTCAAAGAAAAAAACTTACTGAGAACGCTGCATGTCCTGAAACAACACTTTCAAAAATAATATTTAAAGAAATTAGCTGATCCCAAAATGTTTTGGTTCAGTGTACTTTCATTCTAGAGAATGGTGCCTTTTTAGTTATATACATTTTCTGTACATCAAAGCACCTTTCACTACAATATCTGGGTCACCCTGTGTAAATGTACCTGTAAAAGAGCTCTCCTGGGCTAATGACTCTGGAGTTCCACACATGCTCCACATCATTTAGGAAAAAATGCCATTGGAAGGGTCCTCTGCTTCCCTCCCACCAGCTCCTGCACTTCCTTCCCTTTTATCAACATAAATGATTTGCTCTGGCATACAAAAAAAAAGAGGAAGAAACTGATTTCAAGTAAAAAGCACCTAACAGGAAAAAAGTCAAAGGCAAAGGCATGAAGAGAAACAATCACAGCACTTCAGAACTACAGCCTGTATCCATGTAGACACCACCCATTTCAAATTTTCCCAGGACAGACACAAATGCTATGAGTTTAACTCAAATTTAATTGTTTTTTAGAAAGCACTTCTAAAAGTCAAGCAACAAATGACAGCATGGAAGCTCACAGAGAGTCCAACAATTCAGTCTTTCCATCTTACTTAAACATTTTATACATGCTAATTATGTGCTTCAAGGTATGAGAAGGTGTCTAACACCCTGATACTGTACCCCAGTGCAGTCCCTGACCTTGCAATTTCATTAAGCATTAGAAACATGAGAGAAAAATGGATGGAATGGATTTCAGTGTTTGAAGACACTCAGTTGTGTTTTTAAAAATCAATCAGGAAAGCAGACAGCACCTGACCAAACAGCCAATCCTACAAGGAACACCAGCAAGCTTTGAGAAGATTTACATATAATTAGAGAGACAATGTGACAAAAGGCTAGGAAAGGGTAAGGGAAGACATGAAATGAGCAAGTAGAGATTAAATTAAATTACAGACTATGCAAAAAAAATGCTAACAAAGTATTTTAAAAAATCCCACACAGAACTACATAAAACCCCAGAATGGGATCAAAATTAGTAGGTGAAGATAAGATAAACTTTAACATGAAAGCCACGAAGGAGGGATGGGGAACTCCACAGCCAGGACAGTGCAGCAGTAACAAACTGAGTCACTGAGAGTTCCTGAAGCAGCAAAAATATCTCCACTGCACAGGGAAGAATAATAAAAAACAACAACAAAAAGAAGAGAGATAAATTTAGATACAATCTAACATTGTCAGAGCAGAGCCAGGGAAGAACACAACCCTGAATAGCTCTGCTCTCTAATAAAAGCAATCAATCTATTTCACACCTGTACTGGAATTACATGATTTGCTCTTGGAACTAATCCATTACTACAGATCAACAGAATTTGCCAAGCAACATCACCCAAGTTTAGAAATGCACCAATTCTACTTGGTGAGCAGCATCTTCAGCAGGGAGCAGGCCACCCCAGACAGAAAACAGGGCAAGCAATCTGATGCAATGCTTTGATTTCAAAGAATTAATAGCACAAAGTTGTTTGCAAGGAATGACTGTGTCTCTACTAACATCATTTGCATAGGATTCATCCTTCCAAACATGCATATCCAAACAAAATTGCATTTTACATGGGAATAATCTCATCAGATCATTCCCAGAGTGTAAAAGACATCCCCCTACTCCCTTATCTCCTGCTTATGCAAAATGCTCGTGCTGGAGAAACTGAAAGCAGCTTTCTCTCTTACCACTATGGGTATTGAGGAGGAGAACCAGCTCAATATCTGCACTGTTGTGTGGCAGAGAATTAACTGATATTTGCTTTTTTATAGGTTTTTATACTTGATTCTTTTGCCACTTGGTATAGCCACTTTGGCAGGTGTCAACAAGAAGAGCAAAAAGCCTGAAATATTTAACTAAGTTGTTTGGGCAAGAGCTGACAAAGATGAAAATCCCTACTATTTTTAAGGGAGAACTTTCCATGTTGAACAAATGATTTGGTTCCTTCTCCCATATTTAGCACTGCAAGGCTTTGCTGTAACAGTGCATCCCTACAGCAACACATGACTTGGACACGAGGAGGAGGCTGGGCTGCCAAGTCTCCAGGAGTGCAGAACACTTACACTGATTTACTCATCTCCCTTTTTAAAAACTGTCAGAAAACATCAGGAGAAGCCTAAGGGAGTGCATATGGCTCATACACTTCAGATAAACTCTAAAGATTTTAAGGTTCAAACTCTAGTAAGACCTATTGAAGCAAAGCAGGACAAAACCTAAACTTGATTGAAGAACTGAAGGAAGAATTCAGAGTGCCTGAAACAAGGCTAACTCCTGAAATGAAAGCACTGCAATTATTCCATAAATCTTTCTGGAATTGCCTTACAGATTACAGGTTTAATTAAGAAAAGCATTATATTGAAGAGATGTTAAGCTTGCAGAGACCCAGCTATGTACTTAAAACATGAAGAGTCCCAGGAGTCCTGGTGGGATGTCTGTCCTCAGATTTCACAGTGTTTAAGCTCATTACAAAATTACTTGATTTAAATTTTAAGAGGATGCCATCTGTTTTGGAGAGATGCTAAATACCACACAGAACATAAAATGAAACCAAAGTAGATCTACTATTGATTCTGTTCATTGAACAGGCCATAAAAGAAATATCAGAACTTAGTAAAAAGAAGTATTTCCCTCTCCACACTTCTCCTACTCTTGGCTCTCTGACAAGCAGAAAAAAAAGCAATACCAAAAAAAAGAAACCAAACACTACCCAAAAAACCCAAACAAACAAACAAATCCCCCACCAAATTACTATACTTAGGATGCAAATGTGCAGCCAAACTGATTTTAAGGCAATGTCCTCAGAACACACAAGGAAAGAACCAGAGAACAATCCCTGAGTCACGTAACAGGGAACAAGAGATCCAAGTCACTGGAATTACCTTTGTCCCCCCAATTTTTGCTGACTTCCATGACACTCCCACAGAGACCTGCTAGTAGGAAACAGGTATTTTGAAGTAACTTGCCAACCTTAGTAACTGTTTATTTTCTTTTGTGCCTTGTTCTAGAGCTCCTAGGAGATGAAGACACAGCAATTTCCCTAGGCTGTGAAAGGCAAAATGAAGTTTCATCCAAAACAAGTTAATTCCTTTTCTATTCTGGTCTATCAATGGGATCTCCAGAACTACTTGGAAAGTGAAAAGGCAGAGAAAATGAAGTGCACTCAGCAATCACAAACCCAATTCAAACCCCTGGCAAGGCAGCAAACTTTCCAGCATGCTCTTCCACAGCCTGGATGCAAGATGATCCAACAGGAATACTGAGGATTGGATGGAATATGAATATACCTGCTCAAACCCAAGGCCTGTGTCAGCCTCCAGGGAGCTCAGAACTCCTGCCAGGCATGAGGAGCTCCAGAGGGGCTCCCTGGCTCCCTTCCCCAGGGCTGGGCAAAGAGCAGGAACAGGGGAGCCTGCCTGGGACTGCCCATCCTGTCCCCTGCCTGTCCTGTCCCCTGTCCTGTGCCATCCTCTGTCCTGTCCCATCCTCTGCCCTGTCCCATCCTCTGTCCTGTCCTGTCCCATCCTCTGTCCTGTCCCATCCTCTGTCCTGTCCTGTCCCATCCTCTGCCCTGTCCTGTTTCCTGCCCTGTCCTCCTGTCCTGTACCTCTGTCCTGTCCTCTGTCCCCCTGCCCTGTCCCCAGCCTGGCAGTGCCTCAGCACTCAGAGCAGCATCCAGGGATCCTCTCCAGCAGCCAATGGAGCTGCAGCTGCACAGAGAACCAATCCATGGGTTGAACAAGCTAAAAACCTTAAGAGCTGCCTGTAAAACACAATTCCCAGCATTTTCAGACCAGAAAATGAAAAACCCAACCCTCCTGCAATCTGTTAGCTTTTTGTACAGGAATTACTATTTCATTCTTTATGATACAGATTGCTCCTCAAACAGGTGTGCTTTCAGCTTTTTTCAGAAAATACCTGTGCAAATTTCTGGGATGAAGAGCTGCAGCACTGAGCTGCTGAGGATCCCACAGGGCTCCCATTCCACCACACACTCAACCTTGTCCTTGCTCTACACCAAGAGGGGCAAGGCTGCTCTGCAGCTCCCACACATTGCTGTGATCCCACACACAGGGAGGTGAGGCTCATCACTGAATAACCACAAAATTAACGCTGCAGATAAGGCAGGGAGATGTGTGATGTGACTAGGAGGGAGCTGAGCCATTTCTTTAAGCAGCAGCACTCATTTATCAGGTTAAAGAACATACCTCACCTAATTCCACTCTTGTGTCAAATATTCTTTGTATTTTAAACTTCTTTTTCTATTTCCTGCGCTTTATCTTAACAGGATTTTGATAAAATTCATTTCAGTGTCATGATTTTGCATGCTGCTGCTATTTTCACCGTTCACACAGTACAGACTAGAACAGGGAATTCCAAATAAAAACGGATTTACACACTGAAATCCCCTGTACACCAATGGAGACCCGTTTCTCACACGCTTCTGGGAAGCAGACAAATGCCTCAACCTAACATCAAATCAAAGCCTTGAGAAGTGCTAGATCCTTAATGAGTGTTTGTAAATGAAGAATCAGTTTTGAAGGCTGAGGTGCTCCAGGTAGGGTGAATTCCTGGAACACTGTGCCTTGCTGCAGAGCGTGCTCCTGTTAGGAAAACACTGGCAAAGCACTTGTCCTGGGGGAGCATCCTGTCCTCTTTCACCTGATAACTCATGGAAAATTAAACACTCTCACATTTTATCTTCAGTAGGATTTTACCTCATGTTACCTTTCACTTTAATTAAAAAATATATTGAAGAGTTCAAAGGAGGAAAAACTGGTACTTCCCACAAGCACAGGAGGTGTTTTTCCATTTTCACTGGCTGATTGTTGTCAGCCTAAATCCAGTCTTTGCTCTCCTTGGGAGCACAATGAGCTCATTCCAGAACCAGGGAAACTGTCAGACATTAAAACTACATTTACTTCAGTAGTGTGAGTGTTCACCTCTGCTGCTTGCAAATTACTACTGCTCTTGCCAGGAACAACAAAGATTAAGACTTAGTTATGGAAACAGGCAGCTGAAGAAGACATTAAAGCACTATCTGTAATCATCAAGGGACTAATTCTGATCTCTGCTGATAAATATTCAGCTGACTCTAACAGAATACAGCTGTCCCACAGAACAGAAAAAAAAATTCAGTCCAAAATTTTCTAGGAAGTACATTTGTGAATACAGTCACCTAAAACCAAACACAAGTACCTTGCATTCTCTTTTATTTTAAAGTCAAGTACCGCCCACAGAACAAAAAAGTACAAGATTACAACATCCTTCATTCAAAAATTAACTTCCTTATAACAGAGTAGAAAGCAACACAGGACACCAATGTTGCTTCAGGTATCATTGGTTTGCCCAGAAGAACCAAATCCACACAAGAAATGCTGCAGCTCTTCTGGTAAGTGCAGCTGTCACTGCTGGAGGAGCTGCAGGCCACACTGAGATAATGTGATCAGATGTTGACTGTACCAAGCAATAAAGCTGAGAAACCAGAGGAGGAAAATGCACCCTGTGCTGTGCAGCTACTGCTGGATCCCTGCTGCAGAGTCCCTGTGCCTGCCCCCTGGTGCAGCATCCCAAAACCCCACAGGCCTCACCCAGGTCTCACTGCAGCACTGCTGGGATCAAGGAAATTGCACTTGTTACTGATTCCTTCCAAACCAGAACAAAAGCCAAACTGGCTTCTCCACAAGGCAGTTCAGCCTGGGATGACAAGGTGTACCCTACCCACAGGTGACCTAATCCACAGGCATTAGGTGTTTGTGCATCATCACATTCCCCTGCCACTTCCAAGCCAGGCATCACCAGGTATTGCCATTGTGGAAAAACTGTCATTGTCTTCAAGCAGTTTTGTTTCTAAAGTTGGTATCTGCCAGCTTTGTGGAAAAGCAGCATCAGTCTGGTTTATCCACAAACTGATAATCCACCTTTCCCAAGTGAAGCAGACTGCTCTGTATCCCTCCTCCTGGGTGCACTATTGTCTTGTTCCTCCCCCCATCAGGCACAAACCTTTCCAAAAGCTTCAGACAAGAAGGATCAAGGCTCACCAACTACCAAGTCAAAATGGAAAAACATCCTTGCCACTGAGAAGTGTAATCTGGAGTGAACAGTACCCCTCCTTCAGATGGAACACTGACAAGCACAGCCCCCCCAGAACAGAGATTTGAGGCCCATTGGAAAATATCAGAGGTCACACTGAGGCAGCCACTGCAGCAACATCACTGAGAGGTGAAGGCACAAACCCCGAGGATGACAACAAATCCTACCAAGGAAGGCAGAGAACTGAGCTTGAGGAGAAGGATGACACAAGTAAAAGTGATCACCAGAAACACGTGCAACTGCATTAACTACCAGAGAAGATGTGGTGGGGAGGTTTTCTGTACAAAGTGCCATGGACTGGCTGCCAAAAAGATTATCAGGAAATGCGCTTCCAAGAATGAACTGTGTATAGCAACAGGGAAGGAAGCCACACTAACTCTGCAAATCTGGAAGTGCAAAGAGCTGCATTTGTGATTAAAACAGTCCAATCACCCCAAAACCCTCAGAGCTACAATCAGAGTTTGCCTTTTGCCTTTCCTTACACGTGTATTCCATAGAGACACTCATGTTTATTATGCTCAGTTCATCACACACACTTTATAATGGCAGTTAAAGTCTGACCTTTACACTGTAAACCCCACTCCCAATAGATATGAAGTGGCAGCACTTAAAATAAAACACTACAACAGTGTGTTTCCCAAAGCAGCAAGTGATTTCATGATATCACCACTGACTGCTCACAGGACTGCAGTCAGACAATTCACACATACAGAATTTTTTGTTTATAAGAGCTAAAAGAGTAAGGAAGCTAAATTAGTCTTGACAGAGGTACATCAGCAGGCTGTTTGACCAAAGATCCCTGTCCTTTTGAGACATCAGTGGATTACAAGACAGAAAACAGTGTCAGTGGAATGGGAATTACTGGGGACAATTCCAGATGCCGAATGGAATTGAGTTAGTGAGGAATAATAGTGGACAACAATGCAAGGAAGTTCACTCACATCTCTTGATTTACTGAGAACATGGAAATGGAAGAGGCTTATGTTGTCAAAAGCGCACAGAAACTTCTTTGAGAAAAGTATGATCCTGCTTTATTACAGCAGAAACTTGAGAATTGTTTTATTTCATGTTTTTAAAAAATCATAAGGAATTACATTCCCCAAATAGGCATTAAGATTTCCAGAGAGTAAGTTGTCTCCAAATTAGAAAAAATGCTAGCACACACATGTCAAGAAAGAAAACTGCTTGTTGAATAAAAGCAGAGAATATACTTTAGGGAAAAAAACAGATTTAAATTTAAGCCTGTGAAATCAGCCAGAGGACATATGGCTAAAAAAAACTATACTTTTGTAACAAGAGAAAGGATATTATACAAGCCTTCAGAGTACATACTTAAAACACTTTCACTGAGATGCAAACTTATTCTTGTAGGAGTTCGTGGCTACTGTATCTTCATTTAGCTCTCCTACAGCTGCCAAACTATTTCACTGCTGTAATAAACCGATAGAAAAGTTAAACTGATTCAAAAAAGCTTAAAAGTGTAATAAGAAACAGGTTCACTGCTACATAAGGTACACGAAAGAGCATCAAAAGGTCAGAAGTATTTCTGCCATTATCTGGTGGAACTGCAGTTACGTAAGTTACATTTACAGTTATGTAATTTACCAAAGGCAAAGCATCCCCGATCCACCTGACTGACAGGCGAGGGGGAAGCCCAGAGAACGCTGCAAGGCCCAGCAGCACAGCTTGCCTGGCAAAGCTGCAGCTCCAGTGCAGCTCCAGTGCAGCACCAGCGCAGCACCAGGCACCACTGCAGCGCCGCCAGGATCCAAAGTGCAGCCACACCCAGTTCCAAACGCCCTGCCCAGAGCCGGGAGCAGCTCCTTCCTTGTGCTGCCAGGGGGAGCTGAGCGCTGGCAGCCCCGGCTGTGACCCAGGCTCTGCTGGGGAATGCAGGGCTGGCCCTGGGGAATTGTTCTTCCCAGTGCACCTGGGTATGCAGTGAAACAGGGAGCCTGTGAATTGCCATGAGGGGAGATTTGCAGAAATGCTGCACAAAGCCCTAATCCATTTCATTTAGCTTTGGAATCAGCTCCCTTCAAGCCCAGGGTCTGCCTGGATCACCTCCAGAAGTTGCTTCCAACTATTCTGTGATGACAGTGCTGATGTCCAGATTTGCCCTACAATCACATGAACTCGACTGGAGAAACTCTGCAAACCCCACTTATGTTGGCCCTCAAGGAAACATGAAGAAACTTCTGTTTTCAGGTTCAGATCAGGTTCAAATTAATATTTCAGAGCTTCCAAAAGAATTTCACTACAGGAAGAAATAAAACCACGGTGTATTTTAATGGCTGTTTCTGCTGCACTAAGGGGAGGAACTGGTGTAGCTGCATCACATCCTGGGCACTGTTCTCTGCTTAGGCCTGGAAGGATTTTACAATTAATCACTTCTGCCTATGAACTGCATTGCTCCAGATTTTGGTACTTCATCACTTTCTGGATTCCTTCACTGTCAGTAAGTTTCTGCATTATACTTTCCACTACACTAAACCATTAAAACTGCACTTTATAGGTTCCCTGCCCCAGGGCAGGAGTGGGGGGAAATGCATAAAAAACCAACATAAAATTTTTGATTGCTTTAGTTTTCTAAGTTTTACTTTCCACTTTAGAAAAATCTAGTTTTCCTTTCCGGTCCAACACACTGGATTTTCTTGGTCAAGTACCTAAATAAATGGTTTTAAAATATTTTTGCTATTGAAGGGACAGAGTGACTGTAAACCCAAGAGAATTTCCTAAGAGGTAAGAGAAGACATTTTAAATAAAGGACACAAGATCACAATTGATAAGTGATATTCATAGCCATTTTTAAGAATTCCTCAGAAACAACAAAAAAATTTCACTGTTGCACTTCACTTCTAGTACTGCAGTGCTCTGATTTCCATCTGATTTCCATCCCACCCCTTAAAGCTCTTTACTTCAGAAAAAAAATAGGTAAGTGGATTTCTTATTAAAAAAAAGGCACAAAACCTCATCCTGTTTCTGGAGGTCTTTCAGATACAGTTAAGTACTGGGATGAACAATTTTCCTCTCTCTTCACTTTCCTCAGTGTTCTAAGTCACACTGATCTGTTACAAACTGGAGACAAGGAGGTTATAACAAACTTCCCTGACTGTTCTTGGTCTCACTAAGGAAATTCCCTCTTAGTATTTCAGTAAAAAGTCTGGTTAACTGAAGAGTATGTTACTCCTCTGAAAAGAAAAAAAAAATTCCTAAGATTCCAGATAACTTTAAAAAAGGTTGAACAACCAACTTTATATTATATTTCACCTAAGGTTAAGTACCATCTTACCATGGCAACTGTTAAGAAACAAAAATATTTTAGAGCAGCCAAGCAATCAGACTTTTGCTTCTGTCACCTCTAATATAGGAAGTTTAGACTGGCTTTTGTAAATGTAGGCCATAATCTCACCAGCAATTAAGTGAATGGTTAACTTTGCACAGGAGGAAAACTTCAGCTTCAAAAAGATGAACGCACATCATTGTAGGATCAGGATTTTACTGCACAGCACCCATAACACAACTAAGCTTCCACTGATAACAGAACCAAAACTAGCAATGTTTTTATTCCACACCTCCCTTGCAAGTGAAGAAGACCTCTAATTACAATAAAGATACTAAACCCTTATCACAGCTGCAGTGGCTTTACCAGCTCTCCCCCTCTGTTCCTCCCTTCTCCTCTCTCCAGCTGAGTGCAGCTGGAAGCACCAGCAGCAGCAGGATGAGTGAGTGAGCCCTGCCCATCCCGTGAGCAGCTCCAGGTTCCCATGGAGCTGCAGGAGAAGAGCCCAAGGGGAGCAGTGACCCAGGGGCTGCCCCAGAGAAGGGCCAGGAGCAGCAGAGCCTCAGCTGCACCTGCACCTGCACCTGCCTGCTCCCAGCTCCCTCACGTCAGTGAGCACTTTGGAACAGGACCAGAGACCTCACCCGAGCCTGAGCTTTCCATCTCTTGGAAAAGCTGTGTGTGCCATGCTCAAGCTTTGAGGAGAACCTAATAAATCACCTTAATTTACTTCATCACTGCCTTTTCAAACTAATTGGACTAAGTCACCAAGATCTGCTGCAGTTGTGTCTGGAAAGGTAGGAGGGATGTGAACATTTCCCCCAGGATGCAGTGTGCAGTTTATCCCCTAGAAATCAGCATTCATGAAGTTAAAAAGTTGACAGAACCCCCACGAAGACCACATAACTCTCCTAGAACTAACAACTGAAAGCAAAAATATTTCACATTTCACTTGTCCTGATTTGCCTCAGTACTTTTTGTTTGTTACACTAGGAACAGGCTGTGACTGAGGGAGATCCATTGTTTTTCAATAATCAAGTCTGCAAACCACGGGTGTAATTATCCCTGACTAAACCATCCTCACTGCTGGGGCTTTTTAAACTATGCTCTGAATTTTGTAAAAATCCTAACAAATGTCCTGTGAACTACTATTTTATCTTCTCATTCCAAAGTATCTATTTATTAATGGTTTAGCCTCTGTTACAAACAGTTACTTTTGCACGGGTGAAAATAAAAGACTACCTAGAGGTTTTTAAATTTGCATGGATTTGGCAGGTTTGTCTATGTACAACGGTGAAGCTGTACTAGTTTAAAAATATATTAAATTCTTAAAAGGCACATTATCAATCTTCAAATAAGGGATTCTCAGGAGATTTTAATTTTTACTCCTTTTTTCCCTGGTATTTTGATATATAACACATCACTGAATAAGCATGTCTGATGAACAAATACAGGCTTTGGTAGATAATTTGAAGCAGATTTAATATTATAAAACAGTATTTCCATGTCTATCTCCAGATTATATTAGACACTTCTGATGTTCACATCCAACACATTTTAAAAGACATTTTAATGCAACTGAAGGGTTCAAAAAGGCTGAAAAGAGCTACAGACTTCAAAAAACCCACAAAGAAAACCCTAGAAACATAGAAGGCAGGATCTGTATATCATATGACAGATTCCAGTTCAGGTTCAAGTTTGCAAAAAAAATAAACTAAAAATAATAAAAAAAGAAATCTAGATTTCCTAAATGAAAATAACAGGAAATAATGTTCCCAAGAACTTGCCCCTATAGAGATCACTTTTTAAAAATCACATTGCAATAGATATGATAGTGGCAGAAACAGTAAAAACAACTGAAGAAACATCCCAAATTGGGAAATATATTTTAAACATATTTTCATATGGGCTCACTGTGGTGAGTTTTTTCTGTACAATAAGCACTGAACTAAAATATTAAGCATTACAACTGTGTATGTCTGCTGAGCATGAGCCTTCTATTCAAAGAGCAAAGTACATTTCAGAACTTGTTTTTCTTTCTAAACCATTAATCCAAGCAGCACTAGAAGAGTACCAAAAAAAAAAAAAAAAAAAAATAAAGAAAACTACCAAAACCTACAAAACCTCTTACAAGTTCGAGGGACTCTAGAAACTGAAACAAAGCCGCTGCGGTCACTGCTAGGTCACAAAACACTCGTAAAAGCGCATCTCCCCTGCTGGAGCCGTAGCCTGGCACTAGGCCTCAAAAACAAGGAGCCAGCCTGGGCGCCAGAAAGTGAGCCAGGCTCCGGCAGCGCAGCCGGGGAAGCCTTTCCCCTTCCTGCCAAATAGTGATCCCCAAGGAAGTCACCACAGCGATCCCTGGAAGGAGCGCGGCTCCCTCCGCTCCCCGGCACCTCCCGGGAAAGCTCCGGGAAAGCTCCGGGAAAGCGGCACGGGAAGGGCAGCACAGGGAAATTCCCGCAGCGGCCGGGAACAGGCGGAACGCGGAGCCGTTCTCACACTGCTCGTCCAAAAGCACCTCCGGATCGTCGCCTCTTCAGCAGCAGCGCCCAGACACAATCACAGGATGGTGACAGAGCGCAGAGAGAAACAATCCGAGCCACTGGTATCTTTATGTAAATAACACAATTAGATACTGCGAACACAGTTATACAATAGCCTATAGCAGGCATTGCGACAGAGGCTGAACTCGCCACTTACAAAACCTGAATCTCTCTTAAAACACCAGGAAAAGCAACAGGTTTTTTATTGTGCTGGGCAGCATCATTAAGACCTGACAGACACCTCAGAGCAAAGCCTATATGAGAAGTCTCCCCTCGTTAGATCACGCTATCAACAAACTAAATCAATCCACACAAAATTAAATGGGAACTAAGGAAAGCTTATTTAGCTCACTGAAGCAACCTACAAGCAAAAAAAAAAAAAAAAAAGAATCCTGGTAAAATCTCATTGACGTAAAATGCAAGGATTGTTTTAAGTCACAACTGAGGACCACCAAAACAGTCACACTTACATCGTCTCTCCAGTCTTAGCGACATGACAAAGAAACTGATCCAGTATCGGACACACTTCCTTCTTTCCTCTCTTCTCAAAATCTGTTGGCATGAGAACGACACAAAAAGAATGGTAAAAGAAGACGGGACAGAACAAAAATTCACAATAATTACCGATTTGCTTCAACTATCAGTACAGCTCCCACACAAACCGTGTTCTGCTTTTACAATGCTCCGGCTGTTCCCATGAACTCCACCAGCTTCCCAGCCCTGGGAAACACTTATTATTTCTCCTGTGGAGAAACCGCACGCACCGGAGTATCAAAAGTTGATTTGCAACTTCTTCTGAGCAGCCACGGCACAGAAAGAGGCCGATTTCCTCAAGCTGAGCCCAGAACAGAGAGGGCTGGGGAGGGAGAAGGGGACAGGTCCGGGCTGGGCCGGAATGCGGGGGAAGCGGCCGGGATGCGGGAGAAAGGGCGGCCAGACCGGGGAGCCCAGGGCGGCAGCGGGGGAGCCCCGAGAGCCACTGATCACCCCTCACACAGCCCCGAGGGTGGCTGGGTAGGGAGATGGGGGCTCTGCCCTCCACTTCCCCACAACGCCGCCCGGGCTCTCCTCACCCTGCGGGACCCCTCCAACGAGCGGCTCCCTCCCCACAGCGCGGGGACCCGTCACCCTCAGCGAGGGGCGCTCCCCCCACAGGGTCTGAGGGACCTCCGTCTTCCCCTCAGCGCCGCGACACCGCTCGCCCACCCCCCGCCGCCAGCCTCGCCGCCACCTTTCAGCGCCTCCTGCAGCCTCTCGACGTCCATGATCCGCCCGGGCGA